>OX457048.1:447500-812500 GCA_949752735.1 Lumbricus terrestris | reverse complement strand
TGGATTGTTCCCTTAAGGATTTATATCGGATGATGAAGTTAAAAACTAATCAATATCCGAAACACGATGAAAGGTAGAGCACAACCATTGAACCCACATGTCCTTGAGGGGAATCACTTCGACCAGTCAATTTCTAGCTCATACACTCTACTCAGTGGTATTGTGCGCATTGTAGCAAAACACACAAAAATGGGTTTAAAAAAGTGCGAAATTGGACTTCACATGCACTGATTCAATGAATTTCAAGACAAAACATGAGACATTATGAGTGAATGTTGTGGAACTGCTTGACAATCTAGCCAAAAACCGAATTTTATGACAAATGATACGAGCTTTGCTTCCTTAGACACTAAGCATGTAAAGTACTGCTTAACAACTAGCGCACCCTCCCAGGGTGTACCACTTTGACACCAGGTTTTTCCCCGGAGGTACCTACAATTAATTTTTTAAACCTGGTTCCCATGTATACATACCAGAGTATGTTAAAAAAAGTTAGTGCTCTTCAAGAAAAAAGTTGGTAGTTAATGGGTTAAACATCCGGAAAGACATAGTGAGCAGAGTACAGAACAGACGACTGCGCTATTTTGGACACATGGTCAGGATGGAGAACAGCAGATATCCAAAGATAGCCTTCAAGGGTGATGTGCAGAGAAGGAAAAAAGGGGAAGACTGAAGAAACGATGGAGGGACATAATAAAGGAGGACTGCCAGGAGATGGGTCTGTCAATACAGGAGGCTATGCATCGGGCGGAGAACAGAGGGAAATGGAGAGCTTCAATAGATGAGCGGATTATGCGTGCGGGGGAAAGCATCGCCAAGGCCATAAATCATGTAAGTCAAATGCAAGCATAGATACCAAAAGTTAATCAACATTAGCAACAGTTTGTAAACAGAGCCTTTTTAACATTATTCTTGAAGGTACGTACAGTAATTTCCCTCTTCACATCATCTTAAAGTGAATTCGATAAACGAGCACCTAGAATTCGGAAGGTATTAAAGCGACAGGCGGTACGGGCAAAAGGAACAACATATTTACTCGATCCACGAGTAGTAAACGAGTGAAATTGAGCCACTGCGATAAAATAATTTTAAATATGGGGGTAAGAGATTAATTCCAAATTTGTACATACGAACGACAATAGACAAAATTGCACAGAACTTAAATTTCGAGAATATTAAGATTGCTGAATAAAGGGTTGGAATGGGCTAAATAGAGAGTGTGCAAGATAATACGACATGCAGCTTTCTGAAGCTTTAGAATTCGGTCCAAGACTCCAAGTTGCAGGTTCTGTAAGGAGAAGCCCAAACAACACAACAGTAATTCATATATGGTTCTAGTAAGGTATGGTATAAAAGCTTCAATTTTTCAGTTGGTAGCACATGCCCTACCTTACGTAAAATGCCCAAAACTTTGGACACTTTTGGTGTCGACCATGTCTATATGTTTATTCCATTTGAGATTTCGAGTAGGCCTAATAAGAACACCAAGAAATTTGGTTTCACGTACACGGGAGAGATGCACATCATTTACACACAATATGTCGAAATCTGAATCATATATCACCTTATTTTCAAATATCATATAGTCAGTCTTATTTAAGTTCAAGGATAACAAGTAAAGTAGTAACAGGTAACAAGTAGGCGTACAATATGAAATGACAGTTGCGTGCAATACGTGGCATAATAATTATAGCAACACATGCTAACTACATTTTGCGCTAGAGGGAGTATTCTTTAATTAGCCAATTCTTGATATCGATCAATAAAAGTTAATTGAAATTCTGCCTCGTTTGCCTTATGTCAATCAGTGGCGCAACTAGTGGTGCTCGGGGTGCTTGAGCACCCCCCCGGGGTTTAAAAGGTGACCCACGCAATTGTTCAAAACCCGATGAGCTTTTTGGGGGTGGGGAGTAGGGGACTCTTTCGCTCTTTCAGATTACACAAACAAACAAGTTCCTCTATTCCTCTGTATTACAATTTTTGTCATGTGCGTGGCTCATAAAGCACAAGATTTCAGTGTTTCGTTGGTATAGCCTACCTGAGTTTGTCCGAATCTCGAAAATTTACCTATAGAGATGGATAAAAAGTCTTATTGGTAGGCCTATGGCTTCACACTGAAGTGCCTCACCAATTTATCGACAATGTTAGGCTACGACCTAATTGATAATATCGTGTGTGCTATTTAAGTAAGATTTATAGTTAAGAATTGTTTTCCTTAAAATTGGTATTTTAATATAATTACTCAGCAGTGTTTAATCTTGATATCTCGAGCGGAGAAAGTCCCCAGAAATGAAATTTCTTCCCCAGAAAAATTTGACAAAAAAGAATAACAGTTCTTTGTTGCTGTTTACATTATTGTGTTACATAAACTGCTATAATACACCATGATCTTTTTATAATAATAATAATAATAATAATAATAATAATAATAATAATAATAATAATAATAAAAATAATAATAATAATAATAATAACAATAACAATAATAAAAATAATAATAAATTTTATTCAACAATCCGGTTGACAGACCGCAACCGGTTACAGTTTACAATTATGCAGCTGAAACAATTTACAGGAACTCAGATTACAGAATACATAAATCTTAACTACTAACAGAACAGACAGACTACAATAATTTACTACTACTGCAGCCTGCAACAATTTAGGCCTCCTAATAGGTCTATATAATTATAATGTTATTATTCGCTTTAATAGCAATTACTAGATGTGGTACCCGGCGTCGCCAGTGAAATTTAGAGTTTTCAACACTACTCCTCTGGGGTACCCAGCGTTGACAGCTAAATGTCAGGTTTTCGGCAACCCTCCACCCCACCCACGCTTCTCCAAAAAGTCAAACATGACCCGCCCCGCTGACTGTGGCCTAATTCAATTATTGCAGGCTGTCTGTTCTGTTAGTATAATTAATATTTCTTTGATCTGCGTTATTGTGAATATTATTGTTTCAACTGCATAACTGTAACCGGTTTCGGTTTGTCAACCGGATTGTTACGGAAATTATTATTGGGCGACAATGACGTCATACGGACTGTCGACTCTTTACTAATTCGGCATATGGCTAATTAAATCTGAATAAAACGCTAATGTCTCGGATTTTAAAGTGAATTGAGAGCTGAAAATAGTCGCGTTCACCTTAAAGTTTGGGTAAGAATCAATTGCAAAAATTTTGCTAAACCGACACTTTGTAATTGCCGAGACTATTCTGGGACGAAGAGTTAAAATTATACCTGCCGGAAGGGACAAACTTCCAGACTTATAATATAAGATAATCATGACAGCTATATTATGCTATAATGCGCATAACCTACTGTTAATATTTGTACAAATACTAGGCCTACTTTTGTGCAACTACATGGTTTCTCTCCAGTACTTTCTCAAAAATACAAACTGTCAAATTTTACAAAGTTTTGTTTATTGAAGACTTGAACCGTTACTACATCACTTCCAAATTTTAGTGGTTTGTTAGTTCTTGATTGATTGTAACAATAATTTCAACTCATACTAATTTTTTGAAATTGTGTCCTGGTCAGCAATTCAGGCCCGTCTTGGGCAGTAGGGATAATCTGATTCCAGTGATACAAAGTAAGCTTGTAATTATATGCGTTATTATACCTATGTCTGCAGTGGTTTACTATAATTGTTCAGCTGCAGACGGACTGAGTTGCCAAACTTGATACACAATGAATTATTATTGTAATTATAATTACATTTATTGAAATCCATGGGCGAAGACATGGGGGGACAGGGAACGGTCCCCCAAAATTTGTGGCGTGGGATGGATATGCTTATATCCCCAATATTTCAAAAATATTCATGATTATCAGTATACATTTTTACAATGTTACCAACTGTACGAATCTTGGGAAAGAAGTCATAAACTTCATAAAGTACAGTTTATGACAACCAGCATTGACAAATGAGCAATTTTATTAAGATGGCAGCTTAACAATGGTAAGGGGACATTTATTGAAGTCTTAAACTATGTATTTTCAATGAAATTATGAGAAATTTTGTTAAAATGCCAGCCAAGAATTCCACCATTAGAGTGTCTAAATTAAAAAACTGACGATGGTAGTGGCACATCCCAGGGCTTTTTAAACGTGCAGTTATTGACAAAATGTCAAGTTCAACATTGATTTATGCAGTTGTAGAAGCACTTCTGTGCAGCTAGAAAGATCTGGCAAACAATGGCCTTGCTGGTGCCAACTGTTAAAATGCGTTGGTTTATGGGGTTCCGCCCCATTCCCCGTTGTGGGAGCTTGCGACGCTCCCCATGAACCTCTAGTCGGTGTGAGCCTCTCGCCTTCGGCGCCTGCTGATCTATCAGAAAAAACTGGCCCCACAAGCAAAAATGTTCTGGTTGCGCCCCTGATGTCAATGGCTATAAGAGGGTCGTTCCACGGCTGTTTAAATGAGGTTGAAGACTGGCAAGATGGCAAAGTTGAGTTTCATCGTAGTTGTTGTGGTAGCCGCACTGTTCGCGAGTGTCGTTCTCTGCGAGAAATGTGAGTTCCACCGAACTAAGTTCTCTCGAACTGTGTCTCGGTCTGTTTCTACACCTTCTCGTGTCTGTCTTTCTCTTTCTTTTCCCACGTATACTTTTCTAGTCGCTGATACACTTGTAAGCATCCAAATCAAGCGATCGCTCAATTTATTCTTACTGACTAGAAATTGCTACGTGTCGGTCTCTGAGGCCAGTTGTGTATAGTGGCGGATCCAGTACTATTAATATTATGGTTTAAAAATGATTTCAGCTAAAGAAACTGCTTATGGCGCTCAGTTGCTGTGTAGGTCCCTATGCCGAATGCTCGTTTTTTCAATTTTAATGTCGCCATTGTACAAATGAAGGTTATAATTGCGGAGTTTGCACATGATCATATTGTGACTGAGCATTCGCATTTTGCTTGAAGGCAATGATCACAGTGCATGGCGTACAGATAATTTACTTGAGGCTTCCGTTCGAACACACTCCACCAATATTTGACTAATGAGCGCATAATTATTGTTCATTTCAGGCTCCAAATGCGACGGAAAAAAGTGTACTCATCTAAAACATTGTGAAGGCGGTTCGGGAAACTGCATTTTCTATTCGTGCTCAATGCCGTATCTATTTCCGGCGACTCGAGTCTGTGGTAGCGACGGAAATACTTACGAAACCATGTGTAAACTCTTTGATGTGTCTTGTGACTCTGATGAGAAGATCATAATGAGTCACTTTGGTGAATGTGGGACAGGTAGGCTATAGTATGCGTCTTAGTATGTGTTACTCTTATTCTACTGACAGCAACATACGACTCATTGCCATCGTCGTTGCACACAGTGAAAACTAAAAGCAATTACTGAAGAAGCATTTCCGGAACAATTATTTATGACAAGAATCAATTCAGCTACTTTCTATATCACAGAAATCGCTAACCCCAGTGATTTTCATAAACCACACTGTCCACACACAGACCAATATAGGAAGTTAGGAGCAATGTAGTGGAAGTTTATATAGGCATTCGTTTAGATAATTCTTCAGACAACAGAACTTCAACTATGCCATGGTTTCTCGTTTGCTACTTAGGCAGCTAAAATCAAAAGTGATCAAGTAAGGTCTTGTGAGATAGATAACGTCATGGACGTCTAGCAACTTAGTTTATAACGAGGAATTCTAGGTTGCATGACTGAATTTGCTGCGCCAACATTGTCATTATCCAGCTGGTGAGCATTCGTGAGTTGACTCCTTGCTCATTTGTTGCAGATGAAATTACAGGCTAGTTGATGGTGAACGCTCGGCTTTGGTGTTGGAGGGACGACTCTGAACTTCAGGAATAACTACTGGATTGAAGGAACTTCAGAATCTCTTGAAATAACTCTTTAATTTGTCAATGATACTGACTTTGAACAAACACTTATGCATATAATTTGCATTATTCTATCAAGACATGTTCAATGCACTTGCATGAATCTCTCAATCTCAGTAGGCGTAATGTTAAAATTAATGCTGTATAGGATTGATGTCAGCATTGATGAGCATTGCGCTTGAATAGTAGATTCTTTAATATTCTAATGAAATATCAGAACGCGATATATTGTTTGCGTTGCATCGAAAAGTCATTCACTGTTTGGAAATATTTTCCCTTTAAATAGATTCTTTCATTGAGGAATTACATAGGATTTAAAGTTTAAAAACTAATCAATATCTTAAACAGGAGTTCTGAGTCTGCTTTCTGGTCTGTTTTCTGAAAACGAGTGACGCTGCATTGAACCTTTTTCAAATCTAAAAGCTCTTTTTCCGTTCTTCCTCCATCCTTACCGATCATCCACCATCATCCTCAGGCTCCTCTATACTCCGACCAGTAGCGTAGCTATTGATCCAAACGCACATATAAATCAGCACACAGTGGAGCTAAAGAATGAGAAGCATAAAATAATGTGACCATTTCCACCTTTTGACGGTGTAGACCATAGGCGACGACTTAGTGTTGCATTTGGGAGGGAGCAGACAAGCAGCCGAAGGACGATCGGGGAGGCGCGAAGCGCCGAGCAGGAAAAGGGGTTTCAGGAGGAAGATGTGCTCCTCCCAATATCAAAATTTTTGGTCTTGATAATAGTGGTTTAAGACTTCGAAAGCACAATATGTTTTTACTGTGTCTAGACGTATCCCCAATTGTCAATTGTTTCAAATTTCCGCGCTATAAATTTTTTTGACATTCTTGAGCTGTGACCTCAAAAATTTCTCATTTTTCAGTGTTAAAAGACATTCAATAATATCCCGCTACGCATTGTTTATTTCTTTGCTTTTAAAACTGTAATGGTAGGATTTTAGGATGTCATTATTTTTATCAAAATCATTCAATCATTTCAGTGCTAATAGTTATGGCTTAAGACTTCAAAAGCGTCCCTCCCATTGTTTAAAATTTTTCAGATTTCTCAAAATATTTTCTCATAATTTTATTGCGCAAATAGGACTACGTGGATTAGGCCCTTAATAAAGGAATCCTCCCATTGTTTAATTTTTCAAATTTTCATACTGTTATGGTAGCTTTTAAAGCTATCATATAAATTCGAAACAAAATTGCTCATTTTGGATAGGCAATGAGCAATATTTAAGAAATTTATGATGATGTTTATTAAATATATGTGAAAAAATTGGGGAGGGACATAACCACCTCCGTCTCCCTCCCAAAAACTTCGAAGGGGACTGTTCCTCTCGCTTTCCTCTAAGGCTACGCCATAGTGTGGTCATAATTATGTTTTTACTGTGTCTAGACAGTACTTTTTCCTTCTCTGCACATATCTTTAATCTTTCTCGGTCCAGCTTCTATCATCTGCGACGTTTAATTTCAAATCAACGATCTGTACCCCTGTAGATTTTTTCTATGCATGGTTCTTGCCTTCATCTGTTCTCGTATTGATTATTGTAACTCATTGCTCATTGGCCTACCAAAACTTCGCCTCGCACCACTCCAATCGGTGCTCAATGCATCTGCTCGCTTGATTGCCCGCCTTCCTTGTTTCTCTCACATTTCAACTTTTATGACTGAACACCTTCATTAGCTTCTCTTAGCTGCCCGGATTCAATATAAAATTCTCTTTCTTACCTATAAGATGTTCTTGGGTCAAGCTCCTCGTTACCTCTGTGATCTCATAAGGTGTCCTATCTCAACTACCACTGAACGTCCTCTCCGCTCTGTAGACCGTCATGACTCATGACCTTCTTGTGCCATGGTCTCGGACTGCTACAGTAACTGCCCTACATCGTGCCTTTGCTTCTATTGATCCTTTGCTGTGGAATAGCCTCCCTACTATTATTCGTACTCGAATCTTACCTGGAAGCACTACTGTGTGTCTGCGCGTTTCCTTAAAACTTTTCTTTTTCCAAAGGGATCTTCGCACTGGGGAGCGCCTCTGATTAGCTGATGCTGTGAGTGGCGCTTTATAAATCCCAAAATAGAATAGAATAGAAACATAGAATAAAACTAGGCTGTCGGATAGTAATCTACAAGCAGAGAACCATAATGCATAGCGTAATAGTGAGCTATGGGAGTGGGGCCACTGGAGGCTATCACAACACAGACCCGCACTGCTCAGGACCTTAATGTTACCTTGGGCAGATGACTGACATCTATAAAGTGACTGGATGTAAATTGTCGGATGGTTAATTCCAATATCTCTTGGCCTCTGACCAGTCACAGAAAATGTCCTTGATCTACGACAAAAGTCAGTCACTGAAAATGTCCTTGATCTACGACAAAAGTCAGTCACTGAAAATGTCCTTGATCTACGACAAAAGTCAGTCACTGAAAATGTCCTTGATCTACGACAAAAGTCAGTCACTGAAAATGTCCTTGATCTGCTACAAAAGTCAGAATGTCTTTGCATTGATTGTATGTGTGCAAGATCAATCAACACACTGAATGAACTTCATGTAGGCTGCATGAGTCCGATCAGAAATCCAACACCCAGAGTTAATGAGCCAGCTGCCTAAGTCAGCGGACCAACCTGTGTATTAAAAGAACCTTGGTATGTATGTATGTATGTATGTATGTATGTATGTATGTATGTATGTATGTATGTATGTATGTATGTATGTATGTATGTATGTATACTAGTGTGGTCCACAAAAATTATTTTTCAAATTTCCTTGACGGTACCCTCTCATTCTGTTACCTTGCCTTATTAGTGAATAAGTGTAAAATTTCAGCCTGATTGATTGATATTTAGTGGTCGCGCAATGCTCCTGACTTTTCACCATTCGTGGCAATGCCGAAAAATAAGCAAATGACAGCATTAAAAAGCATATGGACAAGGGCTCTTTTAGAATTTAGATTTAAAAAAATTAACTGATCATTGTAGACTGCATAAGAGATTGAGTGGCATATAGATGTACTGAATGCTGATATAAAGTTATTAATTTATTCATAAAATAATTTTTTAAATCATAGCAATGGCAGCCATAATTATGCTGAACATAGGGTTTTCGATTGTTGGAGTCTCAGCAGAATGCTTAACGCATTCTTCATTGCGTCAAGGAACTGAGCTCTGTGTTCAGATACAACCTGCATTAGATATTTCTCCCCTTCATTTTTAGTGATGGATGATTTGTTTTCTTGAATGAGTTTAACAACCCCTCTCGGCATTGACGTTTACAACCCTGACACTCTTTGTGCACTGTTTTGCCTTCTGACAATCCTGATTTTGTTTTCATTGTTTAGTATCAATCTCATTTGGGAACTCACATGGCGGTTCTACTACCTGTAGGAAGTTCAAAGGCTTCACCGTCCCAAAATCTTCCACCTGTAAATACATGGCTCACCTACAACTTGAATGTGTGTTTCAGACGCTCGTTTCGTTCTTGAATTTGAGATGCCTTGACCATCTCTGGCTGGACATGTTACATGGTTGATGGCTGTGTCTAAAAAGGCCAAGGCTACTGACTCCTCACACACATGATTATTGCAAATCCTTAGAAAGAGCTTTGGTGGTTGCTGCAGAAATGACACAATTTGTTTTTGAACGCTTTGTACCTGAAGATAGACTTCAGAATTCGAAGATCGCTGGATGGTGTTGTTATCGGGTTTGGACAAGACATCATGCTTCTGTGCATACCAGACTAGGAAACAGGTTGATGTCTCTAACTGACATTTCTTCTGGTCTGTAATAAGGAGTTGTTCTTTGAACATCAAGACTCTGATGGAATACAAAATCTTTGCCATCCATCGGAAGTTCGAACCTGCCGTGGAGCAGAGAACATGAAGAAAAATACTCCATAGCCACAATCTTTCAACAGAATCACAACAGTTTGTCTTGTTTTCACCTGTGCCATGACCTAACCTTTGCACTCCGAGTAATTAATTCACTTCATACATGCATCTTTGATACCAGTAGCCATAGGCGTATATAGACTTGGTCCAGAAGTTGAGGGGTGGGACGAATGAGCGGCCGAAGGACGATCGCCGAGAGACAGCCGAGTCATCGACGGCATTTTCATCGACCATAATTATTTTTGACGCCCTTTTTTAGTCGTTTTGTCAAAATCTAATGAAAAAATACTATTTTCCCAACCAAAATGGCTGATGACCTTTTTTCTACCCTACTTATATTTGAACAGATTTATCCTAACACTCTCGAAATTTCCGATGCTATTTTTGGTATATTTCTGAACTGTTGGGAGATATGAACATGTGTTTGTGGTGAGGAGGAAGGTACCCCACCGCAAACATTGGTGGACCGTCCCCATAAGTCTCCGCCCATGCCAGTAGCATGCTGGCAATCTATCAAATAGCTGCTTTGCAGTATTATACCCATCCATCGAAGGCATTGCTATCAACTTAGCAACAGTTACATCCGTAAATGTATCCCTTCCCTCTCATCATTTAAAAACTGACCCAAAGGCCATGTATACCCTTGTTTTAAAAAGGTATTTGATTAAAAGAATAATAACATCAGCTTCTCTCTACAGATCGAAGTAAGCAATGCGTATATGACAACCTTTATCACTAAATCACAAACGACTGTTGACATAATGTACAGTTAGGGTGCAGTAATATATCTCACCTTGTCGCGCGACCTCTAAACTTTGAGCAATTTCAATAAAATTTGGTATGAATCATTGACACATGATGCGTAACAGAATAAAAGGGTACCGTCACGAATTTTTCAAACTTTATTTTTTCCCATAGCTTTGTGGACCACACTAATGTATACGTGTATATATTTATAGGTACGTATTCATGCACATACCGTATGTATGGTTTATGTTTCTACAATCTACAGGGCATTTGTGGACATGGAAACAAAAGCATTTGGCTAAAAATTCGCATTTCTAAGCCAGGATAGGCCGAACTTGGCTCGCGTAAAGTCTTCAGGTTTTCAAGTCATCTGTGACAATTAGACAAAAATCTCATCACTCGTAATAGTGGCCTAATCGTATAACTGCGAATCTCTAGATCTCGAATCTTAGGGTAATTGCACTGCACCTACGATGGCTGATATCTTTCAGGTCGTTTGTATTGCATGCAGGCGTACGGTTTGTTGTGCGGGAACATTGATGTCCACAGATTTTAGAAATGACACAACGAATAAATAATGGAATAGAAGTCGTTTCTTTCCTAAAAATTGAAAATAGAAATAACCAAGGAAGAAAACAACAATTAAAAGCATTGGACTTTGTAAAATGTTGCTCCATAGCTTGAAATTGAAAACTTAATTTTAATTAACATGCAAAGTAACGAATCTTTTTTAGTAAACACTAAATAGCCTACTGTAACATATATCCACAATCGACATTTCATTTCATACGACTTTGTTTTAACAAGAAATTGGAAATTTAAAATATTGAAATAATTTTAAATTTAAATTGTAAACAAAAGGATGAATAACCTTGTCCAATGTCCATGTGACAATTTAGACGTAGGCTAAACATTAACAGTTAAAGCTAAACTTCGTAAGTAAAGTCAGCGTTTCCCAATTTAACTTGTTTGGTAACGGAACTCTTTACGACACAATAATTATTTTCTTGCGGAAACCCAAACTCAACTAAACGCATCGAGGTATGTGTAGCGCCTTAGAATCGTAGGGCCTACTGATGTACATGTTATTGTAGAAAGTGTTTTGCCATTGGAAAAATTAAATTGCACTGGTCTGAAAACCACGGCTCGTGGACCACTATTATACTGGGAGTGGAAAACAGGAAGTTAGAATGCAAACAGAGCTTTGTTTCTTCTCATGAATCTATTTTATATTTGGTTAGATGGTAGAAAGCTGGATTTTTATGTCAGCCACGACATTTAGACGAACTCAATTTCTACATTTAGTTTCTGTTCAAGGAGGCATACGTCCTACATTAATTATGAAAATGCAGCTGCGTGCAATACATAATTATGGCAACACATGCTAACTGCACATTTTGCGCCGGTGTGGGAATTCCTCAATTAGCCAATTCTGGACATCGATCAATGAAAGTTAATTGAAATTCTGCTTCATATGCGTTATATTAATAAAACGTTTGTAGTCTTTAATAGAAAAGTTAGGCCCGGCTGATTTATCGCGAAGTCCTAGGTCGGTTTTGAGTCCATTTTATTATCACTATGCGTGGTTTTAAAAATGCATTTGGGCACCGAAATTTTGAATCATCGCTCATTTGGTGAGGACAAAGCATAGTAGACGACTTACAGCAGTTTTAAACATTGTGTACATTTTCAAAATGAGGTTCAATAGTGGACCTACTACTGTTAATCAATAAAAGCACCCATTGAACTGACCAATGTAAATAAACTGGTCTGCCTATAGGCCTACAATTGGCCGAATAAAAAATTAATTTTGACAGTCAGAAAACGGTTGTCTAATTTTCGCATATAGGTCGATATCATTTTAATTAAAGGTGGCTCAAATGTAAAAATTACCGGATTTTGAGCAGTTGACTGACTTGAACAGTATTTCAATTCTGTCTGTCATACAAAACTGTTCAATAAACTAAATGCAGAAACTAAATAAGCCAAAGCCAAAGTTATTGAATATGACATTAGAATGCAAACAGAGCAATAGAAAGAATGCATTCAGTCATTAAAATTTTATGCTTCATGGGTCCTTAGAAAATAGTAAGATTAAAATATTTGAAGGAAATGTATTGCGATTAATTTGCAGTTAATTGCGACTTAAAAAAAATTAATCGCGCGATTAATTTAGATTAAAATTTTTGATCGAACAACAGCCCTAGTTTTCCATTTTGACGGCTTCCAAAATCAGTCGGACACAGAATTTCTTAGAATTTCTATTCAGTCATCGTGACCTATTCTGCATAAACATGGTCTCGTCTAAACGATTTTTTCTTGTTCCCAAATGTTCTAAGGTCTAGAATGTCGCGCCATCACGTACCTGCTGATTTCATGCCGATGACAAGAACGGGTTGAGATGCCAATGCAGCCGCCATCTAGGCCATGTTCGTTCTTGTATATAAGCGACCTCGTCTCGCACCTGCTTTACTCGTTGGAAGCAGGTGGTCTCTAAACATTCTTCGTCCAACAGTCGACATGAACGGGATCGTGTTGCAAATCGTCTGCTACGTCGCAGCTTTGTCGAGCTTTGCTCCGTGGCCAGGTAAGTAGATTCTGGAGAAGACCACTCGCGTCGTATTCCGCATAGGAGGAAGCTTAGGAAAACCAGTGTAACCAGTTGCAGTAAGACAAGCAATATGGTGCAGAAAAGGTGTTTTTGGCGATGTGGAGTAAGATAAGCCAATGTAACTACTGATATACTGAATGAATCTTCCAGAGCTGTTTTTAAGGAATTTTTATTACTGCACAACCCCTTCGTTCCTTTCGTATCCTCCATGGTAAATTACATACAATCGGAGGGCAATGAACTTTCTTATAATTTTAACTGTACAAAAGTGCTTCTACAACTGCAAAAATTAATTTAGAACTGCACATGTTGTGTACAACTGCACGTTAAAAAAGCCCTGTAATCTTCTATAAAAACTTGCACTGCGTCACCTGCGTCACATATTGTGATAATAGTTAACGTAAGATTTGCACTGCACCTTAGTTGCTTCTGTTATTGATGAAAGAAACATTTCATGCAGCTGTTTCATTTGTAGCAACGTCAGCCGCGTCCAGCCTGCGACCAACGATATTCACCCTTCCGCCAACCACCACATTCAATCCAAAAGGTATTAGACTAATCTCTCCAATAACTATAGTCTTCGTCATCGTTATGGTCGGTAATAATGAACCATCATTAATAATCATTCTGTAGTTCTTTCTATCTTATTTTTATTAGTTTATTTAGAATCCGGCAGAATTTTAAATTGCGTCAAAAGTATGTTTTTGTAATAGACGTGCATACCATTTAAAACCTCTCTTGTCTCGAAATAATTAATTAGTGTCTGCGATGCGTATCAAAAGAGCGACGACCATAAACATCCAATTAAGAAATAAGTAATGAGAATAGGCAACAGAACACACTGATATGCTCCTCAGCTGCAGATTCTGCATCTCATCAGAGAACTCTTGGAGGGCGTACAAGGTCAACTCAGATCCAGGATGAGGAGATGCCGGACACGTGATGAGAAAACTGATGCACTCATCACTGTCTTAATGAAAATTCTTATAAAGTATGCAAGCTATTAATTTTTTTCCTGAACCTTTGCTATGGTTGAAGCTTAAAAACAGTCTTAGCAGTCGTTTGAAGATGATCCATATAAAACCCCGTAATAGTAATAAATATAATAATAGATATAATAATCATAACAATGAAACTAATATTCATAATTATTTTTATTTCTAATAATAGTAATTATAATAATATTAATTATTATTATAATTGTAAATTATTATACTAATAATGTCGATTAACGTAGCTGTTTCAGATGCCACTAAACAGCCCCAAACAATTTTTTAAAAATAATAATAATAATATTATTATTATTATTACTATTACTATTATTATTATTATTATTATTATTATTATTATTATTATTATTATTATTATTATTATTATTATTATTATTATTATTACTATTATTATTATTATATCTTTCATTCATACATGCATGCACAGTGCAAAAATGTTAATAGAGTGTAAATTAGTTGAGCCACATTTTCTGTCGAGTGTAGGTACACCATGCGAAGGAGTAAAGTGTCCGCAGCGTAGACACTGTGCACTGGACGAGAACAACCAAGCTGCGTGCGTCTGTGATGCAAAATGCGATAACGATATCTTCTTCCCAGTTTGTGGTAGCGACAATAAAACTTACTCGAACGAATGTGGGGTTGTTCGACAGGCCTGCATTACCAGCAGCAATGTGACGACCAGCTACTACGGACAGTGTACATATGAAAGCAAGTATTGCTGGTACTTATCGCGGTAGCCAAGGTCTTATTATAATTATGGTCTTATTATAATTATGATGTAGGAAGACAAAAGAAGAATATCAGCGTTTGAGATGACAACATATAGAAAGATGCTGAGAGTCAGCTGGAAGGAGTTTAGAACAAACGAATCTTATACTGGAAGAGCTGCAGCCGTAGCGGCGCCTGCTGGAGGTGGTGAAAGGAAGGAAGGCTTCTTTGCAAAATCCTTGTACATGTATATGACGAAGTTAAAAGGAAAAAGCCTTTGATGACTCACCGTTTGTAATGACGGACCCATCTACAACACGTTTTAGAACAGTTCTCTGAAGATATTGGGACATGTACGATGGGGAAACCATTTTGTTTATCCTAACCGATTTGTTTCGTGGCGTTGCCTGAATACTCGTCTGCTGTTATGCTTATGCTACGACCTTTTAGGTTCCATGTGCCATGGATTTCCCTGCCCGCTGAACAGAGTCTGTGCTGTCGCTGGCAACCGTGCTATTTGTGTCTGCACTCAGGATTGTCCCACCTCCATCTATCCAGTTTGTGGCACTGACAACCAGACATACATTAATGATTGCGACTTAAACAGGCATGCATGCTTGACCAATAGAACCATCACGATCGACTACCATACCGAATGCAAACAAGGTTAGAAAACATCTGATTTTATTCTTATAACATGTGATTTCTAATAATATAAACTTTGTTGACGAGCAACCGAAATAATGATTGAAGCACTGCACTTATGCACGCCTAGAGTAAGCAAGTAAGCCTAATATTTGGAACGAAACAGTAAAACGAGTGGAAGATGGTTAAGAGAAGAGGTTTTTCATTCAGAAAAGTCTTAATTTGTAGAAGAATGTTATTGTGAGTTCTGAATTTGGCACCAAAACCAGCATCAGTCTAAACCATACTTTTTTTGGAGTACCAAATTATGTTTTGTATTTAGCAAAATTAATGACATGACTTCCAATATTGGCCCCTCTGCTCTCACATAATTTATCAAATAAAAAAGACGATCATAGACGTAATTTTTTAATTGCTTTCGTCCGTCATTAATTCTACGTGATTTCCAACCTTGATATTTCGTTTTCTTTTCCTTATAGCGACCGCTTGTGATGGATTCCCGTGTCCGACTGGAATGAAGTGCGCTATAAATGAGCATAAAATACCTGTCTGTGTGTGTGCTGATAAGTGTCCATACGCGATTGATACTGTCTGTGGCACCGATGGTCGGACATATGGCAGTGAGTGTGAGGTCGGCAGAAGCGCGTGCATCACGGCCACTAGCATCCGAATTGCTTACAAAGGTTATTGTCTCAATGGTAAGTCGACTTTTGGGAGATTTAAAGTTATATAATTTTTCGATAAACCTAATTAAAGGATGAATATAAGAGTAGTATAAAATAGAGATTCGCAAGAAACCAACCATCGAAGAATTCTTAAGAATTGCATGCAAGACCGTTTAGAAAAAAACTTTTTGAAATATCTCCATTCTGATTAAAGCGACAAACTAGAATTTGCTCCAATCTCGTCCTGGATGCATAATGCCAGTTTTAGGCATGTTATCATTCAAATACATATTACAAGTAATGTAGACAGACAACCATTAGCAAACTTAGAGTATAAGCGCTATATAAGACCAATTCCTTACACAGGAAATCTGTTGCATGAGTTTTATGTATACATCTGCCATTATAATCGACTGTTGCAGGGTCTGTTTGCTCTGGCTTTCGTTGTCCAAAGAACAGGATATGCAACGTCAATCAATATAATAAACCGGTTTGCGTGTGTAGCCAGTCCTGTCCCTCTAACTCTGATCCGGTTTGTGGTAGCGACGGAGTCACCTACTACAACTTATGCTTTCTGGAGAAACAGGCATGCACCTCGGGAACTAACCTCACAATGGTGCGGACCGGTCAATGCAGCTACAGTAAGACGATCAACTCTTGAAATTTATTTCAATATTGTTGTCTTTCAACCACTGCGTCTCCCATGCAACCCTTGTACTCAACGTCTTCCTGATACTCTGAATACAATTCATTCGCATGGCAATTATATCGAAAAAGTTCACCTTGATGCGCATATTGCAGAATTATTTGGAGAGAAAATTAATTAGATCCAAGTCAAAAGATTAGTTGACCAATGTTTCAGGAAGCACGCGAACTCTGACAAATGGAAAAATTATACATTATTTTTACAATTACATTGACACATTATATATATATATATGCCTATACACAAACTGATAGACGTTTAACCCTCAGGCTACCAAGCTTTTTTGTAACACTGACTACCAATGGGGGGTGGCTACCACCCCCTGGATTTTGAGTTTGGTTCGAGAAAATTAATCATAACTTGTAATACACCATTGGATTCAGCATTCTGCACAAAATGGTATATTTAGGTTTAGGAAATATGAATGCACCCCGAAATTATGAATTTTTTACCATGGTGCCCGTCGATTCCACAAAACGTATACTTACGCATAGAGAGTATATTAGATTCTGTGTGTTTTAAACATGATTTATGTATAAAAAATAGTTTACATATAATAAAGTCCAATGTTCAACTATAAAAGTAGTAATAAGTCTGTTTTATGTTAAATAAAAAAAAAATGTTTTAGCCGCTGAAAAACGTTTACGCAGACATAATCGGCTTGCGTTGCAAAAAACCCAACATTTTCACACATTTTAATTTATTTTGAGCACTTTCGGTTATCAAAAGACAAATTATTTAGTATCAAAAAATAGCCCTAAATGCCATCTACAGAATAGCATAATTTATTTCTATTAAAAAATAAATTATGGATAAATTATAATAGAAAAACATGAACATTTTATGAAAATAAAACACCTTTATATATATTTTAATTTATTTTGAGCACTTCCGGTTGTCAAAAGACAACTCAATGAGCATGGAAATGTAACCCACATTCCCTCTATAGATTGGTATAATTAGTGTCTCTTCATATTAAAGGGCGCAAAGTTATAGCCGATATTCCAGGGGGGGGGGTGGTATCCACCCCCCTGGTACCTTGGGTATATCGGGTATAACTTTTGAATTGTATGGTATATCATAAACAATTTTAGCTCAAAATGTGTGCCAATGAACCCTCTACAGCTACCTAAGACGTCAAAATTTTATTCCAAACGGAACAAGTTTGATTTGGGAAAACCTGGGGGGTGGCAACCATCCCCCTTGGTAGCCCGAGGGTTAAAGGACAAAGTAAAAGACAAATGGGTTAGTCACAGAAAGAGATAAAATAATGGGCAATCGCATAGTTTTCCGCAGCAGGTAATAATATGCAGCAGCTAAAAAGTAACATTTTACACTTGTAGGTGAATTCTGCTACGGAGTATTTTGTCAGTTCCCGAAAGCCTGTGTAGTTGACGCGAAGAATCAGACATCTTGTGTGTGCAAGAATGACTGCGGCAATTTATATTCTCCCGTTTGTGGCTCTGATAACAAGACGTATGACAACTACTGTTGGTTTATTTACACCGCCTGCCAAAGAAACCTCAGCACGAACTTTTACACTGGCGTCTGCTCTTCTGGTCAGTCGGCGCGAGTGTGTACGTGTTTGTGTGAGTGCGTGTGTGAGTGTGTGTGAGTTGTGTGTGCGCGAGTGTGTACGTGTTTAGGTGAGTGCTAGTGTGAGTTGTGTATATGCGTTTGTGTGTGAGTGAGAGTTGTGTGTGTGCGTGAGCGTTTGTGTGTGGTTGCGTGACTGTTCCTCTGCGATGGAGGTTGATCATAACATTTTGCGCATTCAGTTGGCTTTCAATTATTGAGCTGAATAGATGACGATGATTGTCTTTAGTTTTCCCTTAAATTGAAATAAATCTGATCTTAATTGATGTCAACAACGCATTAGTTTCGCGCATGTGTGTATTAATGTACAATATTATTGCATTGCAACTTAGAGCTACGTGCATTAAATTTTGTAAATGTGTATACGTGTGTATACGAACAAACGAATGGGTGATGGAGGCCGCTGGTGTGAAGAGGAACATGCTAAGAACAGTTAAAGACAGAAAAATGATATACTTCGGTCACATCATGAGAAAGGAGGGAACATGCATAGAGAAAGAGATCATGCAGGGCACAATTCCTGGAGGTAGAGGAAGAGGAAGACCAAGAACGAATTGGCTGGACAACATAAAGACATGGACGGGCTTGCAAATGGGAGAAATGCTAAGAATGACGAAGGACAGGAATCGTTGGAGGAACATCGTGCATGATGCGGCCGAACCTCGTATCGAGGATGGCTAGGAACGGAACGGTATACGTGTGCATCTGAATAATAATTATTGTACTGAGAATCGATTGCTGATCAGAAAGACCTTGGACACCATTATTAAATGTATAGCCTCATGCTGAATCAAAGCTGATCTGCTTTTTGCAGGTTCTGGCTGTCAAGGAAAGATTTGTCCTTTTGGTCAGCACTGTGACTCCCTGCATCAGTCAAAACCAAAGTGCGTCTGTGACACGGTCTGCCCAAAGACGTACAGTCCAGTGTGCGGAAGCAACAACAAAACCTACAACAATCCATGCGAACTTCAGAAGGACGCTTGCCTTACCAGCACCTCCATTTGGACTGATTTCGACGGAAAATGTGAGCATGGTAGCAAAGTATACACCCTGTGGTTCAATGCTTAACAAAACTAGCATAGGCCTATAGGCCCACCTAATGCGAGCGACAGGAATATGGCGCAGGTTGTCTTCTGCTCCATGAATAATTATTAGGAATTGGCTCAATATTTGTGCAGAAATTCAAAGTCCCTGTGCAGAGAAATCACGGTTCCCTAAACTTTCTCAAATCTTTATGAGAAAAAATGTTTTTAGAATCAGCGTGAAATAATAAAAAGGTGCAGGCATGAATTATGATTTTTTATATCTTTGTATTTTGAGCGGAGAAATAGTAATCCCTTACGGATTTTGGTCAATATCTCGGCCAGGTCTACAAAAGTGTAAATCACGTTTTCAGGCTATAAGGTAATTAATGTCTATGTAGTATGTACAATAACCAAATTGAATCAACAAATTTGAAACAGAGCAGAAGTTATATAAGATCACCCTCTGTTTATTTTTTATTGACGGTCCAAATGCGTTGCACATCAAAGGTGAAAGAGCAATTTTATCAAGTCACATCTCAAATAATTGTTATCAAATAGACTTGACATTGCCTCACAACTTGTGTTCAATGCGTTCACCAACAGTGCTCACAATTGCTCTGAATCTTTTTGTAAAGTTCTCGATGTCGTTGTTGTTACGTTCCAGAGGTAAATCTCCCCATAATTTTCGACTTTAATGCGATCATCAATTCTCTTATCACTCTGGTTCAGGTCACATATTGTGGTATTTCCCCGGCAGAGAGCTATAGAAATTGCTAATTGCATTACATTACATTAGGACTCAAGATGAGTTCTATGTAATCTGCGATGGGTGTTGTCGCCTTTCTTGAAGGTCCCGGATGCAGGGCAACCTATTGTGATTACGGTCGCGTTTGCGCAGTGGATGAGCGCAATCAACCGATGTGCGTCTGTTCTCAAGACTGCGCCGCCGGATTAACAGAAGTCTGTGGTACGGATAACAAGACTTACACTAGCGAATGTTTCCTCAGAGCTGCAGCTTGTATGACCAACAAAACCATCGCAGTGCAGAGTTATGAATTGTGTAAAAAAGGTGAATTGCTCAGAGCATTTTGAATCATTATGTTAATCTTCGTCATCATCATAAGGATCCATGGGTCGAAGGTCCGTCGTTGTTTACTGCATTGTTAATAATTTTTTTCTCCTGAGTTCCCGCTCTTGTGCTGCTATTCTCAAACTTTTAAGATCTTGTTACACCAGTCCCTAATGTCGTCGATCCTTTCTCGGTTAGGTCTTCCCATCCGCCCGTTCCCATCCATAGTTCCCAACATCACTGTTTTTTCATTATGTTATACGACTTGAAAGAGTTTTGCAATTTTGAGAGACGTTTCCTTTTGAGTTCTGTCCTCTGGTTTATTATTCTAGAGACGCATTAAGCAAGTACGTTCGGTAGGCTATGTACTTCATTGAAGCGTCTGCAAATGTATTGCAGGGACATCAGAAAAGAACACTGTAAGGGTGCGCAATGACATAATGCCCAATTTATGCAGTTGCAAACTTAAAAGACGTCTTCGGAGCTCTGAGAGAGAGTAATGAAAACGTTGTGTTATAAGGTCATTTCAATAACACGCGTGTGATAGACCACACCGGGTCATTGCGTGTTACGGTTGGAGTGAATAGGCAGCATTCAGTAGGCTAATGGACCATATAAGATAATGGCTGGGTTTACGAAGCAAAGATGGGAAGGGGAGGAGTTAGTACGGACACAGAATCCTTGAATTTACTTCAGGTTGGTGGGCGCAATTTTGAACCATGTCGTTTTTAAAGTTAATTTGCACCCATTGGCCATCATTAGCAATCAGGGCTGTTTTAAAGGAATTTTTAGAACTGCCCAAACTCTTTCTTTGCCTTCCTATCCTCCATGGTAAACTATACTACCACTCGCAGGACAATTACCTTTTTTACTAGTTTATTTACTGCACAGACTTGCTTCTACAACTGCACGGATCCATTTAGAACTGCACATTGTGAGTACAACTGCACGCTAAAAAAGGTCCTGTTAGCAATGTCATATCTTGCATGCAGCACTGGAAGTGTCAAGGTGACGTGCCAACAAAGTGGCCCTAAACATCACAGCGGCGTCCCCAAAAGAATTTTGGTAAAGCCCAAAAATATGCCTGTCACACAGAGCGTTTGGTTAACTTCAACACATAATTATCCGGTTAGTGTGGAGGTCAAAACTAAGAATATCCAGGATGGTTAACCTGTCTCTTCTTCTTTCTCTTTTCTCAAAACCTGCTTCTTCGCGGGGCCCTGCGCACTTGCAGCGCTTCTGAACGGTACTGCTGATCTTTATTCTGTAAATTTTATTTTTATTCTTCGAATCAACTAAACCTTTTCTTTGGTATTTCTTTCTTCTTCCACAGATAGCGTGTGCAACGCTGTCGTTTGTCCATCGGACAGATATTGCCAGGTTGACCAAAATGGCAAACCGAATTGCGTCTGTGCCGATCAGTGCATCGACACTGGATCCCCCGTCTGTGGCAGCGACAAGAAAACGTACAGAAACGTATGTGAACTTCAGAAGAAGGCTTGCATCAGCAGCACCAGCATCCGTTGGCTCCACTATGGCGCATGCGCAGAAGGTCTGTATGCGAATGCGATGATCTATATCAGGGGTTCTCAAACTGTGGTACGCGTACCCCTAGGGGTACGCCAGGCGCCGATAAGGGGTACGCGAAAAATTCCAGAAATAAAAATTTTCTTTGAGTTTATGGACTTTATCAATCTTTCTTTGATTAACAACGATTTTTAACGTTGCAAAATTTAACAGCATCCTCATTTATTTATTTCACAACATATATTTAGATCCACATACAATACAATGCATGCAGCAGGTTTATTTTTAGGCCAATTATCCTACTATAATTTTGAAAGAAATAATGTATGAAGGGTTAAAAGTAGCCTACAAAACCCCAGAAATTCTCAGCCTAATAGAGCTCACATGGCAGAGAGCTGAATTGGCCTAAGGAATAATTTCTGATCGAACTTAAAATTTTGTGATTCCTTTCAGTACGTCATGTCTGGGTACTGCTGGTTTTTAAACTATTCTTGCTATCAAAAACAAACATGGGGTTAATTTTCGTTTGAAATTGATAAATATTAGGCTAAACCGGATATTTTTAATCTGTGCTAGTCTAAAGAAGCCCAGAGCACTATATGGATGCCGCTGGCTCTTTCTTACAGGGGTTATAGACCAATTTTCCCTTTTAACTTAAATTTTGCTGACAAGATTATAATGATTTAAACTACATTTTGCTTCCTATATGATGACACTAATAAACGATGTCACTAATGATTTTAATTTAATGGACTTTTAGTTGTCAATGCAAGGGACCTCGCAATGGTATTTTGTTTCTGACCTGAATTTGTTGGGACCCTTGGGGGTACGCCATGATTCGATTTTTTTACATGGGGGTACAATAAAAATAAAGTTTGAGAACCCCTGATCTATATGACACTTATTAATAGTTGCACGACCACAACTTGTAATCGAAATCTCCAAATTTCTAGAGCGCCACTCGAAAGCCAAGAGCTGGGCACCAGCTTGTTCACGAGCGTAGTGGAACAATCCACGGTTGAGAAAGATAGTATCATGTGACAACTGGACAAAGTAGTTATCCAATTAGAAAAATAGCATGCCGCAATAAAATCCATAGCTTGAAATTTTATCTCAAATGATACGTGTCATTTTGGAATTACACGAACGAAATATCGTATCGTTGTTCGTTGGATGTATTATACGAGCACCGTTCGTAGCTATTTCACCTAAATACGCTCAAATCCTTATAGACAAGCTTTCTATTTTTAGCCACCGTTTGCGACAAAATATCCTGTAAACCAGACGAAAGATGTGCCATCGATGAACGCAATCGACCAACGTGTGTCTGCTTTGATCAGTGCCTCGGCGGTCAAGATCTTGTCTGTGGAAGCGATGGCCACACTTACAACAACGATTGCGAGATGCAGAGAGCTGCTTGTCTTTCGAACAGGAATGTTACGATGAAATTCAGAGGAAACTGCGATAAAGGTATGTAGCAGCAATGCACAACATCAACCCACCATGCGATAAGCTCGTGGAGTCGTGGTAGACTATCCGCTAATGAGAATAAGATAAGCTGTCATGTCACAATATCTGGCAGACTGATCTTTCAGAGCTAGCTCCCATTTCGCATAATGACCTTTTCCCCTAGCAACCTGGATCATTTGGTATTGATTTTATAATGGCATCTCTTTGGCCTATGACACTTAATCAAATTGCCATAATTTGATTAAATCTGTAAGCTTATAAAATTATAATTATTATCTTCAATGTCCTGGATGTTTGCTTTCTTAGGTATGACTTGTGGCGACGTCGCTTGTCCAACTGGTCGAGTGTGCGCCCTGAATGGCAAGAATCAGTCGACGTGTGTCTGCAACACGGATTGTTCTTCTTTCTTCCTCAGCCCGGTCTGTGGTGCTGACGGGAAGACGTACGCCAGCAATTGCCATCTTCTGAGGGAAGCATGCACGAAAAACAAAAACATTGCATTGGGCTACGATGGTTCATGCACAGGCGGTAAGTTTATGCATCAAAAGGGATGAGGGGGAGGTGAAAATGTCTTTCGCTTCAGTCTTTAATAAAAAATCATGTATTCTATTGGAGCTCTGAAGAAGAGCCTATAATTATGTGAGAGCGCGTGCTGTGATGGTGGTTTCGGCGACTTGATAGCCGGGGGTTTGCTGGTTCGTATCCACCTCAAGCCGCCACGTTGGGATCTTTTATCTTCCTATAAAATCAATTCATGGAGCCGTTACAAAAGGTCTATTAAATGCGTTATCGCTAAAGATATATCTTTATTGGTATAGGAGAATCCTGCTTTTAGTATCGTCTATAGATGCTCTATAAATTAACTCCACGAGTGGCAGTGTGGCACAGATTAAAATCGCATGTTATCTGGTGATCAATCAGGAGCTGATGCATTACGATGGGAATTTAGTAGTCTTTTGACTCCTATGTGTCTCATTTTTTTGGTTCAGTTGCAAGTTCGACCACAACGAGGAGACCATGCGTCGGTCCACTCTGCACAACAAGGAGAACAACTCTGACACCATGACTTCTTTAATGTATTGAATTTGACGTCTTTTTATTCGTTTTATATTTATTTTTAAATTCTATAATTATTCTAAGTTCGACCTTCTCTTTCTTTGTTTGCTTGTTTCCTTGTTTACTCACCAGCCAAAGACTCTCAAATTGAGCGCTATTATAGCGACTTAAGAAATTGACAAAACGTTATCAGGCGAATGTTTAAGTCGATGAAACTATATAAGCTTATTTTAAATGTTGTTAAATGCTGAGTAATGGACGACATGAGTTTCGTTATGGAGACACCCGCTTCCGAAATTTCGACGCCTTAGCTATCGGACGTCAATGAATACACGTTGGTCGTGTTTGATCACAGGCTGCGTGTCACTTGTCATAGATTTGAACCTCAGACTATAGCACGGTCCGTGCACCGGACTTAAAATGGTGTGGCGCCCATTCCAATGGAAGCGATTGTGACGGTTCTCGGTACTATAATTTTAATTCACCTTTTTTTTCGATTTAATTTCGCCAACTTATAGTTTGTCCAGAACCATTTTAATCGATCCAGCTTCTGCTTAGACAAGAATTTGTTCGATAAATCCCGTTTCTATTTTGTCAGTATATCTTTTTCATCAATTTTACATTGAAAATAATTATTATTCTTCATCAATCCAGCAGAATGACTGCACTAACCCTAAAACTAACCATAACCGACCCTCACGACGCCTAACCTGAGCCCTAACCGACCCTCACGCGCTAAATCCCGCTTCTACTTCGTGAGGAAATATTTTTCATCGAATTTCTATTTCTGTGGGTCGTACACGAAACCTACATCGACACGCGGAAAATAAAAAAAAGGTGAATTAAAATTATAGTACCCGGTTCTCACCCCCATCAATTGAATCAATTGAATGAGAAAATCATCAGACATGAGACCATTATTAACTAAAATAGATTGTGTTTACATTCAAGAGCGAGGATAAACATGCAAATGTAGCGAATGTGCTTCGGATTTCTCTTGAGCTGCAAGGCGAACAAGCACGTGATCAGAAGGCGGGAAAAAATATGCAAATCAAGCGAATTACTAATCCAGGGGAACTCTAAAAATTACGTCTAGCGTATTGAACAGTAGGGATATGAAATTTAGTTTCACACGGCGTTTTTCTTATTTTGCACATCTCTGGAGTCAGTCGAACTGCTGGGGATTCGGATGATTTTCAAAACAATTTCTGTTGGGATTATGATTAATTAAATTTAACTGACTTGGAAAACTCATGATTAATCTTCCTGCGAAAAAGGGTTCGAATGTCAGGACTCATAAAATTATATAGAATGGTTTTCTTTTATTCAGGAGGCATACACAGCAGATCGAAAGTCAGCCTTCAATCTGTTACTGGAATCGGACGTTGGCTTTTCTTCGTCGTCAATCTCGAAATGATCTTCTGAAAAATCATTCTGTTGTTTGACATTTGTGACACATGCGTTCCAAATCCGTCGTTTGACGTCTTTGACTTTTTTGTTCCGTTATATTCTACAGTTATTCTGCTTCAAAATGCTTTTTACAGAATGAAAATATCTTTTTTCTAACTGAAGATATCTGAAATTATATTCGTTCGATTCTGTAACCTGTAGAATCACAACAAGGGAGAAAATTGAGCTCAAAGTTTCAGCACATTTGTGTCATAAAAGTCCTTAGTAACCATTAATTGAATATTCTGCAATTTTGCTGGTCAATAAATGGGTATATTATGTATCGAATACAGCAAGCGGCATCCAATTCGAGCAATTACTTTCCACATTGGGACTGAATTACAGGCAAATGCTGAATTACCGAAGACGAATGAATGAGTCAGTGAAATAACATAGGACAAACAAACGCTTCCAAGATCGAGTAGCCTACTCGGCCAGGAGCGACATAATTGTATCGAACCCTATGAGTGTAATATTTCAAACACACAATCAACCAGGCACTACAAGATGTGGACCTTTGTCCATTAATAATGTAATTAATGCAAACATTGCAACTGATAAGCAGCGTCTTACAAGTAGGCCTATTACCCTATCGATCGGCTTCCTCAAAGAAATATTTACCTAACAGCTTAGTCTAGAGAGAAACATGAATAAAACACAAGGCATTGCGTCCGATTAGCCTACAATTTGAACGTAGTATGATAACTCATGCAAGTCTTTTCAATTCTTAAAAGGAATTTTAATTAGGACTATCTTCACACATAGACACTAATAGTGTTCCTATTTATTATCTCGTACACACATCGCTCGAACGCGCAAACACTGCAGGTATAGAGTAGATCAGAGCAGATTCAATTTGCATCAAGTTACCAAAAGCCAGTGGTAATCAAACTTCCTATAGATCTACAATGATTATTATGCTGGGTGGCCACTGAGGGGTGGGCTGTGGATGCGTGGATTGCCAGTTTAGCCATGTTTGCCAAAGTAATTGACCGCTTCGTTGATCTCGATCTCAGTACCTCTCATTCTATAAGCCAGCGTGTTATCCAATGAACTACCCCCTAACGAACAATCAACCAGGTTGCGCTTATCACAATTTGAGCAGTTTACAAGACGTTCGCTATTTCCTATTTAACGATGTAAAATAATATTTATACAAATTCTTTCCAAAGCTAACGCTACTTGTAGGCCTGAGTAAGAAAAGGAGCAACAGAACGTTTTTGGGTAGGTGCGCATGCGCAGTATCAAAGGTCAGTCTCGTGAACCAATAAGACTCTCAGAAAACTGGGTCGGAGGCGTGGTTGTCAGGTGTCAATTACAGATGTTAAACTTTATAGCCAAACTTTGTCACGTTCAAGTAGGTGGAAAAATTTACCAGAACCATCTAATATCATATTTTATGGTATAATCTATCACGCGGTACACATGGCTACAAGAAATAGTCAGGTCCGCTTATGAAAACTCGGTCGTTCATGGCGAATTTCAGCTTTGAAAATAGGCTATTTGGGACCAAGATTCAAAGCGAATTCTTACACCACATGCGCCAAAAGTCACTTTTCATCCACTAATCATTTGAATTCAACATTTTTTATTGTAGATATTGAAAGTAGACATATTTTTAAATAATAATGCACTATAAAACAATTTTCCATATTTTTGACCTCTGTCGCCTGTTTTGCCTTTTATCTCTCTATCTAGATCGCGACAAATGACGGGTAAAGAAAGCTTGCATCACATTTTGTGTTACTTAAATTTAATTTGTCTTATTGACAGCATTTATATATCGTCTACTCTCTGCCTATCGAAATTATTTGGTCAACATAACAATATGGCATCAAGATAATTAAAATCATCGGTCGCGCAATAGGGTAAAGTGGGGTAATTTCGGCGTGATTGGGCTTATTTCGACAACCCCCAGTAGCCGAGAAAATATCTTTCACTAAAACAGCTCCATGGTGTGACGTCATAGATCTCAACATTGCCATCACAGAACAGCTCAAAAACGCTTTGCATTATAAATCGCATTTTAAACACTTTTGATAGTCATTTGTGGTTTGATGCATTTTCGCAATTATTGTTTTTCAATTCAGAGAAAGCGCTGTTGAAAATTTGGTGTCGGTCACATAAGTAACTGTAGTAAATATATAGCATAAAATCATCGATCATTCCATAACCTATGTTCCAAAACCGATCTTCATAAACAATTCTTCTCGTTGCTCTATAATTCTTGACATGACAAATTACTGCAAAATGATTTTCTTATAGTTCATCGATTTAACGTAGGCCTTTATCTATTGCAAAAATATATCTTTATCATTGTTCTAATATTATTATTTTAATATGCATTTGGCCTAAGTACATCTTTATCAGAATAACGCTTGCTTCTATTAGATACAAAGGTTTGCAGTATTATAATTTTAACGAACAGTATGAATCTACATGTATTTATTAATCTCAATGAACACGTTTATTTCGTGACTAATACATTATTAAAAACAATATGGTGGAATTGATTTTGGATTTAATCGACATCAATCACGCGCGATCATCTGTTGTCACGCCAGTCAATTTTTCACGTTCTGTAATCTAGAATATATTTCAAAGTGTGTTCAACTGTTCAGACAAAACATAGACATAGTCTTTCATTCCTATATCATCCTATAAAACTTACAATGGATTATGACCTGCTTCGTCATCTGGTTTTCGACGCACGGATCGATCCGCGTAGTCGCTCTTATGTCAGTCTACTCTCGAATATCTACAACGCTTCTAACTCGGTGGACCATGGCCTTTCCGTTTCTCCACCCTTTTCCCTCGCCGTTCAGCCCCTTGACTCGCCTCGTTCCTATAATCTGCAACCTTGAATCGCCACTGTTTCGATTATTTGCTTCTGTCATTTTGGAAGACCTCACGGAAATGAAACGGTCTCTTTTATGCATCCTGCAGGTGTACTTAAGAAATTGTACCGTTGCTGTCGTATGCTGGACGCGCTCGTGATTAAGTTTGCCCCTGCACTTGGTATTCGCATGGCACCTTAGAAGTCTAAAGATTACTAGGAGGCCAGGCCCCCTATAAAAGGCAACCAGGGGCTAAGCCCCCTAAAAAGACCATCCGGGTTTTTTAACATGTAAAATTGAAATATTTCCACGAAAAAAAGTTCGTCAGAAATTTTCACGGATGAAAATGGAAAATTTCCTCCGAGAGGATTCAGCCCCCCCTCCCAAATGTAATCTTGGCGCCGCCACTGACGATTACGATTATGTCCGGATAGAAGACTGCATGACCGACACAAAATGTAAGTGATAAATAATGGTTTAACTTAATCAATAATTTTGTTAATTAATAGAGTCAAATTCAGATGGTAGTGACAAATCTCACTGTGGGACAATCAATATATTTGCAGTTGCTGATAAAAAAGGTCAAATTTGAACTACGTGATTGTTCACTCCATTGTTTTTTAGTCATTTTGTCTTTAATAAAAAAAACCTGTCTTGACACTGAGCTTACAAAGCTAACGAAACCCAATACGAAACGCAATGATTGAATGAATGTATGAATGAATGAATGAAAACCATGAGCTTCGTAATCATAGACCGCACGTCAATACCGTATAGTTGAAAAGGCGACCAGTCTCTGAGAACAATGGGATTGACGACCGCTTGTGAAAGGTAAGTAGTCGTTACAAATGACTGCTGAGTTCTGCTGAAAGAAATGCGTCTCTCTAAACTGAATATCCACTTCCAATCCAGATCCAAGCGACACTCGCCTTAGCAGCTGTTCCGCCCCTATGGCGCGCAGAACCGGAACACCTTTTCACTACTTTCTGGAACGACCAATGTGACTCAACGAAGCGCTTGTGAATATGCTAGTGCCCAGCGCTTGCCTTTCGAATAGCCCTTCAGAAGTCTTCAGATTAGGATTGCGATAACAAAAAACCTGAAACGGGGACCATCATTGAGTGCGTTTTATATAATGTCATGGAGTTGTGGGACAATTGGATCTCTACTCCTCACTTCTTGAGAGATAGGAAGATAACTTCAGGCTCATTCGCAGTAATTAAGGAAATTCTTGGCAGTTTTTGAAGAGGCACTGAATCATCTCTTCTGGCACTATTACACTATGGCCTATAACACTGGACAACAGTGATTTTGCTTCTTGATCACTTTAAGGTAATTGTGTGCCTATAATTAGTAAGTGCACTCGCCATGAAAGAATGTAAGAAGAACAACAAGTTTGAATCTCCGCTTTGCAAGAATTTCACGCAAGACCTTCACTCACAATTAATGTAACGCCAGCAAGTCCTGTTTGTTTGCATTTCAAAACTTTGGATGCGGGTCAATAATATAATTATATCAAACCCAGCTGCATTTATTTATACAACTCGCCTTCCCTTGCTCACTGAAGCGAGACGACGCTCTCTAGGCTTCTAACCATCTTTCCAGTCCAACTTCCAACAGCTTCAAATACTCCTTTGTGTCTTTATAGGATGAAGTTCACTGCAGCCACCATGTGACCTTTTTGGCTTAACTTATCTCGCCGGTGTCACGAAATAGAGTATCACCCGTATTAATTGTATCCCCCAAATTAAAAAAGTCGAAGAAACCGCTTCCGCGTGTATTTTTTGCAAATTAATTTTCATCTGCTTTGTTTTGAACAATGACACTAACAGGTACGTTTATTCCTACTAGATAATTTGTTTTGCCATATTTTTAAAGCACTTAAAACATTTAAAACACTTAAGAACACTCAGAGTCACTAAATACATTCGAGTTGCCTTTATCTGAGCATTGCTTAGGACACTTAAAACAATTAGAGCCACTTTAAATTTTAATTACAGCATAATTTCTTTTATTATGCGCATTTTTAAAAAAAGGGGATAGAATGGTTTATTCCCCCCGGATAGTATAGACCGGTTAATTCTATCCGGGGGATAGATTAATTCATCCCCCGGATACTCCGTTTCGTGTCGCCGGGTCGCCGGCGCATTGTACGACTCCACGTTTCACTCGAGTCGCATTTCTAGGCCAACCACCATCTAGTCTACATGTTGTCAAACATGTAGGCTATGTATCACACGACAGCTGATGTAAATTTTGGGATTTCCGTTTGACGATCTTTCCTAATAAGTCGGCCACAGAATTTCTTAGAATTCCTATTCAGTCTTCGTGACCGCTTCTGCATAAACATGTGCACATACAATACAATACAAAAACATTGTCACTTATAAACAATCTTTTTCTTGTTGTCAACTGCTCTGAGGTCCAGAATGTCGCGCCATCGCGTACCTGCTGATTTCATATCGATTACAAAGACGGGTTGAGACGCCAATGCAGCCGCCATGTTTGTTTTTCTTGCATATAAGCGACCTCCTCTTGCAGCTGCCTTGGTCGTTGGAAGCAAGTGGTTCCTAAAGGTCGTTTAACAACCGACATGGAACGGGTCGTCTTGCAAATCGTCTGCTACGTCGCAGTTCTTGCCAGCTTTGCTCCGTGGCCAGGTACGTAGTTTCTGGATAAGGCCACTAGCGTCGTATTCAGGGGAAGCTTAGGGAAATCAGTTCTGGCAGTTACGGAAAGAGAATCAAGGTGGTGCAAAGGCAATGCTTAGTAAGCTAAGCCTATTTAACTCCTCACCTACCTAATGAATCTTATACATAAAGCAGAATGTCTGTCCGTCTGTTTGCATGTATGTGTTCTGTCCCAAGAACGGATCTGAAACGTTAGAGTTTCGGTTATTTAAAATTTTTGTGACTTGCTCTCATGCAAATTTGTAGGCCAACCGGCAGTGATATTTTCATTAACGTTAAGTGAAATTAGAACTGAAAATATTGATACTCGTTAAGGATAACTGTAACTGTAACTTGAATTAATTTAAGAGCGAAAACTGAAATAGAACGGAAATCAAGCACACTGAACGAAAATTAGAATAAAACGAAAATTAAATCTCGAACTCAAATCAGTAAAAAAAATTGAAATTTCAGTTGACAGTTGCGGTCGTGTTGAGATCTAAAAGACACACATACTTTCTGACTCATAACTTTTGTATCCTTAACCTATATAGTCTGCACTTCCATGTGCAATTTTTTACAGTCATTTTTCATTTGGACTTTCCTGCCAGTTTGTAATTTGTAACTTCACGATAAGACTGGTTATGTGAAAATCACTTGGCTAAATGAAGAAAATCGCGTATTGTACTGTTTAAGTAGGTCTACTGCAAAGAAATAGACAAGTAAGTAGAGCTAGGCCTATGCCTATCCATACAAGACTTCGTAGTCCTACCCTGAAACTAGCGAGTGCGGAACTGCACTTTATGATAAAATTTAAACTGTTTCCTCTACAGTGAATAAGCGCACACAGAATACTGAGAAATAGATTAAGAAAAGGACCAGGAAAACCAGGGCTGGCGCGAAACTTTCATGCAACTGATCCGAGTCAGCGGCTTCTACAACGAAGAAAGCTCGAGCACTGCAGAAAGGCATAAATAAAGAAATGTAACATGGTCGACCAATTCAGTGGAATACCATTAAGGGCAGTGTAGTAAGCTATTGTGAATATGTTAGCGGATTGATGCATTCCACCGCAGCAAACATGGTCGATTAATCTTTTCAGGAAATCACAGGGCCTACAAATTCAATCCAGAATTCAAATTGCTTGGTAATGGCACATTTTTATAATTACATAATATAGGCTATTTTGGAGAGAAAGATGGCAAGTCTGTATAGGCAATATTGGCCCACTTGTAGCAGATGTTGAAGCTCCGACTTCTCAAGCTTCTATAGAAACAATATTTTCTGAGTAAAGATTGCTAACAGGCTAGTAACAGCTGGAGCAAGAAACAGCACGCCGAGATCGCTGAAAATAGGGCCTAAATGGTTCTTTAAATTAAAGAAGCAGATCGATAAGCTAAGTGCTCAAAACCGACTTAATTTAACGCATGCCGCTGGCCTATAAAGAAGAACAACTGAAATTATATTCATACAAGAACTGAATAATTGAGAACTGAAATTATTTTGAAAACTGAATTAGAAGTATATAGAATTGAAATTTTTAAAGAACTGCAATTGAACTGGAACTGAAATTGAGGCCATCCAAACTGAAATAGAAGTAAAACGAAAATTATTTCCTGAAGTAAAATATCACTGGGCCAGCGTGAATATTTTTAGCTCTCAATTCACTTTAATACCAGAGACATGAACGTTTTAATTCCAGGCTGCACTACACGAGGTTTTAGTTAGCGCCTATACAGATTTAACAAGCCATGTTACCGTGGTCCGTTGCATCAAGTTATCAATAAGTACTCTCAGTGAAGAAACCACAGAGAAAGGAGAATGTAGATGTGCCTACGCTTGTAAATATATTATAATACGCCTATAGTTTCGCAGCTATCACCAAAACAACCCTGGGTTGGCGATTCTATCTCATCTCGGAGGCCTTCGTGGCGACGAAAATTCGAAACTTTGCTGCTTTCGTAATAATGGCGCAGTTTCACAGCTTTACACCTCAAACCTTGCAGCTAGAGATAGAGTGCGACCAGAGTCACCATACATCCACAGTCAGCATACACACCCCGCCCCGCAGGGGCGAATCAGATTTGTTAGGGGTATAGGGGGACGGGGTGGGGTGGTGGGGCGAAAATCCGAAATTTCGCGTCAACGCCGGGTACCCCAGAGGTGTAGTGTCGAAAAATCAAAATTCCCCGGGCAACGCCGCGTCCTACAGCAAGTCTTCTATAAAATTCAAACTAGGCCTACGTCACCTGTTGTGATAATATTTAAACACAAGCTTTGCACGGAACCATAGCTGCTATTGTTTTTCGTAAAAAGACGTTTTGTGCAGCTGTTCCTTTTGTAGAAACGTCAGCTTCGTCCAGTACGGGAACAACGATATTCACCTTTCTGCCAATCACTACATTCAGCCCTGTAGGTAAGTCTCTCATTTTTGTCATCGTTATCAGTAATAACGAATGATTCCCACTATTAATTTCGTTATTAATTTAATTTGTTAATGTTGTTGAATTTTTAATTGCATCAAGTGAATCAATGTCTAAGAAAATTAATGTTCTTTGGAGGAATATAATTATAGCCTATACTGTTAAATCTAGCCAGCTTTTCACTAGTCAGTCACGTGTATGAGGTGACGTGACCCACCTGATGAGACCCATATACACCACACCGCGGGAATGAGGACCGTGTACTCCAAGCTTCATGTCACTGATGTACTCGCCAAAGTCTTACTGTGGAATTCTTATGAAGTAAAAAAATGTAGGCCTACAAGATGATCAGAACTTTAAAACTGTTTTAGTAGTTTTGACTGCGAGATGATCCATATAAAAAGTCTTAATAAAAATAACAATAATAGCATTAATAATCACCACAACAATAATCATTTATAATCAGTGTCATGATTATAATAATTATTATTACAATAATACTTACAATTACACTCTGATGCCTCAAAAGCCCGAGCAATTTTATATTGATGTTGATGATGATAATAATAATAGCATTTTCTGTGGGGTGGTGTAGGTACACCATGCGAAGGTGTAAGGTGTCCGCAGCGTAGACACTGTGCACTTGACGAGAACAACAAACCTGCTTGCGTCTGTGATGGAAAGTGTTTCGATACTTCCTACTCTCCAGTCTGTGGTAGCGACAATAAAACCTACTCCAACTACTGTGAGGTCACTCGAAAGGCTTGCATGAACAACAGCAATCTGACGGCCAACTACTACGGCGAGTGTACATATGAAGGCAAGTATTGCTGATACTTACTTATTTTATTATGTGTAGCCCAGTGCATACTTTTAGTCTGCAGCAGATGACCTATTATTGTAAGCAGGCTTCGAGTTTTTTGACAATAATAATGAAATCAACTTTTTCGATAGGCCTTCTCATTAATTGTTATTTTTATATTCGAGATCACAATCTTTAACAAGACGCAGTGACGAAGCTTCACAAACTGAAGCAGATATCTGATAGGCTACTTTAAAAGCAAGTCAAGTCTCCACATAGGTCCAGTGGCGGCGCTACGCCAGGGCATGGCAGGGCAAATGCCCTGGTAAAAAAGCCTTTGCCCTGGCTGTTGCCCTGGTCGTTGCCCTGCCAGAAATTTTACCCTGGGAGAATTTGTCCGGGCATATTGCTTTTTACTGTTCACGTCCATCCGCTCTCTGGCAGGGCAAAAGTTCTGGCAGGGCAAAATTCGGACAGGGCAAAAGTTCATGAAGAGAACAAAATCTGGCAGGGCAATTTCTGGCAGGGCAAAAGTTTTGGCAGGGCAAAAATTCTGCCAGGGTAAAAAGACCGTAAAATTTTGGCAGGGCAAAAGTTCTGACAGGGAAAAACTCTGGCAGGGCAAAAATTCTGTTTGGGTAAAAGTTCTTGCAAGGAAAAATTCTGTTGCTGTTTTTACACATTGCCGTATACAACTAAAAGCGTAGGCCTTGCTGTCGCTTTATTGTTTTTCAAAAGAAGCATAAGCATTTGCGTAGACAATAGACCTATATACCTGACTCCGTTACTTTATTTGCTGAACCTTTGTTTTCGCAATGCTACTCGAAAGAGGATTTGCAATGCTTCACTAAGTCACGGAGATTGATCTGTAACAGGTTGGGCCATAAAATGACCCTGAAGTCTTTTTGCCAATAATCTTGGCCAGAGGTAGTAATTTTAAATGCAATTTTGCAGGCTTAAAGACAATTCATATTTTCACATGATGGCCAGGTTTCATTAAAATATTCAGACAGAACAAAAAGCTAGGACCTATATCACTTTTAGTGAGACTACTCACTGTTAGATCTATATGACGATTCAAAAACATGACGCACCAAAAAGTAACAAAAACGTTTGTAAAGTAACATCTCAAATAATTGGTGTCAAATAAACTTGTTGTTGACAGAAAATCGTTATAATTATTTAGAAAAAATCAGGTACCAACATAGCTGCACGTCGCTGTGACATCATTTAGCAGGATGACTGTTAAGTTGGTAGGCCTAAATAAAGAATTTTTCTGATTAGTAATTTTGTTTCTAAAATAATAAAATCGAAATTTCTCTCAAATTAAAATGCCCAAGGTGTCAATGGCAGACAAAAATTGTATTCGTACACTTCGTGAGCAAGGCCTTGGAAATAGGCCTAAAGCTACAATCGCCGCTCACTCTGATAAACAGTGATTGCAGAGAATGAGGAGCTAAATTGAAAAAGAGAGTTAAGAAATGTGCCGTTTATGAAAGGAGATCGGTTCAACATCAATATTAGGCTACTGTAGCCTACTGGTTTCATTGAGAAAACCAATAGTTCCAAATATCCGGATTTGAACCCGATGATTTTATCAACTGAGGAGAGCTATTGCTCGAGAAATACCGCAATCTGCAGCCAAAGCCAAGAACGATAAGAGAATGAAAATTGATGGTCGCATTGGAGTTGATTGGGAAGTTTTATCTCTGGAACACATCACCAAGTCCATCAAAAACTGTGCAAAAGACTCAAAACAAGTGTGGGCATTGGTGGTGGACACATTGAACACAAGATGTGATGTACTATCACGTTCATTTGATAACAATAATATTATTATTTGAGATGAGACTTGTAAAATATCGCTTTGTTGCTACTTTTTGTTGTACTATGTTTTTGAATCGTCAAAAAGTCGGTAGTCTCACTAAAAGTGATATAACTTTTGTTCTGTTCGAAATATTGCGGTGAAATCTGGCAACTCTGCATAAACATGAATTGTCTTTAAAAACCTGTAAAATGTTATTAATTTTGTTACTTCTGGCCAAGATATTGGCAAAACACTTTGGGGGGTGGGGGTATTTTTTTACGGCCCACCCTGTATAAGGTTCCTAAGGTTTGCTTTTCAAATGTCAAATTGTTCGGTTTTATGGCTTCGCCCATTTGATCCTCTGACCAGCCAACCTTAATAGTGTAGGGTTGGTGATTTAGGGCATGCACGACATTGCACGGTAGCGCAAACTTTTAGACCTATGTACATGTAAGCCCGTACTACCGAGCACGTGACTCGCTCTCTGCCCTGGTTACTTGTGTGACTGCCCTGGCTATGCCCTGGCTACAAAAAGTGTCTGGCGCCGCCACTGCATAGGTCTAATCTATATGTAAGCATATTTTACATCTGACATAATTATTATGACAAAGTTAAAGTAGGCCTATATTATGTAGGAATAACTTTTTGATGACTCGCTGTACATATTATACGGCGAGTAATCGGTTATCAGCAATATAATAATTACTAGCTGGGGTACCCGGCGTTGCCCGGGAAATTTAGGATTCAACCCGCTCCCGACCACGACCCCACCACCTACAACCACCCGACTGCACCCCACAACACTCCGACGTCCACTTGTACGCCACCCGTGAAATTAGAGTTTTCGGCAAAATTTCCTCTCCCCACCACCCTCCCCCCACGCATTCCACACACCTCGGCCCTGCGGGCCGAAGTGTGTGGAGGCGAGGTGGCTTGGTATAAACATCTGTCTAGTTGTGGCGTTTCAGATATAAGTGTTAAAATATGCATTGCAACGTGCAGTCACGCTGGTTCTTTATAAATAATCATACCAAGCATATATAAAATATACCAAGCATTTATAATAATATATTCGAGGCTATATACTCATTGGGCGAAGGCATGTATCTTTTCCCAGGGTTGGACGACAGCGTAATGCTTTTCAGGCTAAGCGAAAAAATGACGTCAAAATATGACGTCATCGGCCGTTAATGAAAAAGATCGAAATACGGCGACGCGACAGGCTTGCCGCTAGCGCGTACATTAACACAGCGAAGTTTAAAATGTCTATTTTTTCGAAATCTAAAGTGAATAAAAAGCTGAAAATAGCGTACTTGGATTTCTGTGGTGAACTTTTATCTAAATGCAATGTTTCATGTGAGTAGCTGCTAAACTGCGAGCGTGCATCGGTCCCAAATAAATAAATACACGTACAACCTTTCTTATAGATATAGATATTGTCGGATCTATCTATTTGATGCATTACGATAACGAAGGGAAACCTTCTTTGTTTACGATAAACTTTTTTTTTCTTTGCCGTAAGCCGAATTCATCTGTTATACTGCATATCTCAACGCCTGTTAGGTTCCATATGCAACGGAATTACCTGTCCGATGAACAGAATATGTGCTGTCGCTGGCAGCCGTGCAATCTGCGTCTGCATTCTGGATTGTCCCACCTCCAGCAATGCAGTCTGTGGTAGCGACAACCAGACGTACTTCAATTACTGCGACTTACAAAAACAATCATGCTTGACCAACAAGACCATCACGATGGGTTCCTATGGCGAATGCACACCAAGTAACAAACCATCTTATTTAGGTCTATTATTTCATGTCTGTTTTCTAATTATAGCAACTTTGTTGACGAGCAACGGAAATGATTCGTGAATAACTGCTGCCTAGAGAAAGCAAATAATAATTCGAATGAAACAGTGAAACGAGTGGAAAATGGTTGAGCGAGGGGGTCTGGTTGCGCATTTGATAACACGCTGGCATGGAAAGCAAGAGGTAACGAGTTCGCGCCCCGTGTTGGGTGGACATGCTTTTCAGGCTGCTATTAGAGCCGTTTATTGCACGCTGTCTGAGATGCTAGTAGTTAAGATAAATAATTATGTCTTCTGTGATTTGTGTTCCTGTGATTTGTTTCAATTGCATAAATGTACACTGTAACCGGTTGCGGTCTGTCGAACAGATTGTTTCATTAAAGATTATAATTATTATCATTATTATTATTTATATTATTATTATTATTATTTATTATTATTGTTTCTGTCCTCCGCCAGGCTAGCCGCTGCTCCAGTTCGGAGTTCTTGTTGTTGATGTTGTTGTTGTTATTATTATTATTATAATTAGTATTTTTTTAAACATTTTTATTGTTTCAACAAATATTGCAAACAGTGAAACAGTGCAAAAGCTGTGTGCATTTGGGCGAGTCCAACCACCCTCATCCATGTCAATTAAGGGCTTAATAAAAGACCCTTTGAAAGCCACAGCATTAAAGCGTTGTATATACATGGAAAAATTATATATTATTATTATGTCAGATGTAAAATATGCTTACATATAAATATATATTATTATTATTATTAAATTATTATTATTATTATTATTATTATAATTATTATGACTATTATTATTATTATTATTATTATTATCATTATCACTATTATTATTATTATTATTATTATTATTATTATTATTATTATTATTATACATTTTATTCAAGACAAAGTTTTTTTGTCCATTACATTCGAACAACCCTAATGTCTAGGCTACTATCGACATATTAATGTGCCACACAGTCTCATCTGCTGCAGGTCGCTTCCATCTGTCGTTCCACGGCTCGTTTTGCCGGATTGTAAATCTCCTTCTCGTGTCGATCGGGGAGCGGTGGCAATGTTCCGGAGAGGCAGATGGCGTTCCCCCGTTGAAGAGCCACCGAAATCCGCTGGAATAAGTAAGACGTTTCCATAGGGTCATGCGTAGCAGCAGCAATTCTCCTCCCCAGCTCAGAAATGAAATCCAGTCCTTCTTTGCACCAAGCGCCGCCGGTCTCCAAGGCGACCGCAACAAACGCGTGGGTACTGGTGATGGTGGAATACTTGATAGTTTTATTATTATTATTATTATTATTATTATTATTATTATTATTATTATTATTATTATTATTAGCACCAGTTTTTACCATGCTGCTGTTTCAGAATGGCAAAAATGTTTTGTATTAAGTAAAATTGACGACATAACTTCCAGTATTGGCCCCTCTGTCCTCACATAATTAATTTTGTCAAACAAACCAAAACGATAATAGACGTAATTTTTAATTGATTTTCTCCGTCGTTAATTCTGCATGATCTGTAACCTAGTTTTTCTTTTCGTTTCCTTATAGCGACCGCATGCGATGGATTCCCGTGTCCAACTGGAATGAAGTGCGCTATAGACGAGCGCAAAAGACCTGTCTGTGTGTGTGCTGATAACTGTCCATCCGCGACGGAAACGATCTGTGGCACCGATGGTCGAACATACGGCAATGAGTGTGAGGTCTTCAGAAGCGCATGTAGCTCTGCCACTAGAATCGGACTAGCTTATAAAGGTTATTGCCTCACAGGTAAGTCGGCTAAATATATGGAAAAGTTTAGTATGATTAATCATCAGCCATTATAGATAAGTATGCCTGTATGAACATACAGCTTTTCAAGTGAACCTCGGTATATATTATTTTCGCAAATTCTATCATCATAACCACATAATAGTTGACGATATCAAGGTCGGTCTATTATATAACAGATCATGCAATGCAATAATGTAAAAAGCAACAAAAATCTATTATCATTTTGTCACATTTTCGGGGAGGGAAATGTAATTTCTTTGGGCGGAGGAACTTCCACCAAGAAACGTCTAGAGGAATAATTTTTGCGTCATTTCAAAGCCTGAGACAAGGCCTTTGAAATGATGTATCAAACTCAATACGGTATCTTGGAAAATCACCTTCATGCTGGTTTTGGTGTGTGGCGCCACTAATATTTAGCATGCAAATACATGTCACTAATAATGTAGTCAGACGTAAATTTAGAACATTAACGCTATATTAAGCTGGCATCTTACATAATATAATACACTCTGTTCAATGCTTGTTATGTGCAGGGTCTGTTTGCTCTGGTTATCGTTGCCCAAAGAACAGGCAATGCAACGTCAATCAAGATAATAAACCAGTTTGCGTCTGCGCTCAGTCTTGTCCTTCTGACTCTGATCCGGTTTGTGGGAGCGACGGAAACACCTACTCCAACTTATGTTATCTGGAGATGCAGGCATGCATATCGGGAGCCAACGTCACAATGGTGCGGAAAGGTCAATGCAGTTATGGTAAAGACGATAAATTCTTCAATTCATTTTCATTTATTGTCCTGCTTCTACATGTACTTCTTGTCCAAATTCTTGTGCTCTGTGTCTTCTGGACCATCCGTATTTAACTCATTCGCATGGTAATATTCTATTATATGTTTAAATTCGCTCAGTAGAGTTTATTGCAGGATTGCTCAGAGATACTTAGATCCTAGTAAAGAAGATCTGATGACCATTTTTCAAGGAAAAATCTTAGCTTTGACGAATGGGAAATTCAGATGTATTTTTGCATTTATATTGAATTATACTTGTGGATATTAGGATCGATAAACATAATTATAGATGAACAGACGGATGAATAGATAGACAGAAAGTAACACAGCACGAAATACGTATATACAAACTGAGAGGCAGAAAGGACAAAGAAAAAGACTATTGGGGTTATTCGCAGAGAGGAGGCAATGTGCAATCACATAGTATTGTGCACCAACTAATGATACACCTTCTTCTTCTACTTCTTCTTCTACTTCTTCTTCTTCTTCTTCTTCTTCTTCTTCTTCTTCTTCTTCTTCTTTACTTTCTCTCTTCCGTCAATCGTGTGTTGACGATGAGGCCTCTACAAGACATCTCCACATTAAAGAAGTCATCATGCAAACGTTTCTTTGCCATGTGATGACGATTCCTCTCCTAGTAGGGTAAGGGGGCCAGTGGGCCTTCCCTGAAATATTTCAACTTTATGTGTCCTTCCATCACCTGCCACCTGCGTTGGCCAACCATTTTGGGGATACTGGTAAGCATGTCCACCTTGCGTAACGCCCTAGGAGGTTCTCCAACCGAAGCCTTCACCTCTGATGACCTTCGCCCGGCATTCCTTACTTGGCTGTTCACCCATCCCTCCACCGCGGTTAGTTGCCAGTGCGGGTGGGTTTTAGGGGGAAAACTTATGATACGTAGCAGCGAACAAAGCAGTGTTCTATGTTTGTAGATGAATTCTGTAGCGGAATCGTTTGTCCCTACCCGAAGACCTGTGTAGTTAACGCGAAGAATCAGACATCTTGTGTGTGCAGCAATAAATGCGCCGATTTCTATTATCCCGTTTGTGGCTCTGATAACAAGTCGTACGACAACTACTGTTGGTTTCTATACGCCGCCTGTCGGGGAAACCTCAGCACGGACTATTACACCGGCGTCTGCTCTGTAGGTAAGTCTGAATCAGCGTGTGTGCGCGTCTGCGAGGCATCGTAATAATAGTAATAATTATTACCGTTATTGCGCTGCATATTCAGTTGGCTTTCAACGTTGCTGTTCTGCTCAATTGGTTAAGTTGACGATGATAATGAAAATGAAATAAATCGGTTTTCACTGGATGTTCAAAAATTGTGAACGTCCACTGAAAATCGACTTATTTCTGGTCCGCTAACCAAATATCCAGTACACATAATTATTCAGACACATGTATACGAATAGTCATTCGCATATGCATAATAATGTTATAAGCCTACGTTATAATGCCACGATATTTTCCACAATGATGCTTTCTAACTAATTAGTTTCGTGCAAGTGTAACTTATATGAAAGCATCATTGTAGAAAATATCGTCGCAACATGGGCGCCCGCAGAAATTTTTAAAGGGGGGGCAAATTTTTTATGGCAGGCCTATTCACGGCTAAATTTTTTAGTGGGAAGTTAAGAACAGGGTATTTTCAAAGAGGTTTTTAATGCAAATTTCTTAATTTCATCTTGTGTATAATTTTGAATATGAATTGTTTCCTTAGTGGGAAGAAATATGTTAAAAAGTTGATGTTAAAAAGTATACGTTCCTGAACGGGTGCTAGCCTATATAAATCCAGAGAATGAACGAACGAATAATATAATTGAATGGGGGGAAAGGTGTAAGTTTCAAGGGGTAAGTGTTATCTAGCTACTTCTATATGGTAGGTTAATCGTAATTTCTAAACTTCTAAAGGGCCACTCGAAAACCAATAGGAGGGCACCAGCTTATTCACAAGCGCTGCGTCGAGTCAGAATGTTGCTCAAAGGGTAGTCAGAATGAGGTCCGATTCCGCTGGCCAGAGAGCCAGAGCAGATGTTAAATTAATGCGGGTGTCGTTTTGGAAGGTGGATGATACGAGGATCAGATGAGCGGGGGTATCAATACTGTCGAACGAGGGGTGATAAACAGAGCCCCTTATCCAAGTTTTTCTACAGTTCGACCTCCCTGGATTCTGTGCTGACAGCATGCAAAGTGGACAAAATGCAGCTTGGCTTATAGCATACTTAATTTATGTAATTATAATGCTGGCGAGTAAAGCATAATATCTACCTGAAGATATTTCAGTGTGCTACTGAGAAATTTCAAATTTTTGCATAAGTGTAAATTATTGATAACTAATTTGTGTGCAATTGTGAAAGGTTGCATTACAGTGAGATTTGTAATGTAATGCAAATCTAGTAGGTCATAATCGATTGCCCTACTATTTGCATAGGGGCCCGCAGGAGGGCTGAAAGCCAATCAATGGCCATTGTTACATTTTTAGTAAGAGCTTGAAAAATGCAAGGCAGAAAATTAAGGGCACTTTTATTTCTATAGAGATTTCTATACGTAGATTTCTGGTTTTCGCTGTGTATGATTCGTATCACAAGTGCTTTAATTTGAAAATAAATTGTTAAATGCACAAAAGTAGTAATTATAAAAATATATGTCAATTTTCCAGGGGGCAAGTGCCCCCCTTGCCCCTATGTGCGGGAGCCCATGCGTCGCAACGTAGGCTTATAATTATGCATGTGCGAATGACTATTCGTATACACGTGTCTGAAAATGTGTACTGAATAGTTGGTTAGCTGACCAGAAAGACATTGGACATGGTTGTGGGGCGCTGTGGTGTAGTGGTGGCGTCGTTGCCTTGAAGCCGGAAGGTTTGAGGTTCGATCCCACCTCGCCGCGTAGGGACCTTGGGCAAGTCCTTCACTCGCAATTGTTAAGCGCTTCGGCGTGAAACTCCGATGCAGTGTCCGCTCTGCATTCGGGAGCGCCTCTGAGTAGAGAGATCTTGAAGGGGCGCTATAACAAGTGCACATGCAAACAAACAATACATACAAACAATGGTTTTTAAAATAATTTCTAGTCTCATGTTGACTCAGAGTTGATTTACTGTTTTTTAGGATCTGACTGTCAAGGAATCTATTGTCCCACTGGACAGCACTGTGACTCCATGCATCAGTCGACACCAAAGTGCGTCTGTGACACGGTCTGTCCTAAGACTCGCAGTCAAGTCTGTGGCAGCAACAACAAGACCTACAACAATCCATGCGAACTCCAGAAGGACGCTTGCCTTACCAACACTTCAATTTGGACTTTTTTCAGCGGAAGATGCGAGGATGGTAGCTAAGTGCACTGTGTAGTTCTTAATAAATCTAGCATAACTATTAACTAGGCCTACTGTACAGTGTTTAATCTACTCCTCCTCGTATGAGGAGGATCAAGCGTGCGGCGTACGATCGGCGAGGTGTTTAGCGCCGTGCATGGTATAGAACGGGCTTGGGGAGGAGATGTTCCCATCCTCTCATAAGAAATATTTTGAATTTCAACATTGCGCTGTCATCTAAAAGCAATTCTTATACTATTTCACCGTTGAAAAGTGCTTCACTTCAAGACCTTCAATTTTGATCGCCAGCATTATTATATTTATTTGAAACATTAGCCACTCTTATTCTTAGACCGCAGCGGTATAATACTTTGATGAGAATACTTAAAATAAGAACAATTTCTGTTTGATTTCCCTATTGCTGTGGTAGCAATTTAAGATGGCATCTTAACAAAATTACTCTATTATATCAGTGCTGATAAAAATAAAACTAGTTAATTTTTTAAATAAATATAATTATACTCACGATAACAATACTACTTTTGCATCATGTTTGGTACCTCAGTTCTGGGCAATTTAGGCCTAATGAATAAATTACTCTCATATGACTAACTACTATATACTTAGGTGCACTGGAATCATTTTATCCCTATAGCTCCTGAATTGCATACCAGGACACAATGATAAATTTTTTTTATAAATGCTAAACAAACCAAGGAAGAAGAAGGCCTACGAAACTTCAAAAATTGTGATGCCATGTAGCAGTAACGTTACTTTACCAGGTGTTCTAGGAACAGAACATTCTGAAATTGTAACATTATAATTTGAAAGATAACGCTGGAGAGAAGCCAGTTAGTTAAATCCCTAGTATATAATTATAATCGTGATAGTATCACAATCGTAAAAGAGCAATTAATATCACGGTATGTTAGTAGGCCTACAATTCATGTAATAAAAAATTGTAAACAGCAACAAAAAGATTATCGTTTTGGCAACTTTTCTTGCGATAGTGATTTAATGGGGGTAGAGGAGGAAAGAAGTTACAGCTGAAGATCTCTTGTTTGAACACTGCCTACTGTGAAGGACAAGATGCTATGAAGGTCATCTTTTGTTCCACGAATTGGGATTTACTCAATCTCTTGGGTAAAAGGAGGATGCATTGAAATGAATACATTCATCAGTCGAATCAGTAACGGCGCTAGGGGATAGAGGGGTATAAGCCCCCCAAAAAGGCCATCCATTTTTTTCCATGTAAAAATGAAATTGTCCTTGCTCAGCCACCCCTGCATATCTTTTGGCGGCTGAAAACAGAATATTTTCCTGAGATTTCGACCAAATGACTATTTAAAAAAGGTCGTCAGAAATTTTGGCGGCTGGAAATGGAAATTTCACCGAAAGTTCAGCCCCCCAAAAACTGAAATCCTGGCGCCGCCACTGAGTCGAATAGGTTGGAATCGTAAGACACGGTAAAGGTCAGCCCGATAATTAATTTCTTGTGACTGGAGATGCGCTGTTAGTCTTAGTTCACAGGTAAAACACAAAAGAAATACAGTTAAGTCACTCTATGATCCTAACAGGCCTACTCCAGACAAGTTTCTAGTATATAATCTGCGACGGTTGTTGTCGTTTATCTTAAAGGTCTAGGATGTCTATACACCTTTTGTCCCTACGGTCAAACTTGCGCCGTGGATGAGCGCTTTCGACCGATGTGCATCTGTTCTCTATACTGCAGCGCCGGATCAACTGAGGTCTGCGGAACGGATGGCAAGACTTACAGCAACGAATGTTTCCTCAGAGCTGCTGCTTGTATGACCAACAAAACCATCGCAGTGCAGCGATTTGAACCGTGTAAAAAAGGTGAATATTGCTCATAACAGTTTTCTATGTCTCTTTTTCGTGAATAGAACGTTATACGATTTTGAGAGACTTTTATTTTAGCTCATCTTCTGATTCATTATCATAAAGACGTATTAAGCAAATACGTACGATATGCACTTCATTGAACCATCTGCATGTAACATCGGAAACGAACAATCTAACGGTTCGCAATCCCATACAATGCTCTACATTGAAAATTAAAAGATCAAAAGCATCGCATGTTATGTAGGAGGGGAATTGCAAGAAACGAAGATATTACCAAAGTTTGCCACGTAAAAATTCTCACTCATAATTAGCAGTGTTTCAGATTTTTACAGTTGGCAAACTTTGGTAATGTCTTCAGCTTCATTTCTTGCAATTCCCATCCTGCATAACATGCAATACTTTTGATATTTTCATTTTCAATGTATGGCATTGTGTACAGATCTTCAGCAGTTGAATCTTAGACTTCAACGCTGTCAAATTGTGCTTCGACAACTTTAATTTTCTTTTCGTCAAACTATGTGACCAGTGACCACAATAATTGTGACCACAATAATTGTCAATAATTGACAATTATTGTCAAAATCTAAGATGCCGCTATTTATGAGTGAGAACTTTTTATGTGTCAGACTTTGATAATGATTATCTTCATCTTCATTTCGTACAATTTCCATCCTGCATAACATACGATGGTTTTGATTTTTTTCATTTTTATTGACTTTGTAATACTGCCATCAGGAAACATTTCTTTCATCACTTCAACAAGATTGTCTGCCTTAATAAATGGCATTTTGTGTTCGACCATTCATAGGCCTACAGCAAGCAGTTCTGCCTTCCAAATAGGAAGTATGTTACGTGATTTTAATGATTTGGGTGACAAAACGTGTTTTTACATCAATTTATAGGCCTACGATTCAGGTGATAAATAATATTAATCACTTTTGCAGATTTAAACAAATGTCACCAAAATATATAATAAATACCAGAAATATGCTAAAATAATTTAAGAAAAAATCAGAAGCAATAAACCCAACTTCCTTCCGAAAAAACCCAATTTCTCAAGTTCGGATGAAAAACCAATATCTTAGGAAACCACCAAACAGCGGAAACGCTGGTCGGAGTGAGTAGGTAATAGGTATATCCAAAAATCTAGAGCGTTGGGTAATACTAACACTACATTGCTCAGCGGATGTTGCCCCGAAATAATGGTTAGTCTCACTCAGATTCCTCCAACCGTTCATGACTTTTTGATTCATCGTTTTAGAACGACTGGTACGACTCAGTCCCGGTCATTATTTTGCCCGGGGAGGATGGCATCCGCGTTCACGAAGCCCGGGTCAATCCGGGCGCGCCCTCCCTGTGAGTACCTTCGGGGAAACTAAGGATGCCACCAGCTGACCGAATTCATCCGAATCCCGGTCCACGCTCCGACAAGACCTGGAGCAGCAGCATACGCGAAGAAGATTATTTTGCCTCAATAATAATGTTCTTTCTCTATTGGATGCGCTTTCTCCTTCTGTCTGGCAGCCTTTCTTCACCCTACTCTGTTCTCAGAACCTGCTTCTTCGAGGAGCCTTGCGCACTGGAGCGCTTTTGAATCGTTCGCCCTATTACAGGCATAGGTGCAATCACGTCCTAAAAGTTGGTGGGACCATAATGAATCACATCCTAAAAGTTGGGGGACCACAATAATAAAGTTAGGGGACCACTCCAAAGTTGGGGGACACGTCCCGTGGGTCCCATAGGGTTATTGCGCCTATGATTACAGGTGTCCTGTAAATGTTTAAAAACAATACAATAATGCCGGGTTATGGCGTGAAATTTGAAGGCATGATTGTTTCTCAATATACAGTCATGAGTTACTTCTTCGGAAAGAAACGACAACTGATGTTGGTCTTTTCCATGTAATTTTTGTTTCTTCATCCAGTCATCCAAATACTTTTCTCTGTGTTATTTTATCCATAGATGGCGCCTGCGACGGTGTCGTTTGTCCATCCGACAAATATTGCTCTCTTGATACGAATGGGAAACCGATTTGCGTCTGTACCGACCAGTGCACTAGCCGCGGATCTCCTGTTTGTGGCAGCGACAATAAAACGTACAGTAACTTATGTGAACTTCAGAAGAAGGCTTGCATCAGTAGCTCCAGCATCCGCTGGCTATACTATGGCGCATGCGCAGAAGGTCAGTAGTAATGCGATGGTCTGCATGCCATGTATTGGTTGCACGACCACACCTCGTCGTAATCGAAATCTCCAGATTTCTAGAGCTCCACTCGAAAGCGAAGCGCAGGGCACCAGCTTATTCACGAGCGTAGTGGACCTATACGGTCTGCGCCCGAGATCTCATAACTTTGAATTGCCAACTAAAGATGATAAGAACTTCATACCTAGAGTACTTTACAATAGCTTAAAGTAAATGATAAAAATAAGCGATTAGTTTAAAATTAATAAATAATCAATCACATGAATTTATATAGCGCCCCTTCAAGATCTCTACTCAGAGGCGAAGCGCTTGTAGAACGAGAATTTTAGGATAAAACACGACCAGACCGAGTTGGTGTTTACACGCTAGAAGCGCCACCTATCCACTCATAAACAGTGATAACAGTCCCCCAAATAATGCAACGCTTGTAGAACGAGAATTTTAGGATAAAACACGACCAGACCGAGTTGGTGTTTACACGCTAGAAGCGCCACCTATCCACTCATAAACAGTGATAACAGTCCCCCAAATAACGCAACTCTTGAACAATGTACAAACATTTTATTTTTCATATATAACTATTTTTCTGTTCATCTTGTAACAGTCTGTGTTGCGGCTTGTCAACCTGATTTCTGATTAAACGAAGATATATATATATATATATATATATATATATATATATATATATATATATATATATATATATATATATATATATCCATGGCTGAGAAAGATGAACACTTTGACATTTAGACAACGTAATTATCCAATTAAGAGAAGAAGATGTTGAAGATATTATTGTGTCGCAATAGAATCTACATTTTAAAATTTCATCTCAATTAATACTTGACGGTTTGGAACTAGTCAACGAAATAATTATCATATCGTAGTACTTTGGATACATGTTAAGAGCACCGTTCGCAGCCATTTCTCATAACTACGGTCAATCTTTGTAGACAAGCTTTCCATTTTAGCCACCATTTGCGACAAAATCTCCTGTCCACCAGACAAAAGATGCGCCATCGATGATCGGAATCGACCAACTTGTGTCTGCCTTGATGAGTGCCTCGGTGTTAAAGATCCAGTCTGTGGAAGCGATGGTCGAACGTACAACAGTGAATGCGAGATGCAGACAGGTGCTTGTCTTTCAAACAGGAATGTTACGATGAAATACAAAGGAAACTGCGATAGAGGTGTGTAAGCATAATTCTATAATTAGTCTAGTAAGACAGCACATCAACTGATCATGCATGCGATCGCGTGCTTGTTACGTGTTTAACAACACTTCCATATCAAAGATGATTAGTGTCGCCCTCCTCCCTTATCCAGGCTTGGGACTGGCACTGGCAGAGAGCAACCAGTGGCGGAGTTCGCCATGCGATCGGATAGACTCGTTGAAGTAGACCTATAAATGGTTGGGAAAGATAATGTGTGAGGAGCAACATTTGGCAGACTGATCGTTCACAACAATCTCTCATTTCACGTTCTTAATATTCCCTAACAACTTGGATCATAAGCAATTGATTTAATAATGGAACCTTTTGGCCTTTCACATTTAATGAAACTGCCATAAGAATATTAACTCTGTTGATAAAATTATGATCATCTCGTGATTGGATGAATGCTTTCTTTTTTAGGTCTGACTTGTAGCGACATCTCTTGTCCAGATGATCGAGTGTGCGCCCTAAACGAGAAGAATCAGTTGACCTGTGTCTGCAACACGCAATGTTCCGACGACTTTCCATTTCCGGTCTGTGGAACCGATGGAAGGACATACACCACCATTTGCCACCTCCAGAGGGAAGCATGCACGAAAAACAAAAACATTCAAAAGGACTACACTGGTTCATGCACGAGTGGTAATACCACTTCTGTTTATGTATTAACAGAGATGGGGGGAGGCAACATGTAGGCCTATTATGCTTTATAAAAGTAGTTAGGTAAGTAAAACCTGTATTACTTCAATTGCAAAAGCACAATGGTACATCGACAAATAATGCTGTATAACACATCTAGAAGTAATAATAAATTATTAGGTCTATTCATGAAAAGTAATGTAAATCAAATAATAATAACAATGACGATTTCTATGGCGCCGTAACACAGCCATGCCGTTACAAGGGCGCCTCACATACTAAACTAAACTGCAGGATAGGCCTTAAGGAATAAATGAGTCTTAAGTCCTGAGAAATGTTGATATTATATATAGGCTATATTAATCCAATGACTGACAACGAATAAAATCGCATTTGGTCCACAGTGATCACTGATCAGTCTGTAGTTGGTGTATTACGAGGTATCTAGTAGTTCTTTAGGCGATCTGTTGTGGATTTTGTTGGTTCAGATGCATCTTCGACCACAACGAAGAGACCATGCATCGGTTCATCCTGCACAACCAAGACAACAACTCTGATCCCATAAAGTCTTCCAGGTATTCAATTTGACGTCACTCAATTCGTATAATATCTATTTTTAATTAGCCTACTAGAATTCAGAAGGTCTACCTTCTATTTCCTTGTTTGCTTGTTTTCTTGCTTCGTCGCTCACTAGAGGCTCTTTTGTGGCTGGCTATTGGAACTTCTGTGATTTTGTTTTATTTGCATCTCGATTAATGGATCAGAGACTACATACACATTACAATGGCGAACTGCAGCGCGCAGGCAGAATCGTAGTATTTGGATACTAGCATGTACTGAGGTATTTTAAGAGTAGGTGACTTTAACACAGTGGATAGACCATTCTCCATAATTATTTCAAGATGGATCACCCATTCCATTGACATCAGACACTTGCTGAATTCACAAGTCACAAGTTGTGTTTAGCCGTCGAAGTTTGTTTATCCATTCAAGAACTGTCACTATTTTAGAACTTTTATTAGGCCCATAAAATGAAATTATTTTTGAACTTAAGTTAGAACTGAAATTATTTCAGAACTTGAATTAGAACTGAAATTATTTCAGAACTTCAATTAGAACTAAAATTATTTCAGAACTTGAACTAGAACCGAAATAGAAATTATTTTCAGAATAGGAATAGAATTAGAACTGAAATTAGAGCCATATAAATGAATTAGAGCTAATATTGGGAATTGTTTTTAGAACTGAAATATCACTGGTTCTTGGCATTTCTCTTGAGCTACAAGGCGAACAAGCACGTGATCAGAAGGCGGGACAAAATGTGCAAATCAAGCGATTTACTAATCCAGGGAATTCCTGAAAATCGCGTCTTGTGTATTGAACACTAGCGATATGAAAATCAAGTTGGCACACCTTTTTTTCTTATTTTGGACATTAAAAATCGTTGTAGTCGGTCGAACTGCGGGCGATTCGGATGATTTTCAAAACAATTTCTGCTGTTTGGGATTTTGATTAGGCCTAATTAAATTTAATTGACTTGGAAAATTCATGCTTAATCTTCCAGCGAAGACGGGTACGAAAGTCAGGACTCATAAAATTATACAGAATGTTTTGTTTTTATTCAGGTGGCATACACACTGCAGCAGATCGAGGGGCAGCCGAGAGTTGCTTCAATCTGTCATTTCAATCGGACATTGGCTTTTCTCGTTCGTCGATCTTGGAATGATTTTCTGGCAAAAATGATTTCTGCTGTTTAACATTTTGCAGGCTTTAACTTAATTTGACCTCAGCATTTATTTAGCGCCTGCGGGGAACATCGAAATTATCAATCAAGATGACACCACGATGCTTTGAATTGTCGATAATACGACATGTTTCGGAGTCATCTTCGTAAGCTCTCTTCTCTTCAATTCGGCATTACATTGTCGTCTTGTCTCTTATATGACATGGTTTTCTTATCATTGTTCTATGATAAGAACTGCAGCGAAATGGTTTTGTCTTGGTTGACGTAGGTCTATGTTTATGAGGAAATGTGCTTTTAACGTTGTTCTAATTCTCTGCGTAATGCATGTAGAATAAATATCTCTTACTCTGAATAATGCCTGCATATTGTAGTTACAATGGTTAATAGAATATTTAGGCCTAATGATATGTGGGAATCAATTTATTAACCTTTACGAACACGTATATTTTGCGATTAATAAAACATGGTAGAATTGAGTTTTAAATTTAATCAACTTTAATCGTGCAAGATCATAATTATCAGCTGGTCCCATACAAATCATACCAATGAGCACAGCGAATAATCAGAGCGACGCTTTGTTATCTGGAAAATCTTCAATATATTTTTCAAAGTTTGTTCCTTCGTTTGTATGCTCGTATGTCCGGGTGTATTTTGACTCTTCGTCCAGGAAGAGGCTCGGAAATGACAGAGTGTCAGTTTACCAAAATTTTGCAATTGACTCTGACCTAAACTGTAAGGTCAACGCGACTATTTTCAGCTCTCAATTCACTTTAAAACCAGATATATTAGCATTTTAATCAGATTTAATCAGCCTCGTTGCCACATTAGTAAAGAGTCGACAGTACGCATGACGTCATACTCGCCCAATAATTATATCCGTTTATCAGCAATCCGGCTGACAAACCGAAACCGGTTACAGTGTACAATTATGCACAAGAACGCATATCACAGAAATATCAATTATACTAACAGAACAGACAGCCCGCAATAATTGTATTAGGCCACAGTTAGCACACACACCCGGGTCATGTTTGACTTTATCTGGAAGTGGGTGGGGTGGAGAGGTGGCGAAAACCAGAAATTTGCGACGAACGCTGGGTACCCCAGAGGAGTAGTGTTGAAAACCAACATTTTCGGAGCAACTCCGGGTCCCACATCTAGTATCTGTATTAATAAAGAGAAGATTCTGTGTGTCTGCATCCCAGTCAAACGACTGGGATGCATTCCGACAGTTTAGCACCTTTTAACTCCAAACCTTCACTACTGTGTCAGTCTCGTCATGGGACACCCAGTGGAGGGGTCGCTAATCTGGGGGAACAAAGCCCTCATTGTCGCTACTTTTTCAGCCGTTGCCATGCATATTTTCACACTTATTCACCTGAAACGTTACAGCTAAATAGATTTTTACACGGGCTACCTCGCCTCCATCCAGCACATACCCCGGCCCGCAGGGGTCGGGTGGGCAGGGGTGGGGTGCGGAAGAAAATTTTCCCAAAAACCTAAATTTCACGGGTGGCGCTCAGGTGGCGGTCGGAGTGTGGTTGGGTGGGGTTGCACGGGGTAGGTGGGGAATGGGGGGTAGGAGTAGAAATTTTCTCCAAAATCCAAATTTCACAGGTGGCGTACCGGTGGTCAGAGTGTGGTGGGGGTTGGGGTGAGTGTGGAATGGGTGGGGTGGGAGGTGGGGTTTGGTGAATTTTCCCAAAAACCCAGATTTCACGGGTGGCCTATCGTTGGAGGTCGGTGTGATGGTTGTGGGGTGGGTGAGGGGGTTGGGGTTGATAAAGTTTTTCCCCAAAACCCAAGTTTCACGGGTGGCGTATTCGTGAAGGTCGGAATGTGGTGGGGTGTGGTGGGCTGTTGTGGGGGAGATGGAGGTGTGGGGTGGGGTGTGGTGCAAGCCCACTGCGGAACCCTCTTTCTTTATCCTCGCTTTCGACAGGTTCAGACCACCAGAAGAATAGCCTCAGACGGAGTTGATCGACCATGACTGGAAGGAAAGTCAGCTTTACAAAATGACTCCTTAGTTCTGCTAATAGAAATGCGACCGCAAAAAATCTAAGGCGGTGAACAACATTTATTTTTATGTTTTGGGGCAAAAGGACAATAAAATTGTTCCTACCAGCAAAGAAGCGATGAGAAGACAACTTAGTGATCATTCTCAGTGATTAGATAATTATTCGCTTGGCAAGTTCTGAAGAGGCAGAGAATTATCTCTTGCCACACTATGCCTCCTGAATTCCGATCCTTTCCAGTCCCTCCATCATCATTACTAATCACACACCACCAGTCCACCACCTTCCTCAGACTCCTCTATCCATCACACCTCGATCTTTTCAATCAAAACAGACATTCTTTTTCACGACCTCTTACCCAGTCTCACCTGATCCTCCACCCTCCAATTCCCGGCTCAGACGACACCCACCTTAGTAGCTGTTCCGCCCCTCTGATGCTATGGTAACTCGACCCGGACCACCATGGACTGCTCTCACGGACAACCCTTCTAACTCAACGCAGCGCTCGTGAATAAGCTGGTGCCCCGCGCTTGGCTTTCGAATGGCGCTTTAGAAATTTCGAGTTTACGATTACGATTACGAGTATTGGTAAGAGCAATCGCCTTGGAAGAAGGAGATTGTAGCAAAGAGTTTGAGTCTCCGCTTCACACGAATTCCTTCGCACACAACAGATCAGCAATGTTTTTATTTCTGAACTTTGGAAGGACGGCAATATAACGAAGTCCAGCTGCATTGTACGACTCCTCTACTCACTTGAGCGAAGCGACACGCACTAGTCATCTTTCTGGGCCAACCACCAATGCGATGTAAAGCTCCTTTATGCAGCCACTTTCTGACCTCTATAAATAGGCTAAACTTCGATATACATGTCTGAGATTAATATCTATTGTAATGATCATGGTCTGATACCTTCTAGGCTACCTGTCGCTAAATATGTAGGCTATGAGCCACACGACTCCCCTTACATGCGGAATTTGGGATTTCCATTTTTGCTGTCTTTTCGAAATAGGTCGTCCACAGAATGTCTTAAAGTTGCTATTCAGTCTTCGTGACCGATTCTGCACAAACGTGGTTTGTCAACTGTACTGAGGTCTAGAATGTCTGGGCCATCGCGTACCTGCTTATTTCATATGCCGATGACAAAGACGGGTGTAGACGCCAAAGCAGCCGCCATGTTTGTTCTGTGTTTTGCATATTTAGCGACCTCTTAAGGAACTGCCTGAATCATTGGACGAACGGTTCTCGAACAACCGACATGAAAGAGATCGTTCTGAAAATCGTCTGCTACGTCGCAGTTCTGGCGAGCTTTGCTCCATGGTCAGGTATGTAGATTCTTGAAAAGGCCACTGTCAATTGAATTATTATTATTATTATTTTATTTTTTTTGTTTTGTTTTTGTTGCTGTTATTATTATTATTATTATTATTACTATTATTATTATTGGTGTTGTTGTTGTTGTTGTTGCTGTTGTTAGTGTTGTTGTTGTTGTTGTTATTGTCTCGATCATTTACCACAATTGGAATGCACTCTCTCCTTCTGTTCGCTTATAGGCTACACTTCTGTCTCACAGTCTCTCTTCTGCTTTGTCTCTTCTCAAAACCTGCTTCTTCTTGTGGGGCTTTGCCCGCTATCAGCGATTCTGAACGGTTCACCATACCATAGGCACTTTATAAATGGTTAGATATAATACAATACAATTGAAATGCTCCCAGTCCAACGAAGACTAAATTAGGCAGTTTCAAGTGCGAAAGGAACAGAGTGGTTGACAAAAAAGGCGGAGCGCAGCAGGGAGACCGTTCCAGGTTCCAGGGCAAGCCACTGAAAAAGCGTCGCTGCATTGCATTGCATTGTAGCGGCAGCAGTCCGAGAGCAATGGGCCGGGAGCTCAACTTGATCAGCCGATTGGAGGTCTGACCACCGCATAGGGAGCATAGCAGAGCTCCTGCATGTACATGGGAGCCAGATCCTCTGTGCAGTGCCAGTCAAATACGAAAACATTACAGGTGATCCACTGTGGAATTGGAAGCTAGTGCATCCCACAAGTACTCCGTGCCTTGGTCAAATTGAAGGATTACAATGACCAATAATACTTGCTGTTGTGAGCAGAACCTGGTGAAGATTACAAGCCTAGGGAAGGCTGAGGGATCAGTCTGACCAGTAACGATAAGGTGAGCTAGGTGGTGCGAAGGCGAAGTTAATTAAGCTAAGGCAATGTAATTCCTGATAATTATGTCGATTGAATCTTCTCTAAAACTCACCACTGCGTCACTTTTGGGGATTATTGTTAACACAAAATATGCACTGCACCTTAGCAGCTTCCGCTTTTGCGTAAACAGACATTTTGTGCAGCTGTTTCATTTGTAGAAACGTCAGCCGCGTCCAGCCTCCGACAAACGATATTCGCCCTTCCGCCAAGCACCACACTCAGCCCAACAGGTATATTAAGTCGGTTCAATTATTATCTCCATCAGCGTTATGATCAGTTGATCATGATCATAAATATTCATTCTGTAGGCCTAGTTCTGTCTTAACCCATTGTAGTGCCCGGTTTTTCAACATCATCTCAAAATATAAACACTTTGCTGCAAATGATGAGTTTTGACAATATCCAAAACAAATTCTGCAAAATTTTAGCTTTGATGCTTTAGGGGCAAGTTGTTGTTGAAGCATTCTACTTTGGGGGACGCTAGGCCTGTCTCGAATGGTTACGTGAAGACTTCCATTGTGATATGCACAGGTTTTATCCACGTGACTGTTGATACAGTCGAGTTAAATGAAGAGATTAATAATTTGCACTCAGAATCATTTAAAAGCAAATTTAACAGAAAAATATTATCATAAAATAATGGCATGCCTGAATAAATTTATATCTAGGCCTATATACAAAATTTTTCGCATTTTGAAATGACTTGCTTTCAGGCGTCATGTCATAATTCAATTCAATTCGTTTTATTGCAACAACAAGAAATAAAGATGACAGTAAACGTAGAAAATATGCATGCATTGACTACAAAGATAACCCTAGATGGATTGACATACCGCGACGGAAGGGTCACGTAAGTGAAAATTCCCAAGAAAAATTAACCAGGGTAGCCGAAAAGTAAAAAAACTAAATCAAATCGGGTGATGACAGATTGAACAAAGTTTAAATTGTCAAGAGCATGTAGAGAATAAAACTTAACTATAATTTTATAAACTTACGTGTGTGCAATAGCTACATATGTATGTAAAACCTCAACTGGGCCGACATGTGGTCATGAGCACTTTTAAGCAGATGTATTAGAGGAAAGTAGAAAAACACGATTATAATGCTGTTTATGTCTCAGACCAACATCCTGTAGCATTAGCAATCAACACGGTCACAGAAAGATTATAAGACAGTTACATGAAGTTGTTTCACGCGATGAAGAGCTTTTGACTGGTTTTGTGTAGTAGATTGTTGACCTAACCCTTCTTTTGTGGACCGACATTTCATTTTTCTCAAACTTTCGCAGACTTTCATTCGCACAATGCATCTGTGTTACAACAGATGGGATTTAGTGTTAAAGTGCAAGTGAGCTTCATACCTTCTGGTTCATATAGCCAGCCTTTCCTTTCCCTGAAAGACAACCTATGTGTTCAGATCCATGCACTGGCCCTCATTTTTCTTATTTGCACAGCTCGACCAAAGGAAGTTAAAGTCTTCACATTTTGCAATGAGACTGCTATTAATAAATGCTATCTTGACAATTATTACGAAATCAACTTTTCCGATAGACCTCATCCTTTCTATTTGACATTCTTAAATCAAAAATTTTGACGAAACGTATAATATTAGACCAAATGATGCTTCACAAAGTGGAGCAGACGTCTTATTGGCCACTTAAAAATCAAATCTTTTATAATTTATTAGGCCTATATTCTACAGTCTAGGGCCTACTCAGCTGTCTTTCGCCACAATCTGAGAGCCCTATATGACGAATTCAAAGTAGAATATGTAGGAAATTTTTGAAGACTCACCGTTAATATTGTGTGACCTAATTGCGATACGTTTTAGAATAGTTCTCTCACTTCTCTGAAGATATCGGCACATAATTATACAATCACGAATGAAAGCCGTTTTTGTTTATCCCTTACCGATTTGTTTCTTGCTGTTAGCTGAATACTCGTCTCTTCCTCTGCTTGTGCTGCCACCTTTTAGGCTCCGTATGCAACGGATTTTCATGTCCACTCAACAGAGTCTGTGCTGTCGCTGGTCATCGTCGTCCGATCTGCGTGTGCGATGAGAATTGTCGCAGCGAAATCAATCAAGTTTGTGGAAGCGACAGCCAGACGTACGCCAACGACTGCGACTTACGAAGGCGGTCATGCTTGACCAATAAAACCATCACGATCGCAAACTATGGCCATTGCAAACCAGGTTAGAAACATCTTACATGTATGTAAGCTTAGACCTTTATTGTGTCTTTTCTACTAATACCTATTGTTGAATCACTGCATGCCTAGAACAAGTAAGTAATACAATGTATTTTGAATTAAGCGGTAGGCTCAAACGATTTGAAGATGGTTAAGAGAAAACTGATTTTGCATCAGGAACTGTCTTAATTTGTAGGGCAAATAATATGTTCTGAATTTGTCACCAAAACCAACATTTTGTTGTTTCAGAGTGGCAAAATGTTTCATATCAAGTAACCCATATAAAATTATTGACATAGGCTACCTTTCAATGTTATTTCTACTGTGCTCACATAATTTGCCAACTAAATTGAAACGATCATAGACGTAATTTTTAATTGATTCTGTTCGTCGTTAATTCCACGTGGTTTCCTACCTTGATATATTTCCCTCTTTCCTTATAGCGTCTGCGTGTGATGGATTCCCGTGTCCAACTGGAATGAAGTGCGCTATTGATGAGCGCAAAAGTCATGTCTGTGTATGTCTTGATAAGTGTCCCTACGAGACTGAAGCGGTCTGTGGAACAGATGGTCAGACATACGGCAGTGAGTGCGACCTCTACAGGCGGGCTTGCATCACGGCCACTTCCATCCGAATAGCCCACAAAGGCTACTGCCTCAAAGGTAAGTCGGATTTTGGAAAATTCAAAGTCATGTCAATTCTCGATAAACCGAATTCAAATGATTGAATTTAATACGATTTATGAATAAGAGTCTGGAAGGGAAGAATCCTTAAGAGATTGCATGCAAAACGTTTCAGAAAGAAACTCTGCGAGATCTCCATTCGGACATAGGCTAAGCGATGGACCAGCCAGCAGTACGAATAATTCAAAATGCCAGATTTCTAATGTTTTATGCTATCATGCAAATACATGTCGCTAATTATGAAGCCCAGTGGCGTATAGCCAGGAATTTATTATGGGGGTTTGGGGGTTTTATGGCCTGGCCGGATGCCCTTCCTGACACCAACCCAGCAGTATTACAGTAAATAACAAGGGAATAAAGTAACAACGGGAATAAAGTAAGAAAAACAATTTGTTACTACAAGCAATTGTCTTGTTTTTCTTAATTAAGTGGATAAATAACCTTTAAAAACGCCAGTATTACAGTAAATAAAAAGGGAATAAAGTAACAATGGGAACAAAGTAAGATTAAAATTGTTACTACAAGCAATTGTTTTGTTTTACTTTTTTAAGTGGATAAATAATTTTTCCCCTGAGCCAATTATCCTGAGCCGGTTAACCCCAGAAATCCCCCTTGGCTACCCACTGATGAAACCAGTTGATAATTTTGAAATTCAGTCATAGGGTCTACATAAAACCAATGCCCTACACACAAACTCTGTTCAATTAATTTTATTTAACATTCCCCTATAGTACAATTATGTACTCGACTTGCAGGATCTGTTTGCTCTGATTATCGTTGCCAAAACAACAAGCTGTGCAACGTCAATCAAGATAATAAACCAGTTTGCGTCCACGCTCAGTACTGTCCATCTAAATTTATCAAGAAAATATGTTTTGATTCAACCATTTGCAAATTTAGGGCATAGCCTACACTCTGTTCAATACTTGTTGTGTACTCATCTGCCTACTCGACTCTTGCAGGGTCTGTTTGCTCTGGTTTTCGTCGATGCCCAAAGAACAAGCAATGCAACGTCAATCAAGATAATAAGCCAGTCTGCGTCTGTACCCAATCATGTCCTTATGAACGTGATCTGGTTTGTGGTAGCGACGGAGTTACCTACTTAAGCTTATGTGATCTGGAAAGACAGGCATGCACCACGGGTACCAACATCACAATGGTGTGGAGAGGTCAATGCAGTCGCGGTAAGACGGTAATATTTGAAATGAAATATTTCTCCGACTAATTTTTACTTCAAAATATTTGTGCTCTATTTCCTCCTGAGCCTCTGAATTCAACTCATTTCATGTAAACTCTCTCGTAACAGTTCACCTGGGAGAATTATCTGCAGAATTATTGGAGAATAATTAGATTCTATCCAAATGATCTGATACAAATGTTTAAAGAAACACCTGCTGTTTGATGAATGCAAAATTGAAATCAATATTTTTCAGTTGTAAGTTATTAGGCATGAAATATATTGTTAGATTTTCTTATAAGTTAAATAAATACATGGACAGAGAGTGAGACATTACGCGTAGACAGACCCAGAGAGGTAGAAAGAACTGAGAAGAAACAAGAAGGTTTAGTCACAGACAATGATCAATGGGCAATCATTATTATAGTTTCAATGATAAAGCAGCAGCACAAAATTTCACTGGTGGTGTTTTATATTTCTAGATGCATTCTGTAGCAAAGTCGTCTGTCCTTATCCGAAGACTTGTGCAATTGACGCGAAGAATCAGACATCTTGTGTGTGCAACAAAAACTGCGGGAATGAATATTCTCCCATTTGTGGCTCTGATAATAGCAAAACCTACGACAACCATTGTATGCTTAAATACGCCGTATGCCAAGGAACCATCAGAATGAACACTTACTCTGGCTTATGCAATGCAGGTAAGTTTGCGTGTGTGTATTTATTTTGTTTGAATGTGTGTACTGTGTGCGTGTGCGTCCATGTGTGTGTGTGTGCGCGCGAAGGGTGTCGGTTATGAGGTATTGCGCATTAATGTTAGTTTGCTCAACGGTGTTTTCCATGAAATTAAAATGAAGCGAATATCAATAACTGATGTCAATAATGTTGTAGAACTTTGGCTCATGTGTGTATGAATTTCATTCGTTTATGCATTCATTCAGAGCATTTATATAGAGTCTCTTCAAGAAACTACTCAGAGGCGCTCCCAGTCTAACCACAAATAAAGAAAAAGACTTGAGAGACTTGTAGAACCCAGCCGGATGGACCACAAGTAGAGAGGAAAGAGGTCGTTCCAGACAGTAGCCCCACGACCGAGAAAGCACGGCTCTGCTTAATAGCGAAACCGCGTAAATAGAAGCTTACCCCTAGTCGAAGAGCGAAGTACAGACTGGACAACAAAGATCACAGCAAGTATGACGGAGCACAACCAAGGACACAGCGAGAGGCCACAGCAGCAATGCGGTATGAGATTCGCTGGGACACAGGCAGCCAGTAGGCCTACAGCACATCGCTTTGACGCCTTAACTGGAAGTAGAAAGAGTGGATAAGATTGGCAATGTGTTCGGTAAAGGTTAAAGATCTACCTGAGATGACACCAAAGTCTCGAACACTAGTCGAAAAGTTTATGTAAATGCCTCTAGGCCTACGTGTGTGTCTGTCTAAATCATAGTTGTAAAAAACGTTTTTTTCCGTTTTTTATTCTCTCCCAAAAAACGTCGTTTTTTTCGTTTTTTATTTTTCCCATCGTTTTTTATCGTTTTTTATTTTTTCTTTAACCTTAATTATTCATTTACTTTCTGTTATTATTTTTCTAAATTTTAATTTTTCCTGATATTCATTATTTTTTCCGCCAACTCTCAAGGATTCCGCTAACTAAAGTCATTATTTCATCGTTTAACAACATCATTTAAGAGATAGTCTGCGTGTAGCAGGTTCCTTATCAATATTTTCAAGGTTAAAATGCGGTTTTAGATGTAGCAAAGTCGAATTATTTTCCGTTTCCGTTTTTTATCGTTTTTTTGTCGTTTTTTATTTTTTTGAAAAAAACGACGTTTTTTACCGTTTTTTATTCCGTTTCCATCGTTTTTTACATCTATGGTCTAAATATCTGTACCACGCATCTTTTACTGACCAGAAAGACCTTGGACAATGGACAATGGACATGGCAATTTAAGTATCTAGTTTCATGTTGAATCAAAGATGACTTGCTGTTTTCAGGTTCTGGCTGTCTAGGAATCTATTGTCATACTGGACAGTACTGTGACTCCGTGCATTATTCACAACCAAAGTGCGTCTGTAATACAGTCTGTCCTAAGATGTACAGTCCTGTGTGCGGAAGCAACAACATGACTTACAACAACCTTTGCAAGCTCCAGAGGGACGCTTGCCTTACCAACACTTCTATTGTCACCAGTTTCAACGGAAGATGCGAAGATGGCAACTTGGGTAGAATAAGCTTACACTATACGGTTTGAAACTAGCATACCAACTGTGCAGTGTTTAGTCTAATTCCCCTCGTCCGTGGGAATAAATATTTCTGGGTGGAGACAAACAACTGGCGGACGATCAGCGAGGCGCGTAGCACTGAGCAGGGGAAGGAAAGAGCTTGACGAGGAACGAACCCTCCCTCATCATAAATATTTTCAATATTCACATTGCAGTGTCAACATATTGAGCTGCAATCTTAATAAAATTGCTCTGTGATTTTAATGCTGATAAGCGTGGTCTAAGATTTCAATGAGAACAATTTCTTTTTAAGTTTCCAAATTGTAGGCCTAATGGTAGCAGTTTAGATGTCATCTTAGCAAAATTACTCTATTATTTCAGATGATATATAAAAGAGTGTTTTCAGTATTATATTGTATTGTATTTCAACATTTATAGCATTTATAAAGCGGCTCTTGTAGGGTAAACCGTTCAGAGGCGCTTCCAGTGGCGGTTCTAGGATTTTTTAACTGGGGGGGCTAAAAGTTGCCTTAGCCCCTCCCTCCACAAAGGTGTATATGTTAATACTACCGAGTCTTTTTACCCCCCCCCCCCCGTTTCAGCATTCTATAAACATGAAAATTGATGTATCTGGCTGACATTTCATAGGTCTAAATAAGAATAATAATTAATTTATAAATTACAAATGAATTTTTGAAAATAAAGAATAAATAAATTTATAGCAATTGTCTGCCAGATAGTAGGCATAGGTCTAAGGCTCTAAGCTAAAAATAAAGGATGCATGCAAAATATAAAGAAAATTGGAAAACACGATAAAACTGAAGAATAAACGTAGCTTTCCAGAAAAAACAATAGTAAAACCAAAACGGTTGTAGCCTACTGTGCTTTAAAGTGTCATTATTTTTCCTAAGTGGACACGAATTTCAAACATTTTATTTGATTATGGAATGGATTACTGTAGTTGTCTGTGACTGGGCTTTGCTCAGATGCATTCATGCATGCATGGAGATGCATTCCATCTTAGTCTCAAAACTCTTCTTTTCAGCCGGGCTTGGGTCGGAAGCAGTGCTAAAAGTGTGGAAAAATAAGTGCATGGACGCCCCCTACCTTTCCAAAATAAGTGCCTGGACGCCCCTTACCTTTCCAGTCAGTGCTGGTCAATAAGTGGCAGGACGGCGTTCAGATTTTAAAATAAGTGCGTGGACGCCGTCCATGACCGTCCAGGCACACTTTAAGCCCTGGTCGGAAGCGCTCTTGAGTAGTAAACTTGACGGGCGCTATATAAATCTCCAAAATGAATTACTATAGTGCATTTGAGAAGAATAATGAAATATATATTTGAAATATATTATATATATCTCATGATTGTCTTAAAATGCACCATCTTGACTGTCAAAATTGAAATAAACTTTAGAGTGCAGTGAAGATATACTGCCAAACTTGCTCCTCAACAGATGCCCAGAGGTCATTCTCTACCGGTACTATAGCATGCCATGTATGCCATTCGCAGGTTATAACCGCCCTCAGGACTTTTGAGCCATGGAAACCCTCACAATCGCCCATACATGTATAGGAGCAAGAGCCAGGGCATCTTATTGACCCTCAAAATTGTTCACCTTTTCAACTCCTACTTTTGTGGCCATTACATTAATTTTTTGGGTTTTTAAGCAACTTCTTAACAATAAAGCGTTTAATAACATCAATAATACACAGTGAAACTGAGAAATTGAAAATGAGTTAGGCCTAGAATTAAACCTTTCTGAAAAATGCTCATATTCTTAATTTCTTGTTTTGCATTGTTCAAGCTCTTACCAGAAATCTAACAGTAGGCCTAACCACTCATTATGTTTGCCCCTCCCGTAAAAATATCTGAGGCATGAGCTTCGGGTAGGCCTAAATATATTGCTGCCAAACAGGGATAGGCCTAAATTCTCTCATGACTCATCCCATCACATGTGGTCTCTTCATGCCAGTTTACATACCTGCCGTAGGATTATCAATGCCGTCGAAAACTTCATCTTTAACTCTTCAACTTTTCTTTACAATAATGAACGTATGTGCGACTGTGCGTGATCCAAACGGATTCTAGTACACACTGTTCGGCGTACACAATTCCACATATTATGCAGTATACACTCTAGTACACAGTGTACACGAGACTGAGACCTAGCCTGCCCTTGTCTGGTCATCCGTGCTTCTGATGGTGGTGGCCTGCTGCCCACCCTCGCTGTCTTCGTCTTTGCTAATGAAGCTAGTATCATCAGAGCACACAGGGTCATCAAGTGCTGGGGAATGGCCTAATCTCGGCCGCTCAAGCTGCAATCGGTTCTTCATTTGCTTCTTAAACATCCCATGGGTCATCGTAGTCACAGGACAGCTATTAGTATAGGCAGACAATCATGTGCTAGTATCTGAGCAAGCATTCTCATTGGAACAACAGCTCAGGAGTACATGGAATAATTAATTATGTGATAATAGTGATAATGCCAATATATATATATATATATAATATATATATATATATATATATATATATATATAACAGGACCCACGCTTTACAGAGCAGCATCTACGAAACATTGCAGCAGATGAAATTCATTCATGTCAATATTATTGATCTATGGAAAGTACCTCTGTTGCCAACAAACATTGAAGTCAATGTGTTGTTTAACTAACTAAACGTTAAACTGGGGGGGCTAAAATGTGCATGGGGGCTAGGAAAATCTAGGGGGGCTAACTTTCCATCTGGGGGGGCTGTAGCCCCCCAGACCCCCCGGTAGAACCGCCACTGGGCGCTTCCAGTGCACAATGCTTCGCGAGAATAAGTAGGTTTTGAGAAGAGATAAAGCAGAAGAAAGACTGCCAGACAGAATAATTGTAGAGTGGATAGAAGGAGAAAGAGCATTCCAAAAAGAAGGACCAATGTTGAGACAACTGACCGAGGCTGAGCCATAGCAGTTCCAGACAGCAGTTCCAGACCAAGGAACCAAGAGGTAAAATCTTGCATAAAGGGAAAATAAAATCTAAACTGCTACCATTAGGCCTACTGCTGTGAAAATAAAAGAAGCATCAGTTGAAAGAGGTTAGAAGCGTAAATTACGTTGAGGGCAACCAGGGAAACAATTTCTTGTGACTGAAGTGGGTGCTGATAGTCTTGGGGAATTTGCCGTAAATACACAACAGAAAGACATTTAAGTCGTCGCACTCCGATACTCCAGACAAGATTTTCTATAGATGTAATCTGCGATGAATGGTGTTGTGTCTTTTTAAGCTCCCGGATGCAGCAAAGACTATTGTGACTACGGCCGCGTTTGCGCGTTGGATGAACGCAATCGACCAATATGCGTCTGTTCTCTAAAATGCCCCGCAGGAAGACGTGAGGTCTGTGGAAAGGATAACAAGAATTACGGCAGCAAATGTTTCCTCAGAGCTGCAGCTTGTATGACCAACAAAACCATCGCAGTGCGGCGACATCTACCGTGCAGAAAAGGTGGATTATTGCTCAGAATATTTTTATGACTATAATTATCATTACATGAATGACAAGGGTTTTTCGATCTTTAGAAATATTCAGTTTCTTTTGAGTTTTAACTTCATTCTAAAGACGTGTTAAGCTAGAACGTACCGTATGCACTTCATTGAACCATCTGCAAATGGATTGGGGGGACATCGGAAAAAACACTCTAAGGGTGCACAATCGCACAATGCCCATTATATGCAATTACAAACTTAAAAGACGTCCTCGGAGCTATGAGTGAGTAATGAAATAGCTGAATCATGAAGCCATTTAAATCAAATTCGTGTGTTAAAAATACACCAGAGGTCGGAATGAGTAGTAGCACTCCTTATTAGAGATCCTCGGTGGTCGAGTGGGTTGGTAGCCCGCTCGCCGCGCCGGCGTCCCGGGTTCGATTCCCGGTCGGTCAGAGATTAATTTCTCGGATCTTTACTGCGGGTGGCTCGGTCGCAATATAAACGTGGAGTAGCGGTGGTGAAGGATCTCACCCTCAGGGTCGAAGCCATAACACAGCCGCTATATAAATATGCGATTACATTTACATTTACATTTTATTAAGGTAATTAAACAACCTAAGATATGACTGGATTCATGAAGCACAGAGGGTATTTGATGAATCAGCACGGACACAGAAGCCAAGGATTTCCTTCTGCTCAACAGGCGGAATCTTGAGCCCTACCACGTCCTAGCCATTCTTGTTGTAGGTGGGGGGAGGTGGTTGAGTAACTTAGACAGCGGAAGCCAAAATACAATCTCTTTGGTTCATTGCTGTTAAGCATAAGGTCGCAAGTGAGTGTTTATCTGGCAACACTTTCAAGTTCGGGCGGAAGAGGTGCCTATTGTGGACGCTGGAATCAGAATGAAATAATTATTGTCATCCGCGCTTTTGAACAAAGTATTGATGTAGTACTCTGCTCGCTCTACAGTTCTCACTCCATCTTTCACTTTCTCAAAATCTGCTTCTTCGCGGGGCCTTGAGCACTTGAAGAGCTTCTGAACGGCTCACCCTGCTACAGAGGTCTCTTATAAATACTTAAATAAATGCAATAGCACCGGGTCCTCGCCGTGATATTTGAAGAAATGCTGACGGTTTCCAAATAGGTACATATAAGCATAAGTTACTTCTTCGGAACGAAACGACAACTGTTGTTGTTGTTGTTGTTGTTCGTTATCCTGCAATTTTTGTTATTTCTCCCTGAGTCGTCTAAACCATTTCTCTCTGTTTTTTCTTAATCCACAGTGAGCACGTGCAACGGTGTCGTTTGTTCATCAGACAAACATTGCGAGATTGGTCAGAATGCGAAACCGATTTGCGTCTGTAACGATAAGTGCTTTCTCTACGACACTAAGGTCTGTGGAAGTGACAACAAAACGTACATTACCTTATGTGTACTTCAGAACAAAGCCTGTGTCAGCCGCTCTAGCATCCGTTGGCTCTACAATGGTGCATGCGTCGAAGGTCGGTATAGAAATGCCATGACCTGCATTATACCACTTACGTATTATTCGTTGTACGACCACATCTTGTAATCCTAATCCTAGCCGAAATCTCCAGATTTATAGAGCGTCACTTGGATGCCAAGCGCAGGGCACCAGCTTATTCAAGAGCGCACTGGCTGAAACAGATCAGCACTTATAACAATTAGACAACGTAATTGTCCAATTAAGTGAAGAACATGTCGACTACATTATCGTGTCGCCATAAAATCCATACCATGAAATTATTATTCAACACAATTAATAGATCATAGTCTGGAACTATCCGAACGAAGTATCATATCGTAGTTCGTTGGATGCATTTTATGAGCACCGTTCGTAGCTATTTCACCTAAGTTAATACGCTCAAATCTTTTTAGACAAGCTTTCTATTTTTAGCCTCCGTTTGCGACAAAATCTCCTGTCCACCAGGCAAAAGTTGTGCCGTTGATGAACAGAATCGACCAATGTGTGTCTGCTTTGATCAATGTCTTGTCGGTCAAAATCCTGTCTGTGCAAGTGATGGCCTGACTTACAACAACGAATGCGAGATGAAGAAAGCTGCTTGTCTTTCGAACAGGAATGTGTCGATGAAATACAGAGGCAAATGCGGTAAGTTTATGTACATTGCACGTGTAGAAGTGGTAGGCAAGGCACAACATCAACCGAACGTATACGATAGGCTTGAGGTATAGTAGGCCGATCCATGATTGCGAAATAGATAAGTTGTTATGAACAATTTTTGGCAGGCTGATCGCTCAGAGCAATCTCCGATTTTGCATACCTATTATCAAGAGTCCGTCGATCAGGGTACTTGCCAAATGACTCGCCTACTGCAACTGAAATGGTTGATCTTGCTGATGTTCGTCTTTTAGCTGCCGTTTCCAGAAACGATGTCCATGTTCTCCGACCGCTTTTCCCACCGGTTGCTGATCGTCCCTACCAATTGAGGCCGCGCCCTCACAACTTTGTGTTGCCAACCAAAGATGACAGACATTACATCTCTCGGGTTTTGTATAGAAAGGCTCCATATGCTGATTAATGATGAAGAAAAGAAAAAGAGTCGAATCTCATTAGCCTTTAGTAGCCTATATAAACATAGAATCATTCTTTTGTAATTTCTGTCATTTAATTTGTGCTCTCATCTTAAGACAAATTCAGCAGTCAATGCTAAAGACATACTATAGGTATTATATTTTATTTGATAAACTGCTTTTTGTACCTCAGAGCGGTGTGTCTATCAGTTTTTGTTACCATTAAACGAATATAATAATAATAATAATAATAATAATAATAATAATAATAATAACAATGATAATAATAATAATAATAATAATAATAATAATAATAATAATAATAATAATATTCTGGACTGGTTTTTAAACAAGTAGTTAGTAATAAAGTCCCTGAGGGATCCTAAATACCTCGGGGAAAAAATAATAATAATAATAATACGAATAATAATAATAATAATAATAATAATAATAATAATAATAATAATAATAATAATAATAATAATAATAATAATTCTTAAAGTGAGAACAAAAAACCGAATTAGCAAAAAAAAAAAAAAAAAAAAAAATAATAATAATAATAATAATAATAATAATAATAATAATAGTGATAACGATAACAATAATAGTTAATAATTAAAATGTCACACACGAACTCTGCGTAGATCACAGTCCACAAGAGTTACATCTACTTCCTGGGTTCTTACTGAAAATTAGTGGGTTTTTTATTATTAAACTAAGCACTGTATTTTTTGCCGTGCTAGAGTCGGGAGCGCTTCCGAGTACTCTCCCTTGAAGAAGCTCTATATAAATTATTGAATGAATGAATGAGCGAATGAATAAATGAGTGAATGAGCGAATGAATGAGTGAATGAATGAATGAGTGAATGAATGAGTGAATGAGCGAATGAATGAGTGAATGAGCGAATGAATGAGTGAATGAATGAATGAATGAATGAATGAATGAATGAATGAATGAGTGGGTGAATGAATGAATGAATGAGTAAATGAATGAATGAGTGAATGAATGAATGAATGAATAGTGTATTTCATTAGGTTACTGTATTCGTGTGTGTTCAGCAGCGTCGCAGCGTCGCTTCCCTACCAGCAACAACTGCGCCAACAGTCAGGACCTGATCGGTTTCGACCCGTATCCTGCCAGTCAAGTGGTTCGGGAGGGCGACGACGTGTTGATCCGCTGTGGCGTTTCCAATCGCCAGCAGATCTTCTTCTCCTGGATACTTGATGGAAAGAGACTGGCGAACACGAGTCGTCGTTTCCAGGAGGACAGTGACCTCCGCATCCTCAACGTCACCAGGAGCCTCGACTCCGGTGGATTCCAGTGTGAGGCCCTCAATTTATGCATGGGGATCTCTATAATCAGCGCCAAGGTCAAGCTAACCATCCAGGGTGAGTCTAAGGATGCTTTTCTAATGGTGTATTTATTTTCTAAAGAAAGGTCCAAGACACTATAGGAGGTATACAGTGACAGAGGGAACGAAAGACTTCTCTTTTATTAAATAGTTATAATTATGACTCGTAGGCTTACGATGTTGACAGCTATTGATGCTATAAGTAAATGTAAGCCTACAGGCCTACCCTAGATAATAGATTCGATTTTTATCTGACTGTAATAGAACATTAATTTCATAACTTCATCTAAATGGAAATATATTTCGAAAGCGCAGCAAATTCCTTCTGTTTGCTATCATACTTTAAGTATTTGAAACATAATTTTTTGGTAGCATCGGAAAGCATAAGCCTACATAATTGAATTTCGTATCTTAAACAATTGATCGATATTTTCATATTATATCTGTGCTTAGTTATGCTGTTCGATGGCCCAAGTATAATTAACTTTAATATTTTGTGTCTTTCCCGGACAAGATTTCATGATGCTTTAGCTTGACTTTAATGGTTTTTTATTATTAAACTAAACACTGTATCTTTTTGCCGTGCTAGAGTCGGGAGCACTTTTAAGTACTCTCTTGAAGAAGCGCTATATAAATTCTTGAATGAATGAATGAATGAGTGAATGAATGAATGAGTGAATGAATGAGTGAATGAATGAATGAGTGAATGAATGAGTGAATGAGTGAATGAGTGAATGAATGAGTGAATGAATGAATGAATGAATGAGTGAATGAGTGAGTGAGTGAGTGAATGAGTGAATGAATGAGTGAATGAGTGAGTGGATGAATGAATGAGTGAATGAGTGAATGAGTGAGTGAGTGAATGAGTGAATTAGTGAATGAATGAATGAGTGAGTGAGTGAATGAATGAGTGAGTGAATGAGTGAGTGAATGAATGAGTGAGTGAATGTATGAGTGAGTGAATGAATGAAAGAATGAATGAATGAGTGAATGAATGAATGTGTGAGTGAGTGAATGAATGAGTGAATAAATGAACGAACGAACGAACGAATGAATGAATGATTGAATTAATTTATTTATTTATTTATTTATTTATTTATTGCAACCATCAACCATTAACAAAAGACATAGTATAACATGCTTCACATAATAGTGTATTTCATTAGGTTGCTGTATTTATGTGTTGAGCAGCGTCGCAGCGTCGCTCCTCTGCCAACAACAACAACAACAACAACAACAACAACAACAACTGCGACAACATTCAGGACCTGACCGGCTTCGACCCGTATCCTGCCAGTCAAGTCGTTCGGGAGGGCGACGACGTGTTGATCCGCTGTGGCGTTTCCAATCGCCAGCAGATCGTCTTCTACTGGACGCTTGATGGAAAGAGACTGGCGAACACGAGTCGTCGTTTCCAGGAGGACAGTGACCTCCGTATCCACAACGTCAGCAGGAACCTTGACTCCGGTGGATTCCAGTGTGAGGCCATCAATTTATGCATGGGAGTCTCTATAACCAGCGCCGAGGTCAAGCTAACCATCCAGGGTGAGTCTATCGTCGACATCAGATCTATCAGTTCTGTAGGTGTTGTGCATTGAATGACACGTGTCGTGTGTAGTTTCTGCTGCAGTCTAATCGATTTTTGTGAGTTATGAGCAACTTGTGTGTATGATTTTTATGTGTATACAATTATACATGCATAATATACTTTAAGTATTTAAAACATAATTTTTTAGTAGTATCGGAAAGCATAGGCCTACATAATTGAATTTCGTATCTTAAACATTGATCAATATTTTCATATTATATCTGTGCATAATTATGCTGTTCGATGGCCTAAGTATAATTAACTTTAATATTTTGTGTCTTTCCCGGACAAGATTTCATGATGCTTTAGCTTGACTTTAATGGGTTTTTATTATTAAACTTAACACTTTATCTTTTTGCGGTGCTAGACTCGGGAGCGCTTCCGAGTACTCTCCCTTGAAGAAGCGCTATATAAATTCTTGAATGAATGAATGAATGAATGAATGAGCGAATGAATAAATGAGTGAATGAATGAGCGAATGAATAAATGAATGAAAGAGTGAATGAATGAATGTGTGAATGAATGAATGAGTGAATGAATGAGTGAGTGAATGAATGAGTGAATGAATTAATGAATGAACGAATGAATGAATGAGTGAATGAATGAATAGTGTATTTCATTAGGTTACTGTATTCGTGTGTTCAGCAGCGTCGCAGCGTCGCTTCTCTACCAGCAACAACTGCGCCAACATTGATGACCTGATCCGTTTCGACCCGTATCCTGCCAGTCAAGTGGTTCGGGAGGGCGACGACGTGTTGATCCGCTGTGGCGTTTCCAATCGCCAGCAGATCTTCTTCTCCTGGATACTTGATGGAAAGAGACTGGCGAACACGAGTCGTCGTTTCCAGGAGGACAGTGACCTCCGCATCATCAACGTCACCAGGAGCCTTGACTCCGGTGGATTCCGATGTATTGCGACTAACGTCTGCAACGGGATCGCTCTGCGCAGCGCCGAGGTCAAGCTAACCATCCAGGGTGAGTCTATCGTCGACATCTTTCTGTAGTATTGTGCAATGAATGACATGTTGTCGTGTGTTGTTTCTGCTGCAGTCTAATGAACTATTATTGTGTGTACGAGTAACTTGTGTGTATGATTTTTATGTTTACACAGTGATAGAATGCATAGCATTGCATATTATAATATACTGTATGAGAATTGTTGAAAAATAACTGAGTGGCCGGATCATGATACACGTAGAGTTGGGCTGTGAAAGGAAGACTTAACTATGGGACACTAATGAAGATTAGGGCCCTTCAAGCTCGCTACCCAGTGGCGCTCCCGTCTACAGCGCGGACACTGCGTCGGAGTTTCACGCCGAAGCGCTGAGCAATTGCGTGTTCAGGACTTGCCCAAGATCCCTACGCGGCGACTTGAGGTGGATTCAATCCTACAACCCGTCCGGCTGCAAGGCAACCACTCCTCACCCCACTACACACACCCACCCACACATACACGCGCGCGCACACATTGCTTCAGAACTTGTGTACAGTGTGTTCACCACCAGTGCTCAAACTTGCAATGAGACTTAATTAAAATGTTTTTTTGTAACTTTTGATGCATTACGTTTTTGGATCGTCAAAAAACAGTGGGTGGGCTCACTAAAAGTGGCACAACCTTTTGTTGTGTTCCAAATATTTTTATGAAAGTTGGCTATTGTAAAGAGTTATGAATTACTTTAAACCCGTGATACTTGGTTTGAAAGTTTTTCTGGGCCATGATATTGGCAAAAAATGTAGGGGATTATTTTTGGTCCATTCTTTATATTATGCTCATTTCACGTTATAGGAAATTGATGCTGCTCACAATTATCAATTAATATATAAAAAAATGATCGGAGGCGTTGTCTGTACCGGCTAAAGCGATCTTGTAATAATTTTGAACCAATAGCCATCACATCTTTGATGCTGCGTGGAAATTTGTCGGCTGGATATCGATGTTGCTATTTGACAATGGCAGACGCATTTTGAGGTCTGTCCAGATACTTCTACACTTAATATTGACAAATACGTTTGTAAACAATATTGATGGCTTAGATCACTCAAGTGAATCAGGTCGTGACCAGCCCCAGGGGCGGATCCAGGGGGAAATGGCCATGCCCCCTCCCATTTAGAAATTTATTTATTTTTTAACAACTATAATTCTGACCCGAAGTTGACTTGGCCCCCCGCGAGTAGCTCCGCACCCGCGAGGAAGGTCATCAGTGTTATGGGTGGAGGGCGGATGGAAAAAGGTATCATTTTGGGAAATTCGAGGCTGATGACTAAGAAAAAAAGGTCATCAGTTTTTTCGGCGGATGGAAAAAGGTATCTTTACAAAGTCATCAGTTTTTTCAGCGGATGGGAAAAGGTATCTAAAGATGACTAAAAAAAGGTCGTCAGATTTTTCGGCGACCCAGACGAATTTTTTCCCCTGTTTCCTGGCCCAAGACCCAAAATTTTGGCTCCCCATCGAAAATTTCTGTATCCGCTCTTGACCAGCCCGTGGCTTTAGAGTAACTTGTTAGAAATATCAAGTTTTTGCAATTGCAATAACTATTCTGAGATTCCATGAAAACAAGTTCAGAGATTCTGAGGCAGGTATATAGTCAAGAATGAGTAAGAGTGGCAGGTAATGGACCGACGCTGATGCCTCTTGTTAGTCTCATCATCGACTTGTTTTTCATGCCATAGCCTATTATGGAACCGTGAAATCTCTATGCCCCTAAATGGCTGAAGAACGGGTCTCCGGCGCCCGAATAAAAGTGGACTAGGTCTACATGAAGATAATTATTACTCTGTAGCTGCTGATGTGAAATACTAAAACCATGGATTTTCGTTGTTACCTGTTTCTTAAAGACATTATGATCTTCCAATAAAATCAGACCATGACACCGTTACCGAAAGCGTATTAAATGCGTTATCGTTAAAGATAATATATTTTTATTGGTGTACGAGAAGTATGCTTCTAGTAGCCTATCACTGTAATATTTATGAATTAATTCCATTAGCAACACCGACTCGAATCGCATTTGTGGTCTAGTGATCAGTCTTGAGTCGGTGTATTAATACAGAATTGTGTAGTTTTTGGATTGATCTTTAATGGTTTTTGTTGATTTATAGATGCAAGTTCGACCACCACAAAGAAACCATGCGTCGGCCCATCGTGCACAACAACGAGGACAACTCCGATACGATGAATACTTCCAGGTTTTCAATTTGACGTCTATTTTTAAATATTATAATGATTATTCTGAAAGTCGACCTTCTCATTCTTTATTTGCATGGTTCCATGTACCAATCGAACTCTCTACATGAGAAATTGCCAAAACGTTATCATGCGAATGTCTAAGTCGACGCAACTGTCCTCTATTTTTGCTCAAAATGTTGTTTAATTGTTGAGCAATGGACGACTGAAGTTTTGATGAGGAGATAATCTCTTTCAAAATTTCGCAGCCATATTGGACGTCAATGAATAGGACCTACGTTGGTCGTGTTAGATCACAAGCTACGTCTCACGTTTCTTCACTATAGCAGGTTGAGAAGCGCTTCCCTAAGGTGTAGGCTATATTTGTCGCATATTTTAACCACAGACTCTAGCAGAGTCTGCGCACCGGACTTTAAAATAATGTGACTCTCATTCAAACGCAAACGGTGCATCTCACCCCAGCAACTCAATGAGAATATGATCAGGCATGAGACAATAATTTATTGTGCGATCGCTAAATAAAATCGAGTATAATGTTTACATGAAGAGCGAGGCTGAACTCAGCGTTAAAGCACGTGATCAAAAAGGCGGGACAAAATAATTGAAAATATGCAAATCAAGCGAATGTGCTGGATATATCTCTTGAGGGACATAGCGTTCAACAAGCACGTGACAAGAAGACGAGACAAAATATGCAAATCAAGCGAATTACTAATCCAGGAAACCCTTAAGATGACTTTTTGTGTATTGAACACTTAGTTTAGCGATATGAAATTTAAGTTGACACAGTGTTTTTCGTACTTTGGACATTAGAAATCGTTAAAGTCATTCGAACTACGGGCGACTCGTCAGATGTTTAATACAATTTCTGCTGTTTGAGATTTTGGCGACTCAAATTATTTTAATTGGCCTGTAAACTCATGCTTAATCTCCCGGCGAAGACGGGTTCGAAAGTCAGGACTCGTAAAATTATATGGAATGGTTTTCTGTTTGATTCAGGAGGAGGTGGGCACTGCAAATCGAAAGGCAGCAGAGAGTTGCTTCAATCTGTGAATGGAATCGGAACTTTCCTGTTCGTCAATCGCGGAATGATCTTCTGGAAAAATACCCTCTGCTGTTTGACATTTTTGTGACCTATATTTGATTATATTGATTTATATTTTGTGACCTATATTTTACTTATTGACAGCATTTATATAGCGACTACTCTCTGCCCATCGAAATTATTGGATCAACAAGCAATACGGCGACAACATTCTTCGGATTGTCGATCAGACAACACGTTTCAAAACCAATCTTCATACAATTGTCTCTACCTCATTAATTTTGTTCATTGCATATCACTAGCGGAAAATATTTTTCTCGTTGTTCTATTCTTGACATGACAAGTACTGAAACATTTTTTACTTATAATAGTTGATCGATTTTGCAAAATGTGTTTTTATCACTGTTCTAATTTTTGCATACGTAGGCTATTCAGGCTAAATATCTCTGTATCTGAATAACGCTTGCTAATAGTAGTTAGTCTACAATGGGTTTCAGTATATATGACGAACATTTGGAATCTAATTACTAACCTCTATGAACACGTCGCCTATATTTTGCGATTAATAGATTAATAAAAGCAATATGGTGGAAATGATTTTCGATTTAATTGACATCAATCACGCGTTAAATTATTGTTATTATCAGTCGGCACCAAATCTATTTTCTCATCAGCCAATATTTCAGATTCACATTCTGTAATCTAGAATATATTCCAAGTGATGTTCAAAGCATCTCTTTCATTGCTACTCCCTCCTGTAACACCTCTTTTTAAAAATACCAATGGTTTATGACCTATACTTCGCCATGTGGTTTCCGTAAGGATCAGTCCGCGGAGACGTCCGAGACGTTCTTAAGTCTGTCTACTCTGGAATAATACCTACAATGCTAATTCTGACTCCGTGGATTCTTTCTCCGCATTTCAATCTCCTTTGGACTAGCTGGTAAGAACCTTGACTGGCTTGACTTCGTTCCTTTTCTTGAAATCGCATCCTTGTATTTGCCACTATGTCGACGAGTCCCAATAAGTTTGGTCTATAATAATTAGCTTCTGCCCTCTTTTGATTGCCTCACGGCTATGTGTCGGTCCTCAGTTATACATACTGTCAATCAATGAAGCAATCAATCAACCAGGAAATGAGACAGTTTTGAGGTTTTTAAGGAACACAGTGGAGTGACCCCTGGGCATAGGCGGAGACCTGGGCCGAGAATTGGGAGGGACGGAAAGACGCGAGATTTTCCGAAAAATTTCTGACGACCGGCGAAATCTCGAAAAAAAATTGTATTTTCGCCGCCGAAAAAGTTGGCGACCTTTTTTTTTTTAGTCATCCGGCCAAAATCTCGACGAAATTTTCTATTTTCGCCGCCAAAACAGTCTTGACGCTCAAACATTGGGGGGACAAATGCATGGGCCGTCTCCCCAACACTTTTATTGAGGGGACCGTCCCCCGTCCCCCTTAGGTCTCCGCCCATGCCCCTGGGCACTAAGCGCAGTGTAACAGGGAGGCCATACCAGGTTGTAGGACCAGCGACTGAGAATAAACAACGCTGTCGGATAGCAGTTCGTGAGCGGGGAACCATATGCATAGTGTAATAGTGCGTTGTCAGAGGGGACATTTGAGGCTATCGCAGCACACAGAGCGGCAAATGACAATTTGGTCTCTCCTCACTTCTTTGCTGGTAGGAAGGCAACCTGTGGTTCATTCGCAGTAATTAAACAAAATGCTTGGAAATTTTTGAAGAGGCAGTGAATTATCTCTTCCGGCACTAGGTAACTGATTGTAGGACATTTTCCCTCCGGACAAAAAACCTCTCGGACAAAACCCCCGAACAACCCCGTCCCCTATTTAGCCTAGGACATTAAACCCCCGGACAATTCCCCCCTTCGCTGTGCAAATGGCCTATTTCTGTTGCTATAATTTGATCAAACTTAAATGTCCAGGTCGCGGTGCTGTGTCAGCTAGTTAGTGTCATACCGGTAAATACCTGCCGCTGCCTTTCAGGCGTGAACTAATAACTTGTTAGTGTCATTCCAATATAAAGTTAATACCTTTGGTGTTATTTCGGACCCTGTGGGTCCTTGTCATCAATCCAGCTTCTATTTAAGCAAGAACATTTTCATCCATCCAGCTCCAATTTAAGCAAGAATACTTTCATTAATCCAGCTTCTATTTAAGAATGAACGTTTTCATCAATCCAGCTTCTATTATTAGCAAGAACTTTTCCATCAATCCAGGTTTTATTTAAGCGTGAACGCTTAAGCAAGAACATTTTCATCAGTCCTGCGTCCATTTAAATGATTTAAAATGATTTTTTATCAATTCGACTTCTATTTAACGGGAATTCTTTTCATCAATCCAACTTATGCACGGCCAACAGATGCACTTTGAACTTATGACCGCCATTCGGAGGATTACCGCTTATAGGCAGTAACTGTTTATGATCTATACCCGGGAATTTCTTCTACCCCGGGGTTTGTCCGGGGGTTTGTACATGGGTTAATCTCCGTTCCCCACGACACTATGTCCAATAATTGGTAAGAACCCTCGATCTGGAAGGCAAAGAGTAGACCAACGAGTTTGAGATTCCGCATTATAATTTCGATCAAATCATTCACTCACAATAATGTTGTAGCGCCAACAATATTCTGTCGTGTTTGCAAGTCTGAACTTTGGAAGAAGGTCAATATATCAAATCCAGTTGCATTGTACGACTCTAGTCACCTTTTCAGGGCAACCACCAATGCCTTCTAAAGCTCTTTACAAGTGTCTTTATAGGATAAAGTTCACTGCAGCCACTTCTGACCTTAATTATAGTAACCTAATAACTAAACTGAGATGTGATATATGAATATAGCTGAGATGAATATCATTATCCACTGTAGTGATCATGGCCTGATACCTTCTACCCAAACATGTAGGCTACGTATCACACGACTCGCCGTAAATATAGAATTTGGGATTTACCCTTTTGACGATCTTTCCAAAATAAGTGGGCCACAGAATTTCTTCGATTTGCTATTCAGACTTCGCGACCTATTCTGCGTAAACATGGTTTTTCTTTGCTCTCAACTGCACTGAGGTCTAGAATGCCGCGACATCGCGTGCCTGCTGATTTCATGCCGATGACAAAGACGGGTTGAGACGCCAAAACAGACGCCATGTTTGTCCTGTGTTCCGCATAGGCTATAAATTACCTCCTCTTGCACCTGCCTCAGTCGCTGGCAGCAAGTGGTTCCCAAACGGTCGTCAAACAGCCGACATGAACGGGATCGTGTTGCAAATCGTCTGCTACGTCGCAGCTTTGGCGAGCTTTGCTCCCTGGCCAGGTACGTAGATCCAGGAGAAGGCCACTGGTGTCGTATTCTGCCTATTATTATTGTTATTATTATTATTTTCAAAAATTATTTTTATTATATTTATTGATTTCCAAATAGCGCACATTCGGAGTAAACTACTCAGAAGCTCTCCCAGTCCAACAACAGATAAATAAGGCAGTTTTAAGGGAGAAACGATTGATTATTTAAGTAAGATTCGCACTGCACCTTAGTTGCTTCTGTTTTTGAGTAAACAGATATTTTGTGAAACTCTTTAATTTGTAGAAACGTCAGCGGAGTCCAGCCTGCGACCAACGATATTCACCCTTCCGCCAACGACCACATTCAGCCCAAAAGGTATAAGCCTAAGTCTCCAATATTATTGTCTTTGTCATAGTCATGATCGGTTATATCGATTGATCATCATTATTAATTTTGACGTTAATGTCTTTATTTCATTGCGTCGTCTGAGAATATTATCTCTTTTTCAAAAATCGAGTTTATTCCTGATTTTTAGCAAAATAATATTTGTTTATCTTTCATCACTTTTAATCGTTAGGAGATAATTAGGCCCTATGACAAGTCGTTTCAAAGATATTAAAGAAAACTACCTGTCGTATGTCCATTTTTAGGATTTTTTGTCGTATCTTCAATATCTTTTCTTTCGATCATACATTAGCCTATGCACACAATCATTAAAGAGTGATACGGTAGTTGTTTCAGCCACATTTTCTGTCGAATGTAGGCACACCATGCGAAGGTGTAAAGTGTCCGCGGAGTAGACACTGTGCAGTGGACGAAAGCAACGATGCTGAGTGCGTCTGTGATGCACACTGCAACGACGACATCTACTTTCCAGTCTGTGGTAGCGACAATAAAACCTACCCCAACGTCTGTGCGGTCATTCGAAAGGCATGCGCGACCAGCAGCAATCTGACGCTCAGTTACTACGGCGAATGTACATACGAAGGCAGGTATATAATTGCTTATACTCAACGGTGTAGCCACAGTTTTATTATCTGGGTGTGTAGCCTACTGCCTAATTTTTGCCTGCAGAGGACCTATTATATTAGCGGGCTTCAAATATTTTGACAATAATATAATAATTATAATGGTGTCATCATCGATGTAATGAGACTGCCATTAATAAATGCTATTTTGACAATTACGAAATCAGTTCTTCCGATTTCTTTCTTATTTTACGTTCTGAAGTCAAATTTTCAGTAAAACCTTATTTATATGCGTACTTGAAGGCTACTTGTTATCGCGCCCCTTCGAGTTCACTACTCAGAGGCGCTCCCAATTACAGCTAGCGCGGCCACTGAATCGGAGTTTCACGCCGAAGCGCTGAGCAGTTATTGCGAGTGAAGGAAAAACCCGGACAAAAGTCATATTTATGGAAAGCCGCCAGGACAGGGGCATAAAAAGAGGACATGTCCGGGGAAACCCGAAGTATAGTAACCCTATCTCTCTACTCAGAGGCGCTCCAGACCACAGCGCGAACACTGCATCGGAGTTTCACGCCGAAGCGCTGAGCAAATGCCCGTTAAAGACTTGCCCATGGTCCATACGCGGCGACTTGAGGTTGATTTGAACCAGCAACCCTCGGCTGCAATGTAATGACCATGCCCACCACACCACCGCGCCTCACAATGATGGACCTATAATTAAGACGAAGATAAAGTGAAGTAGGTAAAGGAATAAGTTTTTGATGACTCGCCGTTAAAATGATTATTATAATTGTAACCTATCTGCAACACGTTTTCGAATAGTTCTCTCACGATGTTGGGACATGTACGAAGGGGAGGCCATTTTCTTTAACCTAACCTACATGTAATTGTTTCTTGCTGTTAGCTGAATACACATCTGTTCTTCTGCTTATGCTACCACCTGTTAGGTTCCGTATGCAACGGATTTTCCTGTCCACTGAACAGAGTCTGTGCTGTCGCTGGCAATCGTCCGGTCTGTGTCTGCGCTCAAGATTGCCCCATCTACATCAATCGATTTTGTGGCAGCGATAACCAGACATACGACAATGACTGTGAATTACAAAGGCAGTCATGCTTGACCAATAAGACCATCACGATCGCGTACTATGGCGATTGCAAACTAGGTAACAAACCAATTCATTTATGTGCGTTTGTCTTAATAATATATTTGCAAATTCTTGACGACAAGCCGAAATTATTATGACATCATTATATTTATAAACGTATAGTTTAAGCAAGTAATATTTCGAATGAAACAGTAAAACGAGTGGAAGGTGGTTAAGAAAAAAATTTCATCTAGAACTCTCTTATTTGAAGATGATGATGATGATGATGATGATGATGATGGTGATGGTGATGGTGATGGTGATGATGATGATGATGATTGATGATGATGATGATGATGATGATGATGATGATGATGATGATGATGATGATGATGATGATGATGATGATGATGGTGATGGTGATGGTGATGGTGATGGTGATGATGATGATGATGATTGATGATGATGATGATGATGATGATGATGATGATGATGATGATGATGATGATGATGATGATGGTGATGGTGATGGTGATGGTGATGATGATGATGATGATTGATGATGATGATGATGATGATGATGATGATGATGATGATGATGATGATGATGATGGTGATGGTGATGGTGATGGTGATGGTGATGATGATGATGATGATTGATGATGATGATGATGATGATGATGATGATGATGATGATGATGATGGTGATGGTGATGGTGATGGTGATGGTGATGATGATGATGATGATGATGATGATGATGATGATGATGATGATGATGATGATGATGATGATGATGATGATGATGATGATGATGATTGATGATGATGATGATGATGATGATGATGATGATGATGATGATGATGATGATGATGATGATGATGTTGATGATGATGATGTTGATGATGATGTTGATGATGATGATGATGATGATGATGATGATGATGATGATGATGATGATGATGATGATGATGATGATGATGATGATGATGATGATGATGATGATGATGATGATGGTGATGGTTCTCTGCCCGAAGGCAGGTTCATTGGCTTTACGCCCCTGGGGATGAGATGAGTGAGGTGGTTTCCCGTTGCCTTCCTCACAGACAATGATGGGTAAGTAACTTGCCCAAGGTCGCTCCGCAGGAGCTTTCGCCCCCGCGTTCCACACGTGCTAGCTCGAGGTATATAAATCTCTCAATGTCAACTCCCAGCCCGGGGCTTGAACCGCAGTCCGTTGCAACCAACAGATGAATGCCGATCTCGCTTACCGGTGTAGCTAACTAGGCCAGTTTATTTGAAGAGCAATCATATTTTCTGAATTTATAACCAAAACCAACATTTTTCTCGACCATACTGTTGTTTCAGAGTAGCAAAAGATGTTTTAGCCTACATTAAGCAAGCCTGATGACATTGACATAACCTTCAATATTAGACCCTGTGCGCTCACATAATTGGGAAATAAATCAAGACGATCATAGACATAATTTAAATTGGTTATGCTCGTCATTAATTCTACGTGATTTCCAACTTTGATATTTCGTTTTCCTTTCCTTATAGTGACCGTCTGCGATGGATTTCCGTGTCCATCTGGAATGAAGTGCGCTATTGATGAGCGCAAAATACCTGTCTGTGTGTGTCTTGACAAATGTCCCTACGCAACTGATGAAGAGGTCTGTGGCACAAATGTTCGAACATACGGCAGTGAGTGTGAGGTCTACAGAAGCGCATGCACCACGGCCACTAACATCCAAATAGCTTATAAAGGCTATTGCCTCGAAGGTAAGTCAGCTTTTGGAAGATTGAAAATTTTGTCATCTAAACCTATAAAATACAAAGTTGTAACGTGTGCTTGATAAAAAAATCTCCTCATCTACGCGACCGATTTTTTAAAATAATTACAAAACAACTTCTAACCACCCCATGACAACACTATCGGAATTCGCGATCCAAAAATCTTACCTTTTCCGGAGTTTTTTACATTTAATTTTTTTTCCGAATCCTAACACTGTGTTTAAGACGCCATTTGCTTTCAACAATCATTTTCAGCAAATATTGAAACCACCGATGATATATTGGTGATTGAAACCAGTACTTTAATGTCGTCATGGCCGATTTTAAAATTATAGCGCGTTATACCGTTTATTAATATCTATACCGTGTCGTATGTATCAGTAGCCTATTTAAGACGCAATAATTTTCGCTGATCGATTTTCAACGAACAAATAGATTTTTAACCTCACTTTTTGCCAAAGGCAGATCTTTTGGCACGCGGTTTCGCAAAAATGCTGACTATAGCGTAAGCATGGATGGGTGGGAGCTGGGTTGGACTAAAAACCTAAATTTCACGGGCAACGCCGAGCACCAAAAGTGATTGAACTAGTTGGGGCCGATGGGAGAAGGCGAAGTTAGACGGGCGGCGTGAGAGCGGGGTCAGGCGTGGCGGGGGACGAAAACCGAAATTTCACGGGCGTGGGAGCGGCGTGACTGGGAAGTGGGAACTAAAAACCGAAATTTCCCGGGCAACGCCGGGTAATTCAGCTAGTTTCTCTATAAACCTCATTAAAATAATGGTGATTATAAGACGATTTATGAAACAGAGATTGGCAGAGAACCAATCATCGAATACGTAATACGTAATACGTAAGAATACGTAAGAATTGCAAAACCGTTGAGAAGAAACTTTTTTGCAAATCTTCATTCCGATATTAGCGACCGACCAGCATTTAGTATAGCCTAATCTCTTCCTGAACGCATACCATAGTGGCAATCACGGGTGTAGGCTACGGACCATTGCTCATATGCTGATTGCTCATAGGCTTATTGCTCATATGGCTTATTGCTCATAATTATGGCTTATTGCTCATAGGCTTATTGCTCATATGCTGTCACAATTAGTCGAGTGAAGTTATAGAAAAGAAAACACTGATTGAAATAGAAAGAAAAATTTACTAGGTCATGTAATTGCTCACATTTAAAGGAAACTGTTAAAGTAAAAGATTGATCGCTGATAACTGTAGATGTAATTGTTCAAATATAAAGAGCGTTCAACTTTTTAACAACTATAGATTGTTCACTACTTCATAATTTGTTTGATTGACAGTTGATGTGTTGTTTCTACCACCTATGGTGTTATGGGTGGCTCGGTCGCAATATAAACGTGGAGTAGCGGTGGTGAAGGATCTCACCCTCAGGGTCGAAGCCATAACACAGCCGCTATATAAATTTGCGATTACATTTACATTTACATTTATGGACTTTATAATTGAGCAATGAACGGTTCGAACAAGTCAGTTCACGCCTTCGTGTATATATATATATATATATTCGCAAGTTTCGTCATTGACACATTTTTTGTGTTAGTCTACCAACGCTAATTGTCTCTAATTGATAAGCACAAGCTAAGGCGTGAAGAAGATCACCGATATAGCAAACGGTATAGATCTATTTGTTTTAAACCTAGGCATAAGTTCGTTTATTTTGGACATAAGACCAATGAGCCCATGAGCAATAGACCCTATGAGCAATAAGCTATATGAGCAATCAGCCTATGAACAATGGTCCTAGAGCCGCAATCACGTCCTAAAAGTTTGGGGGGGGGGAACCAATTGAATCACGTCCTAAAAGTTTGGGGGACCATAATAATAAAGTTAGGGGACCACTCAAAAGTTGGGAGAACGCGTCCCGTGGGTCCCATAAGGTGGTTGCGCCTATGACACATACCGTCAGTTTTTTCAGGTATTATTATGCAAATACATATTGCAAAAATTAATAATGTAGTGAGACAACCATTTGAAAATTTAGAGTATACGCGCCATATAAAACCAATGCCTTACACATGAACTCTTTTCAAATGAGTTTTATGCACAGATCTAACAGTAGTCTAATAAAATTATATACTCGACTGTTGCAGGATCTGTTTGCTCTGATTTTCGTTGTCCAAAGAACAAGATATGCAACGTCAATCAAGATAATAGACCGGTTTGCGTCTGTGCTCGGTCCTGTCCAGATGACGTTGATCTGGTCTGTGGTAGTGATGGAGTCTCCTACCAAAACTTATGTCAGCTGGAGAAACAGGCATGCACCACGGGAACAAACATCACAATGGTACGAACCGGTCAATGCAGTCGCGGTAAGACGATCAACTCTTACAACTGTTTATTTCCTTATTCATATCCTACATTCCTACAACTACTTCGCATCCCATGCAGCACTTGTCCTCAACATCATCCTGATCCTCTTAATGTAACTCATTCGCATGGCCATGATGTCGAAAAATTTCACCTTGAAATGCGTATTGCAGAATACTTTAGAGAGAAATTAGATCCACATCAAAGATGGATAATTTTTAAAGAATAACACGAGCTCTGGCAAATGGGAAATTGAGATATTTTTTACAGTTATTATATTTGATACATTAAATATATTGGTGGATATTCAGATGGGTAAATATGTGGATACATGGATGGATGAATAGATGGACAAAGAGTCAGGCAGTCGGAAATGCGCATGTACATGTACACAAACTGAGAGAGGTACATGTAGAAACGATTGAGTAAAAGACAAGAGGGTTAGTCACAGAAATGGAGAAAATAATCACATAGTCCTCTGCATCAGCTAATAATAATATATACATGTAGCAACTAAAAAGCAATATTTTATCATTTACATTTGTAGATGCATTCTGTAACGGAGTCGTGTGTCCCAACCCGAAGGCCTGTGTAGTTAACGCGAAGAATCAGACATCTTGTGTATGCAACAATGACTGCGGCACTGTCTATTCTCCCGTTTGTGGCTCTGATAGCAAGACCTACGACAACTATTGTTGGTTTAACTATGCCGCCTGCGAGAGAAACCTCAGCACAAACTATTACACTGGCGTCTGCGCAGCAGGTCAGTTTCACAGTGTGTGTGTGTGTGTGTGTGTGTGTGTGTGTGTGTGTGTGTGTGTGTGTGTGTGTGTGTGTGTGTGTGTGTGTGTGTGTGGGAGAGAGAGAGTGAGAGAGAGAGAGAGAGAAAGAAAGAAAGAAAGAAAGAAAGAGAGAGAGAGAAAGAGGGAGAAAGAGACAGCGAGACAGAGAGGGATACAGAGACACAGAGATAGAGAGACAGAGACAAAGAGAGACAGAGACACCGAGAGAGAGAAAGGGAGACAAACAGACAGTCTGGCAGACATAAAAAGACAGAGACAGACAGAGACAGAGAGAAAGAGAGGGAGATCGTCTGAGAAGGAAGATGATCATAATAATTATGTTGCGCATTGAACGTTTTGCTGTTCTGCTGAACCGAGTAAATGATGATTGATGATGATGATGATGATGATGATGATGATGATGATGATGATGATGATGATGATGATGATGATGATGATGATGATGATGATGATGATGATGATGATGATGATGATGATGATGATGATGATGATGATGATGATGATGATGATGATGATGATGACGATGATGACGACGATGACGATGACGACGACGACGACGACGACGACGATGATGATTGTGTTTAATTAACATGAAAGTTAAATAAGTCAGATATGCATTATGTAATGCGTATACATGTATCTGATTGTCTTTATCTGGCTAGAATGACCTTGGACATAGTTAATAAAATGTCAAGTTTCATGTTGACTCACAATTGATTTACTGTTGTTTAGGTTCCCATTGTGAAGGAATCTATTGTCCCACTGGTCAGCACTGTGACTCCCTGCATCAGCCAAAACCAAAGTGCGTCTGTGACACGGTCTGTCCTAAGACGTACAGCCCAGTGTGCGGAAGCAACAACAAGACCTACAACAACTCATGTGAACTGCATAAGGACGCTTGCCTCACCAACACTTCAATTTGGACTTATTTCAGCGGAAGATGCGAGGATGGTAACTAAGTATAAACTGCGTGGTTCGACGCTTAACAGACTAGCATACCTACTGTGAGGGATTATGGATGCGGCAAAGGCTGTCTTCAGCTCCATTACTAATTATATGGAACTGACTCAATGCATTGAGTAAATGGACTCAGGCCTTACGAGAGATATTCAAAGTTCCTGGGCAGAGCATTTGTGCGCCAATAAATTATCTTAAGGCTTTATGAGCAAAAAATGCTTTTAGGAACAACTGAAGTGATACAAAGTGAACTTATGAAATCGCAAAAGAATCGGTAGAGGTGATAAAATAATTTTTTGAAAAAGACAAGAGGTCCACCATGTTTTCTCAAAAGTAGGCCTCCTCCATTGTATTGTTGCGAATAGTAGAGCTTATTTGCTTCCTCTGCTTACACAAAAGACTTATGTCACGTGATAACGACCTCCCCGACCTCTTGTGTTACCGCTTTCTAACCTCGGGCGATTCGTTTATTATGACACTTTTCCAGGCGCACGATGCTTTGGTGCTCGCATCATGAAACACAATGTGCGAAATATTTAATTTATTAATAATAATTATTGTTAATATTGTTCTTTGTCGTCGTCGCTCAGTTGTTTATTGCTCATAATATTATCACCCTCTTCAGCGATGTTATATCTTTTTAAGATCGGCGCTCTTTTGTCGGGCGCTCTTTTGTCGGGCGCTCTTTTGTCGGTCGCTCTTGTGACGGAGTGCTAATTTCTGACAGCTCACTCACATCCTCTGCTCGTGTATCATACCTTACACGCTCCTCTTACTTTCACCTCCGACGTCTCAGGGTCATTCGCAGGTCTGTCTTCCTTCCTATCATGACATCCATGATTGTAAGTTCATTGTTCTGTTCTAGAATTGGTCGTCGAAACTGGGTGTTGCACTGGAACATCTCACGGATCTAATTCATTCGCCTTTTTCTGCATCTTTTTCATCGACCTCTCCGTTCTCTAGACAGGTCTGACTTGTTTGTCACACGAGCTATGGACACTATTGCTCAAGCTCGATTCTTTAGCATCATTGGATTTGGATCCTCCTTATGGAATTCCATTCCCTCCACTCTGCGTGGGATTCTTCTTTCTAGATCGTTTACCACGTCTCCCTCTCTTCTTGAGACCTTTCTTCTCTCTGGGTTACCGCACTGAGAGCGCTGCTCAATGGTTGCTGTGAGCGGCGCTGCAGATATTACAAATTCATTACATTACATTACATAAGGATTCAGTATGAATTTCTATGTAATCTGCGAGTTGTGCTGTCGTGTTTCTTGAAGGTCCGGGATGCACCCAAAGCTTTTGTCCCGACGGCCGCGCGTGCGCAGTGGATGATCGCAATCAACCAATGTGCGTCTGTTCTCAAGACTGCGCGGCCGGAGTAACTGAAGTATGTGGAACGGATAACAAGACTTACAGCAGCGAATGTTTCCTCAGAACTGCTGCTTGTATGACCAACAAAACCATCGCAGTGCAGAGTTATGAATTGTGCAAAAAAGGTGAATTGCTCCCAGTGATGTGGTCTCGAGACCGCGGTCTTGGTCTCGAGACGGTCTCGAGACCAGAAAATTGCGGTCTTGGTCTTGGTCTTGGTCTTGAATGAGGCGGTCTTGGTCTTGGTCTTGAAGGTCCGGTCTTGGTCTTGGTCTTGGTCTTGAAGGTACGGTCTTGGTCTTGGTCTTGAAGGCAAAAAAGGAATGTCATAAGAATTTTTCGTGAAGGAAAAGACAGCAAATTTTAAAATTTTAATCATCAGGTGACTAAAAAAAGGTTCGTCAGAAATTTCAAGCCGGAAAATTGGAAAAATCCATGTATTTTTCAGAGAAATCATCAATCTAGCCTTTTTTCGACCGGTCTTGGTCTTGGTACACTCGGTCTTGGTCTTGGTCTTGGTCTTGGAACACTCGGTCTTGGTCTTGGTCTTGGTCTTGGAACACTCGGTCTTGGTCTTGGTCTTGGTCTTGGAACACTCGGTCTTGGTCTTGGTCTTGGTCTTGGAACACTCGGTCTTGGTCTTGGTCTTGGATTTTTGGTCTTGTGCACAACACTGATTGCTCCGAACAGTCGCTCTTGTGACGGAGTGCTAATTTCTGACAGCTCACTCACATTCTAAAATAAAATAAAAAAAATTCTCTGCTCGTGTATCATACCTTACACGCTCCTCTTACTTTCACCTCCGACGTCTCAGGGTCATTCGCAGGTCTGTCTCCCTTCCTATCATGACATCCATTTTGAATGTCTCTTTTTCATGTGAAAGAACGTTATAGGATTTATAGAGACATTTAAAAAAAAAGTTTGTCCTCTGATACATTATACTCTTAGAACTTATTAAGCAAGTATGTTCGTTATGTATTTCATTGAAGCGTCTGCAAATGTGTTGCGGGTTTTATCTTAAATGAACGCTCTATGCTGCGCAATCGCACAATGCCCATTGCATGCAATTACAAGCTTAAAAGTTGTCTTCGGAGCTCTCACAGAGCAAAAGAAAATGCTCAGTAATAAAGTAATTTAAATGAAATTTGTGTGATAAAAACACACCGGATTAGTGCGCGAACGAGGTCGGAGTGTGTAGTTAACACTCCTTATAGTAAGTAAAAACCTAAGATAGGCTGGATTCATGAGGCACAGAGGGCATGTAATGAATTATTTGCACGGACACAGAAACCATGGATTGCCTTCTGGTCAACAGGCTGGATCTTGAGTCATGTACCATTTAATTACTGCGTTAATTCGCGCACAGTGATCATCATTAACAACGTCATACTTTGCTTGCTGCATGGGAAGTATCGAGGAGGGTGTCCGGACAATTCGTCGCCGGACAATTGGGAGCGGACAATTGGGAGCGGACAATTCGGACCGGACAATTGGGAGCGTACAATTGGGAGCGGACAATTCGGAGCGGACAATTCGGACCGGAAATTGTGAGCCACTAACAGGCGCTTACGGCGATCAAACTTTCATTCAATCGTTTAAGCCTATTTTTTCTTGTGAATGGCAAACAATCATGTGAAGTAAATGTTAGGGTTAGGGTTAGGGTTACTGGTTAGGGTTAGGTTTAATGTTAACCCAAATTGTCCGCTCCCAATTGTCCGCTCCCAATTGTCCGGTCCGAATTGTCCGCTCCCAATTGTCCGCTCCCAATTGTCCGCTCCCAATTGTCCGGCGACGAATTGTCCGGGAACCATCGAGGAGACGTGACAACGAGATGGTCCTAAGCACCAGAGAAGCGCGCCCCTCCGTGATTATGGGTAATGAAAGCACATATCGCACAGACCATACCTTAGACCTTAGTCCTTCCCGTGCAGATCTGCACATCGGGCAACGCAGTCTCTCCGCTACACTCTGTTCATCTCCACTTCAACAGCATAGTTCCATCTCATTTCCAGAACTCTCAGATCCCCTCGCAAGGTCTCCATCCAGTTCTTCCTTGGCCTTCCTCTACCACGTCTTCCCCTCCGGAGGCCAGATCGCTTCTTGCTTTGCTCTTCGATCCTGTTCCGTTCTTGCCACATGTCCCATCCACTTTAGTCGACTATTTCTGATGTTAATCTTCTGTCTCTGCTGTCCTATTCTCTCCTTTCTCTGATGCTGATGCTCCGTCGCATAGAATGACGATTGATCTTAATACCGATCCGGTCAATGTCTAGCTCAAAACAGCCAATCTATGATCTAGCAGAACTCTCTAGTATCTCCTAGAATAAGAAATTCAGACTTGCTAGCCATCCTGGTGCAGGTGGTGCTGGAGGTTGAGTAACATGTTCTTCATCTTGCATTTTTTATTTCTCCCTGAGTCGTCTAATCCTTTTCTCTTTGTTTGTCTCTGCATCCGCAGATAGCGCGTGCAACGGTGTCGTTTGTCCATCGAATAGACATTGCGAGGTTGATCAATATGGTGATACGATTTGCGTCTGTAATGATCAGTGCACCAGTTACTCATCTAAAGTCTGTGGCAGCGACAGCAAAACGTACAACAACTTATGTGAACTTCAGAACAAAGCCTGTGTCCACATCTACAGAATCCTTTGGCTTCACTACGGCGCATGCGTCGAGGGTCGGTATAGGAATACGATGGTCTTCATGCCACTTAATTATTATTGGCTGTATACATTGAGATGTATTCTATATATATAATATACACGCTAGAGAGAGCATGACGTATCTGCCCTGCAGTCAGATATGAAGTCACAAATTTAGCCTACATCGCTCGTATCGTAACGACCAATCATAGGCGATTTCCTATACCGACCAATCACACAGTCTTACAGCATCGATTTGAAAAATAAATAAACCGACATCAGCATTTTTATAATAAAACGAACATGTCGATGCTCGTTTGTTAATTTTGCAGTTTCTTGCAATATTGACAAGTAAACATCGACAAGTTCGTCTTATTATAAAAATGCTGATATTATTTTGTTTATTTTTCACCCACATCGATGCTTTACGACTGTGATTGGTCGGTATAGGAAATCGCCTATGATTGGTTTGTGCGAATTAGACAGATTGTTGTGATTGGTTTGTGCTAATTAGACCGACTTCAATATAGAGACTTGATACTCTCTCTAGTGATATATTCATTATATAATACACCTTTATGGTTGTATACGACCACAACTTGTAATCGTAATCGTAACCGAAATCTTCAGATTTCTAGAGCGCCACTCAAAAGCCAAGCGAAGGGCACCATCTTATTCACGAGCGTAGTGGGCCTATCCATGGCTGAAGAACATGAACACTTGTAACAATTAGACAACGTAATTATACAATTAAGAGAAGAACATATCGACGAAATTTTTGTGTCGCAATAAAATCCATGCAATGAAAAAATAAATATTTTATCATCTCAATTAATAGGTCACAGTTTGTAACTAGTCAAACGAAATATCATATCGTAGTTCGTTGGATGCATTTGAACACCGTTCGTAGCTATTTAATCTAAAGTATGCTCAAATCTTTTTAGACAAGCTTTCTATTTATAGCCACCGTTTGCGACAACATCTCCTGTCCACCAGACAAAAGATGTGCTATTGATGAACTGTATCAAGCAACGTGTGTCTGCTTCGATGACTGCATGGCTGTTCAAGATCCGGTTTGTGGAAGTGATGGTCTCACTTACAGCAATGAATGCCAGATGCGGAAATCCGCTTGCATTGCAAACAGAAATGTTACGATGAAGTACAGAGGAAAATGCGATAAAGGTATGTAGCATCAATGGACAAAAGCAATCGACCATTTGTGGGGCAATGCGGTGGTGTAGTGGGTATGTTCGTCGCCTTGCAGCCGAATGGTTGCTGGTTCTCAAGTCACCGCATAGGGACCTTGGGCAAGTCCATCGATCACAATAATTAAATTGCTCAGCGTTTCGGCGTGCATGAAACTATGTAACTCCCGATGCAGTGTCCGCGCTGTAGTCGGGAGCGCTTCTGAGTAGATAGCTTGAAGGGGCGCTATAACAAGTGCACATACAAAAGAACACGATAGACTCGTGGTAGAATGACTATCCATTGTTAGCAAAGAAAATCTGTCACGAGCAATTACATTTGGCAGATTGATGCTTCACAGCAATCTCCCATTTCGTATAGTGACCGACCGCCAACAACTTTGATCAAGTGTAGTTGATTTAATAATGGCATCCCTTTGGCATAATGGTGTTTATTAGAATTGCCATAATTATATTAAATCAATCAATATAATTATCTTCAGTGACTCAAAGTTTTCTGTCTTAGGTCTGACCTGTGATGACATCACTTGTCCACCTGGTCGAGTGTGCGCCATGACCGTGAAGAATGCGTCGACGTGTGTCTGCAACACGGATTGTTCCTCTGCCTTTCCCACTCCGGTCTGTGGAACTGATGGAAAGACGTACGCCGACATCTGCTATCTCCTGAGGGAAGCATGCACGAAGGACAAAAACATTCAAAAGGACTACGATGGTTCATGCACAAGCGGTAAGTTTATGCAATGAAAGGTATGCGGGGAAGAGGTAATGATGCCTTTCCTATCTGTGTTTAATCAATAGTCTCAGTAGTTTCCTTGAAGAGGTGCTACATAAATACTTAAATGACTGAATGAATTATTATACTAACGTGAATAAAAATCAGCCAACTCGTCTTTATACTAAACTGATAACCGGCACTAAAGATGTTGTCTCTTTATGCACCATGTGCGATGTGCCACCTCGTTTCTGTCTTTAGGCCTAATCGAATTTCTCATGAAGTGCATTCATTATACATGGCATTACAATTACATGCATATATAATTAATATGTACATGCATAATAAGATGTTCATTTCACGTTATGGAAAATTTATGCTGCTCACATAATTAATTAATTAATTAATTAATATAAAGAATTAATCGGAGGCGTTGTCTCTACCGGCCAAAGCGATCTTATAATAAACTAGCTGGGATACCCGGCGTTGCCCGGGAAATTTAGGATTCGGCCCGTTACCGGCCACCTCACCACACCCCATCCCACTCCACAACACCCCACCACACTCCGACCTTCACCGGTACGCCACCCGTGAAATTTGGGTTTCGGAAAAATTCAGCCCCCCACACCCCAACCCCACCTCCAACAAATTCACCCCCCACCCACCACCCCACTTCTCCACTCCACCCTACCCACCACACCACACTTCGACTTCCACCGGGGCGACACCCGTGAAATTTGAGTTTTCGCGAAAATTTTCTGCCCCACCCCCACCCATGTCTCACACGGCCCCTGCAGGCCGAGGTGTGTGCTAGGTGGAGACGATGTGACCCGTATAAAAATCTGTGTAACTGTGAAACTATGGCAAGGGAATGGAAACTTATAGCGAAAATTAGGGTTTTCGCCCCCACCTTGGCCCCCAGGGTGGTAGAGATTCGCCAACCACTGATCCGGGTGGTTCTGATGGCCCTCTATCTAGGTAAAAAAATTCATATCAATAGCTGCGTTGTTTAAAAAAAATTGGGGTTTCGTTCCCCACCCTGGCCCCCATGGTGGTTGAGAATCGCCAACCCTTTGACTTTGCGTCTCATGCCGAGACCTACACATTAGTGAAGGTTTGGAGTGAAAAGCTCAAAAACTATGAGCGTGCATTCTGGACCATGTCACATACATACATACATACATACATACATACATACATAAACAAATACATACATACGTACATACATACATACATACATACATACATACATACATACATACATACACACATACACACATACACACATACATACATACATACATACATACATACATACATACATACATACATACATACATACATACATACATACATACATACATACATACATACATACATACATACATACATACATACATACATACATACATACATACATACATAGCCAAGTCCTTTCTTATAGACATAGATTATGTTATTAGTAACATTCGTCAGGGATAAATGTCCCCTTTGGTACCATGAAACTAGCTGGTAAATATTTATGGGTTTTTGAACGCTGAGTCCGTTCTTTTCCTGACGGAATTAGCTAATAGGGTATTCTGCCCAATAAATGATAGACTTTCTTAAATTATTTAAGAAAGTCTATCATGCTGTATAAATTAATTCCACGAGTCGCACAGCCGCACAGATTAAAATCGCATTTTGTGGTCAAGTGATCAGTCTTGAATTGGTGCATTATGAGAGAATTTAATAGTTTTTAGACAGATCTGTTGTGGATTTTATTGGTTCAGAAACAAGTTCGACCACAACAAAGAGACCATGCGTCGGTCCATCATGCACAACAAGGAGAACAGAACAACAGTTACTCTGATAAAATTAAATCTTCAAGGTATTCAATTTGACGTTATTCGATTCGTTTCTTATATCTATTTTTAATTACTATTATTTTGAAGGTCGCCTTCTTTCTTTGTTTTCTTGTTTCGTCATCAATTAAAGCAGTGCTGTCCAACCTTTTTTTTACACCGCGGGCCTCCAAAGAACTTTTCGTGAAGCCGAGGGACGCACTGGTGTAAAGGTTTCAAATTAGGCCTACCCCTCCTAAACATTATCTCCCGGTAACTTGAAACCGGTTTCAGATTATCCCCCCCCGGATACTAGATTTGCATCAATCTTCGCATTTATTGCACTAAAAAATCGGAAAAATCATCCCGCTTCTTGCTTTGGTCTGAAGATTTTCATCCGTCATCCCATTTCGTAGTTTGTTATCATTGTTTTGATCGAAATGAGATTTTGACACAACTCTTTCATGCCACTTTTTTTTAGCTCAATGCAACTACATTCTGCTCAAAATGTCGTTTAAATGCTGAGAATTGGACGTCTTATGTTTCCATAATATGGAGATGACCGTTGAAAATTTCGCACCATTTCCTCTTAAGTCAATGAATATGTTGGGCGTGTTAGATCCCCAGGCTGCGTCAGACGCGCCTCTGTACCAGTGGCGGCGCCAGGGGGCTAGGGGCTAGGCCCCCAAAAAGTCTTCGAATAAACGAAGTATAGGATATATATCAGGGTTTTTGGACAGAGAAAATGATACATTTTCATAAGATTGCGACCAAACGACTAAAAATGGTCGTCTGCTTTTTTGATTGGGAAATGAAATAGGGCCCTACATGTATTTTCTTGAGATTCAGACCAAATGATTAAAAAAGGTCGTCAGAAATTTAGGCAAATGAAATGGAAAATTTTCTCCGCGAGATTCGTCCCCTCAACTTCTGGACCAAGTCTCCGACCATAGGCTTCAGCCCTTCTCCAAAGTGAAATCCTGACGCCGCCACTGCTCTGCACTTATACGTCTTCATAATAACGAATGCTGGTCTCTTATCGCTTCCCGAAATTGGCTTATTTCAAGGATGTGAAAATCCGTGCACTTTAAAATGGCGGGTGCAAAAGTCTCGACTCATAGATAACTATAATTTGCTATTCAGAATGATTTTCTGTTTGATTCAGGAGGCCACACTAAATGTTGAAAGGCGACCGAGAGTTGGATCAATCTGTCACTGAAATCGGATAGAGTCTACTGGCTTTTCTCATTCGTCAATTATGGAGCGGTCTTCTGGAAAAAATAACTTCTGCTGTTTGACATTTTTGCGATTTAAGTTTAATTGACGTAGTGACAATTTATATAGCGCCTGCCGTGTGCCCATCGAAATTATTATATCAACACAACTCTGCGGCAACACATTGAATCCTCGATCATACAACTCGTTTGAAAAACGATCTTCATAAAATGTTCTTTCTTCATTTTGTTCCTTGCCTAATCAAGTTCGAAGTATTTTTTCTCGTTCTATTCTTGAAGTGGCATGTTTCTCTTTGTCGATTTTATCGTACGCCTAGGGCCTACATGTGTTCATTGCAAAATGCATTTTTATCATTGTTCTAATTCTTGCATATGCATTTAGACTAAAATATCTATTTACTAATAGTAGATACAATGGTTTTCAGTATATTTGACGAACAGTGTGATTCAATTTATTAACCTCTATGAACACGTATATTTCGCGATTAGCAGTTTAATAAAAAGCAATATGGTGGAATTGATTTTTGATTAAATCGACATCGATCATCACGATCATAAAGTAATTAATAATTTATCAGTCGGCACCAAATCTGATAATTACCCCATCGGTAGGGTAGTCCCAAAATCACGAATTCACGGAAACCGTGAATTTCGCTGTTTGCCGTGAATTATGCCTTTAGCCGTGATTTTCGGTGATTTTTCACATTTTCAGCACTTTTTTTAAAAAACACGTTACAAATCGTTGCGAAGCACGTCAAAAATGGCGCCGACGACCAAAAACAGCGCAGAACCATCGGTCTAAACGGCTTTTTAAACGTGCAGTTGTACACAAAATGTGCAGTTCCATACGGATTCGTGCAGTTGTAGAACACTTCCGTACAGTTAAAACTAGCAAAAAGGTCGTTGTCCTCCGATGGGAAGTAATTTACCATGGAAGATGGGAAAGAAAAGAAGGCGTTGTGCAGTTCTAAAAACTCCTTAAAACAGCTCTGAGATCGAATGGAACTTCTTGATCAATTTCTGCATTTGATGATTAATAATCATCTCAATGACGAAAATAATGACATAAAGATCAAATTATTCATTTATAACGAATGAAGCTGAACACTGAAATCAGTTGAAGACGATCGGGCGGACAACGCGTCGGTCTCCCATCTCTCCCACCGACCGAAGAGTATCTCCATGTCAGCCAGTCGTATGCGATTGATCTTAATACCGAAGTCATTGTCTTGATATGATGGTCACCTTAAATAATTAAATCTCTTTGTTATTTTGCTCCGGTCATTTTTGTTTTGTTGCAACTCATCTGTTTGGTCCTGGGCATGACGTTAAACTGCATCCATCCTCCGCCACAGGGAACCAACAACGTCCCTGCGCCGGTCCTAAGCCCGGACAAAAGGAGGAAGGTTTGCCAGATGGGTGACGATACGCTGGCAGTAAAAGACCAAGACGATTGAAATCCGCAAAAACCACTACACAAGTGACATAGCGGCCCAGATGCTCCAAGGTGTCATGATGTGGAGCAGGCATGCACAGGTCGGTCAGGACAGACTGGTGGAGAGAGTCGGAGAAGAGAGCATGGGACACAAGGGCGGATACAGAAATTTTCGAAGGGGAGCCAAAATTTTTGCTCTTGTTGGTCAGACAGGAGAAAGATGACTTTTTTTTTTAGTCATCGGCCAATTTTCCGGGAAAAAGATACCATTTCATCCGCCGATAAAACTGATGACCTTTTTTTTTTTAGTCATCGACCAATTTTTTGGGAAACATCCACCGCTGAATCGACGGGGGAGCCAAGTCCCATACGATTTTGTAATAGGGGGCCTGATGTCCTGTTTTTCTCTCCCACTACATTTATTTAATGGCTTGTTGAAACCAAATGGGGGCCACGTCCCATGCAATTTTTAAATGGGGGCCATGGCCGGATTGGCCCCCTGGATCCGCCCCTGATGTGACACATACGGGCATTGACCCAGTTGTCCTTCATGCCTCTCTCCCATATTCTCTTCAATCAGATAAGGTGGTCCAGCTGCTTCAAGATGTTAATGATATGGGGCAGACCTGCTGACCGGACCGGTTGAAGCTGGGTAACATGACGCGAGACAGACTCAGACAGAGAGTGGCGTCGGACTCCTACGGGCACTGTGCCTAGGGATATTGATTGATTGAACTCATCTGTTGACGAAAGTTGTTATTTAGAATGGATGCTGCTCTGCGGGGCCGTAGCAATAAAGAGCGTGGCCCCCTCCGAACATAGGCTATGTCTGGGCAACGGGGCCCTTACAGTGCAAAAACTCGTATACAGGGTATACGTAATTCTGTAACGTGCTTATTCTAAGTAATTTCGTTTCATGATTATTAGAAAGCCCTAAGTTTGATATTTTTACACTTTATGAACTTTTCTAAAATTGGTATCAAAGTGCCTTGATCCAGTAGGCCTACTGCACATCTGAAACTCCGTTGCATTTTTAGCGGTCAAAATTTGACTATTAGGGACCCTTGAAATGCAGAAAATGGAATGCGGATTATGCGGTATTTATATTTATACAATAAAATTATACAGGGTTCATATCATATGTGTGCGTGACATGCGTGTGTGTATACATAGGCCTAAAGTGTACATGCATTCCGTACTTGTTGCTGCTGAAGTCTTTCTGACAGTGCTTTCCAACATGCATGGATTGTGCAACAGCGTCAATAAAAGTCACTAACCTATTTACATGTTTTGCCACTTTCGGGGGCCCCCTTTCTTACGGTCGGAGGGTACGGAGGGCGGTCGCTACGCCTCTGCTGCTCTGTCTATAGTTGAGCAACGTCTCGCTTTGAACTTAGGTTTATGGCTTCGCTTCAGTGAGCGTGTTGACCTGCACTGGCTTTGTGCTTGTTACGCAGTTTGACATAAACACTTGGGCCGAAAAACAGTTAAAAGGTCTCAGGTGTTTGAACTTTGTCCGTCAAACACGTTGCCAGCAACCGATTAGACTACTGAAAAAGTGGTTAATTATAATTACATGCATAGTGGTGGCGTTGTTGCCTTAAAGCCGGAAGATTCGAGGTTCGAATCCACCACAAGTCGCCGCGTAGGGACCTTGAGCAAGTCCTTCACTCGTAATTGCTAAGGCGCTTCGGGGTGAAACTCCGATGCATTGTCCGCGCTGTAGTCGGGAGCGCCTTTGAGTAGTGAGCTTGAAGGGGCGCTATAGAAATGGAAAAATAAAAATAATATTAACCACGCTATCTCTATATTATTATCTCAAGGCCAATAATAATTCTTTCTCTACTCCGTTGTCGGATTAAATGATGCTACAAGGCAATATTTTCAATGTTTCAAGCGACTGTTTCAAAACGAAATGTCTGCTGCATAAACCTACATGTAGGCCTACTTTATGCTTTAAGCGCTTCAGCTGAGAGATTGAAGAGAAACATGTTTTGACAGTACGATTTATTTTCTAAATTATTGGTTGTTTAGGTCTCGACAACAAAGCATGACGCTTGTAGGTCAGTTCCGAAAATGTGATTGACCTAGATTTTCTGTCCCACTAACATCTACGTACTTTTGGTGGTGGCGTAGAGAAGGTGTTTAGAGGTTGACATCCCCCATTGGCTTAGGAACAGTTTTTAAAAAGGATATTTTATCCACTTAATTAAATAAGAAAAAACAAAAAAACCAATTGTTTGTAGTAACAATTGTTTTTCTTACTTTATTCCCTTTTTTATTTACTGCAATACTGTTGGGTTGGTGTCAGGAAGGGTATCCGGCCAGGCTATAACCCTCCCTCATAAATTCCTGGCTACGCCACTGACTTTTGATAAGTAAGTGAGCAAGGTAAGTAAGTAAGTAAGTAAATAAATAATTATTCCTTTAATTCTCAGTTGCAAACCTCATTCTAAGTTGCAAACAATATAACGCATAAGTATGTACATTGTACATCCAAATACAAGAAGCATGTACATTGTACATTCGAATACAAGAATAAACAGAATAAAGTATTAAAATAAGAAACGTTCGTCGCATTCGATCGTCAGCCTCTGGGAGAAATCTACCGTGTGCTTTTGGTTGAAGTGAGTGCTCTGATTGATTTACTGGGGGGGGTAAGTAATGGAACAGCACGTGTTTATGGTTGAACATAATCGAAGCAAATAGCGCGTTGTGTGCCCTTGAACACATCTGCTCAAAATATGGGGTTTCCTCAGTGACATGTCTCATTCGGCAAAATCGGTTAGCCAGTGGCGGCGCTAGGGAGGGGCTGGGGAGCTAAGCCCCCTACAAGAGGCTCAGCCTTCCTAAAAAAGGGCCATCCGAAATTTTTTACAGTGAAATATCCACGATTTTGGGTTGATGACTAAAAAAAAGGTCGTCAGAAATTTTGGCGGCGAAAATGGAAATTTTTCATGAGATTTCGGTCAATGACTAAAAAAAAGGTCGTCAGAAATTTTAGCGGCGAAAATGGAAATTTTTCATGAGATTTCGTTCGAGGCTTCAGCCCCCCAAAACTGAAATCCTGGCGCCGCAACTGCGGTTAGCAGCTGATCTTCGACCACCAACACCAACAGATCCCCTCCATGAAGACGAGGCGCAAAGCAAACCAGCCACAAGTGTGGACCTCACAACATCATGCAATCTTTGACAATGCAATTCATGAGATGATAGCCTAATAATCAGATAGCATGCTGAGCCTTCCGCGATCGTGATCAGGTAATGTCAGCGTGTTTATCGAAAGTGAATGGACTCGAATAGTAACTCCAAATATTTGCATACAATCTACTCGAGTTTAACCCAGGACAATTTTCTCGTGATTATTATTTATTTATTACGCTTTTGACCGCGTAATTATTGTGTCTTGAGTTTCGCAAGTTTATTTTTAGGTTTGCCCCTGCCGCCGAAGATCAGGGTTGTGCCATATCCGATTCTACAGAGGAGGAATTCGATGCGGGTACAATCAAGTATCCATCATCGGCACATTTAGATCTAATAGCCTGTTGGCAACATGTCTGGCTTTAAATTTCGAAATGGACTAGCAAAGAAATTGACTGGTCCCAACCCAGACCCTGCACAATACCGGAATAAATGGATTCCTCTGCGGAAATAATTCTATTAGTTTTTCAGCGGCTCAATTTCTGAAGGAATTCTATCACCCAATAAATTATTATATGCCTATCAGCCAGAAATGTAATTAATATGTAGATAAACTCCAGAGATGTTCATGGTCATGACTCTTCATATTTCTTTCCAAATTGATCGGTTAGTTCCTTCATAAATAAACGAACCAACATCGCATACACAGAAACGCAGGGTTCAACCAATATGGTAAATGAACTAACGCGTCACAGTTCACAGCGATTCGAAAGAAGATCCACTTGGTACAATTATACACTACACTACAATTAGGTATTTATAACGCGCTTTAACAAAACAAGTCTTGATCGAAAGCGCGCTTCGCTACATGTCTAAGATTAGTCATAATGTGATGAGAATAAATGAATTTTTAGTTTAGATTTAAACTCCGTAATAGATGTACACTGACAAATGGAAGTTGGATCAATTGTTCCACTCTTTGGATTCTGAAACTGCGAAAGCATTCTTTAAATAGCATGGCATCCCCTTCGTGGTCTGACTTCCAAGTGCAGTTGGACAAACATTGAACGACGTGAGTCATTTTGCCAAAAATAATAACAAACTAGGCCGTTTACGAAAACAACAGGTCAGATAAAGACTACAACTTTTGTTACTCTGACGATTAAGAAACCCTTCGTTGACCGTACCATCCTGTACCATTGTGTACCATTGCCCTGAATGCCTTGACCCAGACACGAGTTCTACTGTTGGCCTAATTTTAGTGCATAACCCTGCGAGTGACACACGTGCCACTATGCAAGTCGATGGTTATAAAAGCCTCATCCATAGACTGTCTTACTGAGACTGTTTTACTGAGACTGTTTCACTGAGGTCGAATGCACGAAGACTTTGGCAAGATGATGAAGTTGATCTTTTTCGAAGTCGTTGCGAGTGTCGTTTTCTTCACTGGTTCTGTTTCGTGTACAAATGGTGAGTTCTACCGAACTACATTCTCTCGACTCTGTCTCTGTCTATATGTCTGTCTCTGTATCGCTTTGTCTTCCGCGTTTCACATAAATATAATAGTTATAAACTTTACTTTCATGTTCACTCGTGCAACTGTGAGCGTTCAATTTCAGCGCTCACTCAATCTCCGTTAACTAACCAACCCAGGATACGTTGTCTCGTGTTGAACTGCTTGATGACCACGCGAGACAATCGAAGTCTTCTTGTTTAACGCAATGATAAGTTCTCGTAAACTTTAGCTATCGATAAAAAATACACTATAATTATTGTTGGGAATTCCACGTCGGTCATGACTTTCGCAAATAGTTTAAACTGAATGAAACTTGAAACAGACAAATCCCTGTCTAGGAAGTCAAGCGAGAGGTACTAAAGCAGTGAGAAACAACGAATAGTAATGGCGGTAATAGCAGTTGGTCGTAGTAGGTAGTATTAGCAACTGAAGCAGTTGTCGTCGTAGTAGTAGCGGTATCAGTAGTTGTTGTAGAATACGTAGCTGTCATTGCTGTCGTTGTTGTAGAAGCAGGAGAAGAGAAGGAGGAAGAAGAATAAAGGAGAAAAGGAATAAATTGCAGATAATGATAATAGTAGTAGCTATCATTATCATTATTTTTATTATTATTATTATTTTTCTAAATTTACAATACACTGTGTCCCAATAAATCAGGCACCCTTTTAATAATGTGAATAAAACAGGCAAATCTTAATCGATTTTCAAAATTTCAAAACTGTTTTTATCCTGAGATAATTATCGTACGCTGATTCAAATACAAAGTTTCTGGCATGAACATTGACGTCACAATTACGTCATTTGCATCAGAGAATTCAAATGTTAAGTACCAAACACAACTTTTTCTCCGACGAACCGGTCAAATCAACTTTTCTTGGAAGCTTATTTAGACCGCTCACTGTCCATGCCTTGTCCGGAAATTTTCGAATAAACTTCTTTGCGCCGAAATGCTTATTTTTCTGTAAGAATTTTATTACAATTTTGTCTTCTTGGCTGAACGCCATTCTCTAACGATTTTTTTTGACATTTGGTCTCGATATGTAAATTAACGACGTCATTATGACGTAATTTTTTAGTGATGGCCGTTCATAAAATACCAATTTGTAGATAATTATCTCAGGATCAATCCTGTTTTGAAAGTTTGACAATCGATGAATATTTACCAGTTTTATTCACACTACAAAAAGGATGCCCGATTTATTGGGACACAGTGTAGTTTGTATTATTACGATTACTCTATTGAAGGAGCCAATAACAATAATTTTAATGATTATGATAATATTTTTTTCTTTTTCTTTTTTGCATCCAATTTCACTACACCCGACCCCATCCACCCATACCCAACCTGGCTCACCCCAATCAGTGATGCTAGAGTACACTTGCGATTGCATAAGGTTCCTCATGGAAAAAATTGTAAACCGAGGTCGAGTGGTTCACCCAGTGAGTCTTTCCTACAGATTGTATCGGGATTCAAAACCCAGTTTGAGAAAGTAAATGGAAAGCCTTAGCCAAGAAATGCTTTCTTAAAACCCAACATCACGAAACATCACATTGGAAATTGTAATGATGGTAATAAAGCAATTTACATTGATTAAATCGGCAATGAGTTGATCCCGTTGAAATGAGCTACATAGGCCTAATCATTATTGCATCATCCAAAAAACCTCATTGTCTTAAATGAGGTACTTGTATTGTTTTCTTTTCGTAGCATGCACTGAATACACGTGTCCTAACTACGGTAGCTGTGTCCTAGACTCCCGCAGACGCCCCACGTGCGTCTGTAACTTTACCTGTACAGAGATCTTAAGTCCAGTCTGTGGCAGCGACAACAAGACTTACGACAACCTTTGTCTTCTAAAATCAACGGCATGTCAGACAAAAACTAACATCGCCGTCGTTCGCAATGGAAAGTGCGATGGTAAGTGTATGAAACTGTGAATTTAATTCAATGTTAACTTGATAACGTCATGCCAACGTACTACAGGTATAATAATATAAGGATTGTCGACGACACTAAGTCTTCCTGACATGACATGAATAAGGACATTAATTTTGTGGAAGGGTCTCGCACACATGATTTGAGAATCGGGGTGATAACTTCATACTACCATAGATAATTTCAAAACCCTATGAAATGAACAGAGCACAATGCATGGATCCAATTAGGAAAGTAGTCCTATAAGAAAAGAAAATTAAGTATTAAGATGCATTAATTGTAAAATACGACCATCATTCCATCTTATTTAATAATCATAAACAATTTATTCACATTCCATTAGATGCACGAAATTTCAGTCTTTTGCTTGAAAATCCGCAACACAATGGAAGATAAATTGCCGGTAAAGAAACGCATAATATGTTAATTCTCCAACATCACGAAATTACACATAGGAAGATGGAATGACTATCAGTTCGATGGCATTATGCTATAAATGGTACGATTAGAAGGGGATGGGCGCAGGGCTGATCGGTTCATTGGACGAATTACGCCTCCGTTACTGCATACATGCATGATGTGTTGAGTAATTACGTTGTTTGCATGCACCCCAACATAGTATCTATGTCATATCGAATTGCTGCTCCGGTGTCACGTTCCATCCTTCGTTGAGCTCCATCTTACCTACGCGATATCTGTCGCCAATTCTCTGACGTTGAGGCGAGTCGGGTTCATCGCTCTGCAGTAAAAGGGCAACTGCATCTGCTTCGACGAGCTCGCGTAGCTCCCGAACGACGCCGAGTGTTCTCGGTTGTAGGGCCGTCAATCTTGAATGACCTTCCTTCAAACCTGCACTCAGCTCACAGTTATAACAATCAAACTTGCTTCCTAAAACTCTCAATATTTTTCATTGCCGTGGCTTGGTTGGGAGCGCCTCTGTGTAGGTGTATTGAAGGGCTCTATATAACTACATGGAATGAACATACTCATGAACTAATGAATGAATGAATGGATGAATGAATGGATGGGTGGATGGATGAATGAATGAATGAATGAATGAATGAAAGAATGAATGGATGAATGAACTACTGAATGAATGAATGAATGGATGAAAGAATGGATGGATGGATGGATGAATGAATGAATGAATGAATGAATGGATGAATGAACTACTGAATGAATGAATGAATGGATGAATGAATGGATGGATGGATGGATGAATGAATGAATGAATGAATGAATGAATAGATGGATGGATGAATGAATGAATGAATGAATGGATGAATGAATGGATGAATGAATGGATGAATGAATGAATGAATGAATAAGACGCGTCGAAATGTTAACCGTAGCAATTGTTTTCACTAATAAAAAAACTATTTAATTTTTTTTTTAAAAGAATGTTTCCTTCGCAGTTTGTGCTGGTGTCTTGTGTCCATACTACGGGCACTGTGAGGAAGATACCTACCATCTCCCGAAGTGCATCTGTCCCGCGAACTGCGGAACGGTCTCTGTTCCAGTCTGTGGCAGCGACGGCAAGACTTACAACAACGAATGCGAGCTACAAAAGGAGTCATGCACGAAGAACAAAACCATAACCGTCGCTAGCAATGGAAAGTGCGACGGTAAGTTTACGGAAGCTGAGAATTTAATTCAATGTTAACTCGATTACGTCATGATTAGCATACACAGTTAGCCTACACAATGTACACATCATACAATAAGGATCGTCGACTATAGGCTTACCTCCTGACATTTCGTGAATGTACATTGTACAATTAAGAATATTTGTGGAAGGCTCATCGCAAGATTTGAGAATTGGTTTTGATATCTTTATGCGACCATTGAGAACTTTTAAACCGTATCTTCTTTCTTCTTTAGGTTCTCTGCCCTTCGGCAGGTTCCAACCTCCAATGACGCCACTCCTCTCTGTGCTGTGCCTTTTCCTTCAGTTTGCTGTATCTCTTGACCATCATCCCTCCGAGCATCATTTGTCGCGGTCTTCCTCTCCCTCTCTTTCCTTCCATTCTTCCTTCTATGATTTCTTTCAGGAGGGAGTCTCCTCTTAGTACGTGCCCAACCCAGTTCTTTTGTCTTTCTCTTATTGCTGTTATTAGCGATCGCTTTTCACCAACCATTTGTAGCACCTCCTCATTCGTATGAAATTCATAAATTCACAACGTATGGGTAAAGTAAGGAAAGTATAAAAGATGAAAATGAAGGGGACCATTCATTATTTTTGCAATATGATAATTCTTCCATCTAATTTAACTCGTAAACGATTTATTCACACTCCATTAGATGCACATAATTTCATCTCTTTCTTGAAAATCTAAAACACAAGAGAAGATGGATTTCCAGAAGGAAAACGCACAAGATTTTATTAGTTGAAATTAGCACGAAACAATTGAGGAAAGTCATATGCAAGGCACTGAGTAATATGATTGGGCGAAAGCCATTAAGTCAGAAAAGACCGCATACTTTTCAATGTATTTCACCTCTCACACAAGTTGCACGACGTCGTGCAACTACTTTTGGTGAAGGCATCCACGACGGGTTCCAATATTAGGCTATCATGAAATTACACAGAGGAAGATGCAATGGCAGTTAGATGGAATAATAATAATAATAATAATAATAATAATAATAATAATAATAATAATAATAATAATAATAATAATAATAATAATAATAATAATAATAATAATAATAATAATAATAATAATAATATAATAAATAGGACGATTAGATCGAGTTCGGCGCTCAGGTGCTCGGTTTTATTGGGAGAATTCACAAGAAATGCCTCCGTAACTGACTACATGCATGATGTGTTGCGTATAGTAATAGTGTTGGTAGCATGAAACCTAACATCGGGCCTATGTCATGTCGAATTGCTGCTCTGGTTTCACGTTCCATCCTTCTTTGAGCTTTATCTTACCTACGCGATATCTGTCTCTGGCGTTAAGTCGGGCTCTTCGCTTTGCGATGAAGGGTCAACTCCTACTTCGACGAGTTACTGTTCGCTTAGCTGTCGGACAGCGTCGAGTTTTCTCGCTTGTATGTCAGATCATCTGGAATGACATCCCTTCAATGCTGCGTTTAGCACATAGCTATTAGCAATAAATCTTTTCTTCATGAAACTTTCAGGCATCTTTTTCTTTTGCAGTGACTGGCGGGGAGCGTTGTATAGGTTTATTGAAGGGGTGCAATATATCTCCATAGAATTAACGAAAGCTTGAACGAATGAATGAATGAACGGATGGATGGATGGGCAAATGAATGAATGAACGGATGGATTGATGGATAAATGGATGGATAAATGAATGAATGAATGAATGAATGAATGAATGGATGGATGGATGGATCGATGGATGGATGGATGAATAAGACGCGTCGAAATGTTAACCGTAGCAATTGTATCCACTATTAAAAAACTGATTATTTAAAAAGAATTTTTTCATCGCAGTTTGTGCTGGTGTCTTGTGTCCATACTACGGGCACTGTGAGGAAGATACCAACCATCTCCCGAAGTGCGTTTGTACCACGAACTGCGGAACGGTCTCTGTTCCAGTCTGTGGCAGCGACGGAAAGACTTACAGCAATGAATGTGAGCTACAAAAGGAGTCATGCACGAAGAACAAAACCATAACCGTCGCGAACAATGGAAAGTGCGACGGTAAGTGTATGGAAGCTGAGAATTTAATTCAATGCTAACTCAATTGCGTCATGATTAGCATACACAATTAGCCTACACAATGTACACATCATACAGTAAGGATCGTCGGCTATAAGCTTACCTCCTGACATTTCGTGAATGTACATTGTACAATTAAGAATATTATTTTGTGGAAGGCTCATCGCAAGATTTGAGAATTGGTTTGATAACCTTATACGACCATAGAGAACTTTTAAACCGTATGAAATTCATAAATTCACAACGCATGGGTAAAATAAGGAAAGTGTAAAAGAAGAAAATGAAGGGGACCATTCATTATTTTTGCAATATGATAATTATTCCATCTGATTTAACTCATAGACGATTTATTCACATTCCATTATTATGCACATGATTTGATATCTTTCTTGAAAATCCAAAACTCAAGAGAAGATGAATTTCCAGAAGGAAAACGAACAGGATTTTAAATAGTTGAAATTAACACGAAACAATAATTGAGGAAAGTCTAATGCAAGGCAATGAGTAATATGATTGGACGAAAGCCATTAAGTCGGAAAAGACCGCATACTTTGCAAAGGATTTCACCTCTCACACAAGTTGCACGACGTCGTGCAACTACTTTTGGTGAAGGCATCCACGACGGGTTCCAATATAATCATGAAATTACACAGAGGAAGATGCAATGGCAGTTAGATGGAATAATAATAATAATAATAATAATAATAATAATAATAATAATAATGATATGATAAATGGGACGATTAGATCGAGTTTGGCGCTCGGCTGCTCGGTGTATTAGGAGAATTCACAAAAATCGCCTCCGTAACTGGGTATCCTGTCAAAACCGCGCACACAAAACCGCGCACACAAAACCGCGCACACAAAACCGCGCATCACAAAACCGCGCACTATCATTACCGAGCACGATCATTACCGCGCACGATCATAACCGCATTCAAGTATTTCAACATGCATTCAGCTTCTATGTCAGATCCAAAAATACCTTCATCCAACTTCTATTTCCCGTTCGTTATTTTCGTCAATCCAGCTTCTATTTCAAATATAAAAATACCTTCATCAAGCTTCCATTTCTTAAGCGTTTTTTTCATCAATCCAGTTTCTATTTCAAATACAAATATACCTTCAGCCAGCTTCCATTTCTTAAGCGTTTTTCATCAATCCAGCTTCTATTTCCTATCTAAAAATACCTTCATCCAGCTTCCATTTCTCGTGCGTTATTTTTGTCAATCCAGCTTCTATATCATATCTAAAAAATACCTTCATCCAGCTTAAATAGAAGTTGGATGAAGGTATTTTCGATCTGACATAGACGCTGGATGCATGTTGAAATACTTGAATGCGGTTATGTTCGTGCGCGGTAATGATCGTGCGCGGTTTTGTGAATCGCGGTTTTGTGTGCGCGGTTTTGTGTGCGCGGTTTTGATAGTAAACCCCGTAACTGACTACATGCATGATGTGTTGCGTATAGTAATAGTGTCGGTACCATGAAACCTAACATCGGGCCTATGTCATGTCGAGTTGCTATTCTGGTTTCAAGTTCCATCCTTCGTTGAGCTTCATCTTACCAACGCGATATCTGTCGCCCAGTCTCTGGCGTTGAGGCGAGTCAGTCTCTTCGCTTTGCGATGAGGTGTCAACTCCTACTTCGAAGAGTTCGCTTAGCTGTCGAACAACGCCGAGTTTTCTCGCTTGTAGGGCAGTCCTTCTGGAATCACCTTCCTTCAAAGCTGCGTTCAGGACATAATCATAGCAATCAAACTTTTCTGCATAAAACTTTCAAGCATTTTTTTCTGCTGTGACTGGTTGGGAGCGTTGTATAGGTTTATTGAAGGGGTGCAATATATCTGCATAGAATGGACGAACGCATGAACGAATGAATGAATGAACGGATGGATGGATGGGCAAATGAATGAATGAACGGATGGATGGATGGGCAAATGAATGAATGAATGAATGGATGGATGAATGGATGAATAAGACGCGTCGAAATGTCTACCGTAGCAATTGCTTCACAATTAAAAAACTCATTATTTTAAAGGATTTTTTTCCTTCGCAGTTTGTGCTGGTGTCTTGTGTCCATACTACGGGCACTGTGAGGAAGATACCTACCATCACCCGAAGTGCGTTTGTCCCTCGAACTGCGGGTCGGTCTCTGTTCCAGTCTGTGGCAGCGACGGCAAGACTTACAACAACGAATGTGAGCTACAAAAGGAGTCATGCACGAAGAACAAAACCATAACCGTCGCGAACAATGGAAAGTGCGACGGTAAGTGTATGGAAGCTGAGAATTTAATTCAATGCTAACTCTATTACGTCATGATTAGCATACACAATTAGCCTACACAATGTACACATCATACAATAAGGATCGTCGACTATAGGCTTAACAGTCTCCTGACATTTCGTGAATGTACATTGTACAATAATATTAAGAATATTTGTGGAAGGCTCATCGCAAGATTTGAGAATCGGTTTGATAACCTTATACTAGGCTACCATAGAGAACTTCTAAACCCTATGAAATTCATAAATTTGCAACGCACGGGCCAAATAAGGAAAGTATATAACGAGAAAATGAAGGGAACAATTTATTTTTGCAATAATATGACCCTTCTTCCATTTAATTTAACTCGTAAACGATTTTTTCACGTTCCATTAGATGCACATAATTTCATCTCTTTCTTGAAAATCCAAAACACAAGAAAAGATGGATTTCCAGAAGGAAAACGCACAAGATTTTATTAGTTGAAATTAGCACGAAACAATTGAGGAAAGTCATATGCAAGGCACTGAGTAATATGATTGGGCGAAAGCCATTAAGTCAGAAAAGACCGCATACTTTTCAATGTATTTCACCTCTCACACAAGTTGCACGACGTCGTGCAACTACTTTCGGTGAAGGCATCTACGACGGGTTCCAATATTAGGCTATCATGAAATTACACAGAGGAAGATGCAATGGCAGATAGATGGAATAATAATTATACCATAATAAATAATTTATTGGAGACGTCAAAGATTCGAACCTGCCTAAGGGCAGAGCACGAAAAGAAAAGAAGAATAAATGGGACGATTAGATCGAGTTCGGCGCTCGGCTGCTTGGTTTATTAGGAGAATTCACAAGAAACTGACTACATGCATGATGTGTTGCGTATAGTAATAGTGTTGGTAGCGTGCAGCCTAACATCGGGCCTATGTCATGTCGAATTGCTGCTCTGGTTTCACGTTCCATCCTTCTTTGAGCTTTATCTTACCTACGCGATATCTGTCTCTGGCGTTAAGTCGGGCTCTTCGCTTTGCAATGAAGGGCCAACTCCTACTTCCAAGAGTTCGCTTAGCTGTCGAACAGCGCCGTGATTTCTCGCTTGTATGGCAGATCATCTGGAATGACGTCCCTTCAATGCTGCGTTTAGCACATAGCTATTAGCAATAAAACTTTTCTTCATGAAACTTTCAGGCATCTTTTTCTTTTGCAGTGACTGGCGGGGAGCGTTGTATAGGTTTATTGAAGGGGTGCAATATATCTCCATAGAATTAACGAAAGCTTGAACGAATGAATGAATGAACGGATGGATGGATAAATGATTGAATGGATGGATGGATTGATGGATAAATGGATGGTTAAATGAATGAATGAATGAATGGATGGATGGATGGATGGATGGATCGATGGATGGATGGATGGATGGATGGATGGATGAATAAGACCCGTCGAAATGTTAACCGTAGCAATTGTATCCACTATTAAAAAACTGATTATTTAAAACTAATTTTTTCATCGCAGTTTGTGCTGGTGTCAGGTGTTCATACTACGGGCACTGTGAGGTAGATTCCTACAATCGCCCGAAGTGCCTCTGTCCCTCGAACTGCGAAGCGGTCTCTGTTCCAGTCTGTGGCAGCGACGGCAAGACTTACAGAAACGAATGTGAGCTGCAAAAGGAGTCATGTACACAGAAAAAAACCATAACCGTCGCTTATAAGAGAGCGTGCTAAGGTAAGAATATAAAAGCTGGCAATTTAATTCTGTATTAAATTCATGACGTAGGCCTATCATTGCAAAAAGTAATATCATACGGTTTTAGACTTCATGGAATGAAATGAACTTGATAAAAATCAACGAGATTTTTGTAGAATGCAATAATAGTCTAACTCATCGCAGTATTTGAGATTCTTATTGACGTTACAACATCCGGCGAGTAGGCGTTAGATCCTGTGACCACTAAGCTTACTAACGATCACCATGGTCAGATTTGTCAATAAATACTTAACAGTGATGAATAGAATAAATTTATTAATTTTCATTTAAGAGATATCTTTGCTTCTGTCTGATTTAATTCGTATCCGATTGACACACGTGTTAGCAAAATTAGCATAATTTCCCTCTGCCTTGTTTATTGTTTATTGCTTGAATTTACGGTTCGATGGCATATTATAATATTTTTATGAATTGAAAATGAACTATGATGATAGACGAAACCCATTAAACTAAGTTTGTTGCTTCCACCATTAAGCAGATTATAAAATAATTACAATTTTGATTCTTTTAATCGTAACGTAACGAACAGTGGCACAAATATCGCAGTTAAATTAATATTTGCGCAGCTAAACCAGATTTAACGACAACTAATGATCGATGATTTGTATTGGCTTAATGTTGCGACGAATTTTTTTACTCGGTTATGAACTCTGAACAACGACCTCATATTACTAGACAAAGCTTCCTATGTTGAGCTGCCCAGTGACGTTGAAACCGAGCAAAGAACAAGAGTATAACATGTAATTTTATGACAGCGTCGGATGGTCTATTTTTAGCTCAACCAATCGCACGTCATGAAAGAACCACCAATCACAGAAGACCATTCATCGTATTTACGTTCGCCAGTAGAAAATAGAAATAATTTTTACTTCATGACGACTTTCCAACTATTTACACCATTAATACTTAATCGAGAAAGTCACTAAACGCGCCCAAAAGATAAATTAAATGTCCATATGGTTTACTGTCTAATGATGTAATGTAATAATTTGTATTCATGTCAGAGCTTTTTTCGGAAATTTCAATCTATAGTTTCTCTTCTGGGATTGGTGGTTCTTTCATGAGCTGTGATTGGTAGAGCTAAAAATAGACCATCTATATCGGCTGTGATTGGTTGAGCTAAAAATAGTATGACAGTGAACGATTACGAGAGAGTTCAAAAGATGTTTCAGCAGAAACTACGTGATCCCACCGGCCTGACTCTGAATAAGTCATATTTGCAAAACACCCTTTGCGGCTATCTATTTTAAAAGATTACTGAACCATTGACTTTTTATTCTTTGCAGGTAGTTTCCTCCGAGAGTTCGGCTTAAGTGTTGGAGAGACTGCACGGCATCAAAAGAAAAAAACTATTTCTCTGTCTTGGCGAAACTGAGAAATCTCTTTAAAATTTTTAGCTTCAATCTGACATGAATGCCTTTAACTGATAATAATGCTAATAGACCTAACGAACTATCTACGTGTAGTATTGTCAGTAGTTTAGTATTGTCGTGCGATCGAACACTGGGCAAGAGGGACACTGGCCAGGACTCTCGTCTGGGCAATTGACAACGATATTAGTTGCCACGTTTTGGTGTTTAACAATGTCTTGTTACTAAAGCATTGACGATAGTAATGATCCGCAAAGTGAATTTGGGAAATTTATTTTTGGAAAGTTATTAATGAGATATACCCATGTTTTTAATTTCTTGCTTTACATCTGGCAGGATCGAGCTCAGTAATTTTCAACGTGTGGGTGAGGTCACCTGACCAGAGGTGGCTTGGACCCTCTAAAATTTGAAAAAGATATGATAGCAATTTTATCGCTATCTACCATAATGATACTTCAGCAAACTAAAATAAATAAATTTTTTACTTTCACTTTTTCTGTCATTCATTGGTTAGATTGCAGAAGCTAATTTAATTTTTGCCATTTCAGTTTTGAAATGTAAAATTGTAAATGCCACTGGCACTGTTATCATTCCTATGAAAAAGTAAACAATATCTGGTTTGCTAAAAGAATCTATGTTGTCAACTTGTGAGGCCAATGCATGGGTGAAGAACTGAGGATGGTCCCCTAAATTAGCGATGGCGACCGAGCTGCTGACACTCCCTCAAAATAGTTCACAAAATATTTCCCGAATAGCCCTGTCATCATAAATTTCTAGTGTTATCCGCTGTGTATCCATAATGACCAATTACTTGTCGATGCCAGCTTCAAATGCTACGATTACCACTTGCAAATTAAAGAATTTTAAACAATGGACAGGAGACATTTTCTAAGGTATTAGGTTTTCAGAACTGAATTTATAAGAAAATGTGCTGAAATAAAAGCTTAAAATGCTATCCTTGAAGTGTGGAAATTAAAACAATTTTGAAAATCGGAAAGGGCACTTTTGAAATCTTGAACCACGACTATCAACACTGAAATGATGACCAATTTCGCCAAAATAACAGTCTAAGGTAGCCTACAGCCATTGCTGTGTGAAAGATAAAAATTTATCAAGATGTGCCCTCCACAGACCCTTCAGCTCGACGCAGTCATAAAGAACACAAAACTTCATGTAAAGTCTATGAAACTAATAGCCTTCCACAACGATTCAGACATGCGAGATGAGTGAGTGTTAAGAAAAGAAAAACGACTGACCAATTTTCAGAGTAGCCTATTGTTTAAGTTTAATAAGGGGTCAACGCACAACTGTTCATCGTCTAGCATACCCGTTCTAACCGATCATCCGCCTGCCTTACACTCTCTCGACCGCTGGTCACAAGTCACCTCAAGTTCTTCAACCGAGCCATATCCAACTCACCACCACGCCTTTGGAATGATCTGCCTGCTGAGTTCCGATCCTTTTCAGTTCCTCCACAATCATTACTAATCAGACGCCATCACCTTTCTCAAGCTCCTCTATCCATCACACCTCGGGCTTTTCATTTGAAACATAAGACACTCCTTTTCAAGAACTCTTACCCTGTCTCATCGGATCCCCCACCCTCCAATTCCCAGCCCAGACGACACCCGCCTTAGTAGCTGTTCCGCCCCTCTGATCCTATGGTAACTCGACCTGGAGCACCACGGACTACTCTCACGGACAACCCTTCTAACTCAGCGCAGCTCTCTTGAATACGCTGGTGCCCTGCACTTGGCTTTCAAGTTGCGCTTTAGAAATTTCGAGTTTACGATTACGATTACGATTACCATTACGAAACAAGTTGAGAACAGCTGAAATTACAATGTACAAGTCTGCGGGGCTTATGGGTGACAGTAAAAAACAACTATTCTTCCGCTTCATAGATCTGCAAATAAATTTGAGAAAATGAACAATCTTCTGTGTTTGATATAAAAAACGATGTTTGTTTATGATGATGCCGATCAGCAACGAAGATGGCGACTTCACTGAAGGGAGAAAGTAATGAAGACGGCTCTGATAGCTGAAGCTCTTTATCGATTGCTCGATTATTTCACTGATTGGAAACAATTGAAAAAACCATAATTTACTCCAAACAATGCACAATCATTTTCATCATTGTCATCGTCATCTTCTCCGTCAAATTTGACCAGAATTTAACACTACAAAGAAAAGTTATTTGTTGCATGTTAAATTTGGAACCCTAAGTTGCCGCCGCCGCCGCCGCCACCCACCGCCCTCGCTGCAACTTTAGGCCACGTCGGTGTCACGGGATATTCAGTCCCCACCCCTTAGAGCTATCTGAGGGGATGATTTGGTCTAACCCCGGATGGAATATGCCGGCATAGACTATTCTGGGAGATAAACCATTATATCCCAATTATTGAAAATGCGCATAATTGAAAATAATTTATCAAACTTTAAGGTGACTCTTGTTTTAAGTGTCTTGAGCAATGTTCAGAGCGAGGCAACACATGTTTATTCAATGATTCTAAGTGTTCTTAAGTGTCTTCAATGTTCTAAGTGCTCTAAAACCAAATTACCTAGTAGGAATAAACATACCTGGTCGTATGATGTTCAATATAAAGCAGATGGAAGTTAATTTGCAAAAATAAATACAGGCGGAGTGGCTTTTTCAATTTCTCCTCGTCTGGGGATACGATTAATACGGGGGATACTCTATTTCATGACACCGGAAATCTGCCGAAAATACTTCGGCGACAGCCATCACAGTTTAGTTAATAATTTATTCACCTTCAAATTTCGTTTGCAGAAAAAGCACACACTAAACGACAAGTATAAACCAAGAGAAATGTGATACTTTGAGAGGAAAACTGTGCAAGTATCTGTCTTATTCCTAAAGTTAATATTATTGTACTTTTAACCCTCGGGCTACCAAGGGTGTGGTATCCACCCCCCCCTAGGTTTTTTTCCAAATCAAACTTGTTCCGTTTGGAATAAAATTTTGACGTTTAGGGAGCTGTAGAGGGTGCATTGGGACACATTTTGAGCTAAAATGTTATGATATACCATACCATTCAAAAGTTATACCCGATATACCCAAGGTACTAGGGGGGTGGTGGATACCACCCTCCCCCCTTAGATTATCGGCTATAACTTTTGCGCCTTTTAATATGAAGATACACAAATTATACCATTCTATAGAGGGAATGTGGGGCTACATTTCGATGCTCATTGAGTTGTCTTTTGGCAACCGGAAGTGCTCAAAATAAATTAAAATATATATATAAAGATGTTTTATATTCATAAAATGTTCATGTTTTTCTATTATAACTTATCCATAATTTATTTTTTAATAGAGATAAATTAGGCCATTCTGTAGAGGACATTTAATGCTATTTTCTGATACCAAAAATTTTTTCTTTTGATAACCGGAAGTACTCAAAATAAATTAAGATGTGTGAAAATGTTGAGTTTTTTTTACAACGCAAGCCGATATGGCTGCGTGAACGTTTTTCAGCGGTTACAACAATTGTTTTGTTTTGATTTTACATAAAACAGACTTATTACTAGTTTTTATAGTTGAACATTGGACTTTATAATATGTAAACTATTTTTTATACATAGATCATGTTTAAAATACACAGAATCTAATATATTCCCTATGCGTAAGTATACGTTTTGTGGAATCGACGAGTACCCATGGTAAAAAATTCATAATTTCGAGGTATATATTTGCTAAACCTAAATATACCATTCTGTGCAGAAATGAATGCTGAATCCAATGGTGTATTACAAGTTATGATATCTCAAGCCAACCCCAAAATCCAAGGGGGTGGTAACCACCTCCCCTTGGTAGTCAGTGTTCCAAAAAAAGCATGGTAGTCTGAGGGTTAAACATGATCACGACGCTTAGTTGACATTTGGCCGGTGAATCGTGTTCTGTTCTAAAAATTCAGAGCCTTACTTAAGCCAAAGTTATTATGGTTAGCTGAATTTTAAGCCAAAGTTATTATGGTTAGTTGAATTATAAGCCAAAGTTATTATGGTTAGTTGAATTTTAAGCCAAAGTGATTATGGTTAGTTGAATTTTAAGCCAAAGTTATTATGGTCAGTTGAATTCCTTACTTCAGGGTTTGCCCATAAATGTGCCTAAGCCGGTGTCACGAAATAGAGTATCCCCCGTATTAATCGTAATCTCCCAAATTAAAAACGTCGAAAAAGCCACTTCCGCATGTATTTCATTTTGCAAAATAATTTCCATCGGCTTTGTTTTGAACAATGACACTAACAGGTATTTTATTCCTACTAGATAATTTGTTTTGCTTTGGTTTTAGAGCACTTAAAACATTTAAAACACTTAAGAACACTCAGAGTCACTAAATAAATTTGAGTTGCCTTTTCTCTGAACATTGCTTAGGACACTAAAAACAAGTAGAGTCACTTAAAATTTAGATTAGAGCATAAAAATTTTAATTAAACGCATGTTTAAAAAAAGGGGATGGAATGGTTTATCCCCCAGGATAGTATAGACCGGTTAATTCCATCCGGAGGGATAGATTAATTCATCCCCCGGATCGCTTTCAGAGGGAATACTCTGTTTCGCGTCACCGGCTAACGGTCGAAATTGTTTTTATCAGCAAATCGTAGGCTATATTTAAAGATTACCGCTTATTATAATAGTCTATGTGTATCCAAAAATGAAGTTGCAAGCGTTGAGCCTGTCCAAGGCAGATTTGCACGTCACGAGAATTATTTCATTGCAGAAGATTACAGCAGATATGCGGCTCTGTTGTTTCTTTTAAAAACAATTATTCATTATCAGTTGTTGATAGACGCTTTTTCTATTCTCTATTGCACAAATCTCCTTTTACACAAATCTCCGTTAAAACAGATCTGATGTGAAAATTTTTGGTTCAGACGCAAGTTCGTCAAGAATCAAAACGAATAGATGACGATGCTAGGATTCATTTTGCGCAAAGAAAACAACGATTCTGAATAGCCTACCGTGACATTCTTTACGCAGGCCTATAATTAGGCCTATTATTTATTAATTGGACGTCTTTCCTTCCGTTTCGTTTCGTTGTTCGTTTATCCGCACACCAAAGGTTGTTAAACTGTCACTCTAACGTATTTAGATTGACAGCTGTTTTCAGTTCGAGATCAATATTTTATTCTCGCACTTACTCTAGCGCCCTTTCAAGCTTACTGCAGCAGAGGCGCTCCCAACTATAGCGTATACACTGCATCGGGGTTTAACGCCCAAGCGCAGGGCAATTGCAAGTGAGGAACTTGCTCGAGGTCCCTCCGCGGCTGCTTGAGGTGGATTCGAACCTGGAAATCTTCTGCGATAAAGGTAACGAAGCCACCGCTACGCAACCGCGCCCCGGTGGTGTGGTAGTCCGATATTGAGCGTAAAGATATCCATATAATTATATGTATATATATATATAGGCTATGTATATTCGTTTAAGGACAGAACCAAGTGACACACCGCACATGGGTACATAAAGAGATAAGCTTATAGGATATTAAAATTTAAAAAAGTATTGAAAATGTCACCTGTAACGATCATTCAGTTACTTAGGCAATATAAAGATGAGGGTGTGTGATTTTTCTTCACGTTGGTACAAAACACGTGGGATGAAATTGCGATCGTCCTTTACAGGCGGCGAGAAGTCTTAGTCGTGTGGTCGTTGACGAAGATTATAGCAAAGTCGAGTCCGTGGGAGAAAGATGCTTCTCAGGACATGAGTGTCGCATCTTTTGACTGAACGATGTCAATGAACTTTAGTCAATGTCGGCCTTAGCTGCCCTTACCACAACACTGCCAGCGTCCTCGGGTAGGTGTCCCATTCGCCGTGTATACGACGCAACAATAGCTCCATTCTGTGTCTGTCTTCAGCCGTAGTGAGCCCTCACCACGCTGGCGATGAATACATGAGGCGAGCCTCAGTAACCGTATGCAGGGCCTTGGAGGGCAGTTCATGGGACTTTAGAATGCGCAGTGCATAGAGGGAACTGGCGCACGAGCTTAGGACCTCGTTGGCGTGTTGAGAAACTTGCAAGTTGTCTTGAAGAGTGACTCCCAAGATTTTTATAGATGTAACGCAGTCGTTGGACAGTAAATCACTTACAGATATAGCAATACTGAAATAATTGAAGTGTGTTTTAAGTCATTGAGTGGACTTTATGGGCCTACTCTATTCGATCGAGAATTTTGATTCATTGAAGTGATTTGAGGTCAGAAGTTATGGGGTGGTATTTCGATTTTTAAAGTACGGGCTAGTCAGGGCATTCTGAATTACCTGGAGGTGATTTATTTGGATGATGTTTATATAGAGGAAAAGTGTATAATAGTAATCTATTTTGTCATGAAATTACTATGGATTTGGCCATTGTTCAGTAGTAGCGGTTCTAAAGTTGAGCATAGGGCGGGTATCACCGGATTTAAAGTGAATTTTTACCTAAAAATTTGCGAGAGAATTTTTTGCAAAATACATTGTATTTGGAAGCTCTAAAGTGTGCCGTTTCAGAGTATTTCTTGGGACACCACACATACTTCCATACATACAAACAGAAGGACAAACTTACAATTTAGACGATGTTGAGCACTGAAATCCGCTAAGGACGATCGAATGGCCACCAATCTCTGCCACCCTGGATTCAGGATTTCCATGTCTGCTAGTCGTGTGCGAATGATAGCCTTTGTCATCTTTGATACGAAGGCCTATAACTGAACTCAAGTTATTTTCTTGGTGTGCTCCATTTCTCATTTTTGCTTTTGCTACATCTGTTGACGATGGCAGATAGGCCTACTTAAAATGGACGCTGCTCTGTATCGCAACAGTGTCATGTTGAGAATCTTCCCCGCTTCACTGAGCGTGATGACCTTAGTTACGCTGGATGACATGAACAAAATGGGCCGAACCCCAGTTAAGAAGACTCACATAATAACTATGTCAGGGGTCTCAAACACGCGGGCCGCGGGCCGCATGCGGCCCGCGAACCCGATTAATGCGGCCCGCGAGCAGCCACCTGGTTTTTGATTATTTAAACGTTTGAAGAAAGAAATCGGTTTGAAACAATTTTGCAGTTCTGTTACGATTTGAACCAGAGGTTTAAACTGCTTTCTACTCCTTTTGCTGTAGACATTGAGTCCACAAAGCAGATAATTTGTAATAGGCCAATGCAGATGAAGTTAGTGGACTTTCAGTGCGATGCAGAAGTACTGAAGTATGTTGCAGCGAAATTTTATGTCGGTGTCGCAAAATATAGTATCCCGTAATAATCGTATCTCCCCAGATGATGAGAAGTTAAAAAATGTCACTTCCGCGTGTGTTTATTTTTGTATGTTTATTCCTACTAGATAATTTTGGTGACTTTGGTTCAGAGCACTTAGAACATTTAGAACACCTAAGAAACTCAAAGTCTCTAACTAAATTAGAGTTGCCTTGCTCTGAAAATTGCTTAGGATAAGCAATTAGAGTCATTTTAAATTTTGATTACAGCGTAATTTTTTAATTTATAGCGCCTACGCATTTTCAATAATTGGGAAAAAATAGTTTTCAATTTTGTTTGTAGTACCATATAGGCTAGTTACACTTAAAATATATCAGGCCCTATGTGAATTTTACAGGATTGTGTCATCATTAAAATATTGTATGCTGCAATGACACGTAACTAATTCTATAATTTCACGTGCACGATAATATTTTTATGTTGCGGCCCGCGAGTCGTTATAAATTTCCAAATGCGGCCCACATGCTGACTTGAGTTTGAGACCCCTGAACTATGTGAACTTTGTCCAACAAACCCACTGCCAGCAACCGATCCTCGACGAGTGATTCTTCACACAAAATAATCATGGTACATTGGTTAGGTTATTAATGATCTCAAAACAACTGATATTAATTGATCTGTTTCGCTGTCGGATTATACATGTATGATGCTGTAGTTTATGTTTTCAAAGTTTCCAAGCAACTGATTCAAAACGATGTCATGCTGCACAATTTTCATAACATGCAGTGGCGGCGCCGGGTGGATTTGGGGAGGGGGCTAAACCAACCCAAAAAGGTCATCAAGATTTTTTGGAAAGGGAAAATGAATTATTGTCATAAGATTTCGACTTAGCCCCCTAAATAATGAAAAATCTTCATGAGATTTCGACCAAATACCGGTAACTAAGAAAGGTCGTCAACTTTTTTGACTGGGAAAATGAAATATCTTCACGAGATTCAGTACAAATGACTAAAAAGGTCGTCAGAAATTTAGGCGAATGAAAATGGAAAAGTTCCTCCGCGATGTTTCCCCCAAAACTTCTGGACCAAATCACCGACCATGGGCTTCAGTCCCCCCCCCCCGAAACTGAAATCCTGGTGCTGCTAGTGATTACATGGTCGACATGAAAAAAGAAGAAATTCATTTTGTTGATGGTCCGATAATTTATTGTCTCTCTTAGTTCTCAATAACAAAACGTGATGTTTTAGGTCAGGTCTGAAAATGTGATAGACCTTGTAGGACAGAAACTTGTCCCAATAACATGTACGTACTTTTGAGATCTCTTCGCTCTCTCTCTCTTCAGTCTTCTACTGTTGAGCAGGCTTGTGACGTGGACGACCTCGTGTTCCCCTCCGATCTCCTCCATCCCTCTCTGTCCTGCGCCTCCTCTTGGTGCGACCATTATGTACTTTTGAGATAGGGTTATATTAATTAAATGTAGGCCTTCGACTAAAGAGATCTTTATCGTTTCGACTCTTCTCATTTCTCTCCGAATTAGTCGGGTAAGTTTCTTCACCACATGCTGTCAGTTGACCTTGTACTACGCCTGTTGAGGTGCACGACTTGCTAGTCTGGTATTCAAATTCATGAAACAAACCGCCATCGATAAACAAACCAAAATCACTCGAGCAAAAACACATGGCACGAAAGCTTCGGCAAATGTAGCAAACGGGACTAGTGCAACACAGTGCACTGCAGTTCAAAACAACATCCATTTGATATCCGTTGAGTAGCAGGCCATCCCCTTCGCAGTCAGTCTTACAAGTGCAGTTGGGGCAAAACATTGGAGAAAATGAGTCATCTTGCAAAAATTTGCAAAATGGGACGCCGTGGACACGAAATAAAGTCTCCCCCGATGCAAAGTCTCTCCCCGAAGCAGAGTCTCCCCTGGCTGAAGCTCTGTATCGAAAGAAATTCTCTGATGTAAAAGTATTCATATTTTCTTGTAATGTTATCTGGCAACGTAAACTAACCGTTTAGCCTGCTGATCTCTAAATTTGACGCAACTGTAGCCCATTTCACGCTGAACGGGGGAGACTTTATTTCGTGGACGGCGGAAATATTCTCTCCCCCCACGGAGACTTTATTTCAGAATATATTCTCCGGGGGCGAATTTATTCTGGAACAGATCCGCCAGGGGAGAATCTGTTGGAGAATCTGTTTCGAAATAAAGTCTCCGGGGGAGACTTTTAGGGGGAGACTCTGTCACGCGACACCGGCTTCAGCCAATGCAGCACAGGGCTTTTTCAGCGTGCAGTTTTTGAAAAAAAAATATGCATAGCTTTAAATGAACTTGAGCAGTTGTAGAGGCACTTCTGTGCAGTTAAAATAGTTCTAAAAGGTCATTGTCATTCGTAGTGTGGCCACTGAGATTTCATAAATAAACACAGATTTCCTTCCGATAAACCTCAGAGACCCCAGACTATTCATATAAGCGATTTTAGACCCAATTGTTCAAATTATGTTGATTTTTCGCTTGTTAGGATGAGGGTTAACAAAATGTTCGTCAAACGAGTCGAATAAAATGTAATTACAGCTTCAAAAATAATTATTGTTAAAGCTGTCAGAGACTCGGCATCCACATCGACAATAAGCTAAATCGATGCATTCGTGTGCGCATGCGCAGCGGGTCGAGCATACGAGAATTGTAAACACATAACACGCGAGGCTTAACCCTTTGAACACTGAGCTCCTGTAACTCTATGGATAACGGGCCGGAAAACCGGCCCGTCGGGTTCAAAGGGTTAAGTTTACGAAGTTTTAAGTTGTTCAAAGTTTCCGGCCAAATTTTCTTATTACGTCAACTTTCCAACGTTTTAATCACCTAGAACATTAATACTCTGCAACAACTAGACGACTTCTTAGAGTATTGACCCGACTTATGTACATGTTAGAGATGTCAATACGGCTTAACAAGGAGAGGAGTGACCTGATCTACATTGAGATGTCAAAATGGTTTATTTCTGTAAAGAGCTATTCTTCTGTGACACCAGGTTATAAATTATTTGTGAATTGACAACATGAGTTTAAAATCAAAATTACTGGAACAAAAATTATGTATCACAACCATTTTATATTGAATTTCACAAAATGTTCATGCGTTGTAAGTACAAAATGGTCAACTCAACAAAATAAACCCAGATTTTGCACACACAAAACCGAAACCTAGACGAAGGCCAAAAAACAGATCTAGTGGAAAAAACCCAGCTGTGGCATCACTTTACTCATTCGATTGGGAGTAAGCCTAATATAACCTGGAGGATTGGAAGCGAAAGAAGGGATTGCGCAGATCCAAAAATTTCCTCAAAATGCCCTGATGTAGGAATTGCAACACAGAACACTGCAATTCAAAAGACGATCCACTTTTAGCATCTTTTAGCGTCATGTTGTGAATCTTCCACGCTTCACTGAGCCTGATGACATTAGTTAATAGTTATGCTGTGTGACTTGAACAAATGGACCGATGCAGAACCTCTCCTTCGAAGTCTTTCTTACAAGTGCAGTTGGGGCAAAACATTGGACGAAATGAGTAATTTTCCAATTATTACAAACTGGGACTAAACGACAAGTCAGATAATACTAAAAACACTTGTTGCTCTGACTTCGTCGACTGTGCCAATGTGTATCAATGTGTACCATTGCCTTGACCCACACACGGGTTCTACTTTTGGTCCAATTGTTTTTAGTGCATAACCCTACAAATAACGCACGTGCCACTATGCAAGTCGATGCTTATAAAAGCCTCATCATCCACAGACTGTTTTACTGAGATCGAATGCACGAAGACTTTGGCAAGATGGTGACGTTGATCTTTTTCGAAGTCGTTGCGAGCGTCGTTTTCTTCACTGGTTTCGTTTTGTGCAGAGATGGTGAGTTCTACCGCACTACATTCACTCTACCTCTATCTCTATCTCTGAATATAATATATGATATATGTGTCTGCCACTGTCTCTTGTTTCTCCTGTTTCCTTTACAAACCAACTTAAGATTCGTTGTCTTGTGTTGAATTGCTATAAATGTTCATGCGAGACGATATACAATAGTTTTCGTATTAACGCTATAATAAGTTCTCATAGAATTTATTTATTGACAAAAGGCACGATTGTGAGGAAATCCATGTCGGTCATATCTTTCACAAATTAACGCAGACCGAATGATACTTAATAAATTGCTGCATCCTCAAAACACTCATTATCTTAAAACGTTTTGGTGTTTTCTTCTCGTAGCATGCACTGAATACAAGTGTCCTAACTACGGTAGCTGCGTCCTAGACTACCGTAAACTCCCCTCATGCGTCTGTACCTTTAACTGTACAACAATCTTAAATCCAGTCTGCGGCAGCGACACCAAGACTTACGACAACCTATGTCTTCTACAATCGACAGCATGTCGGACAAAAACAGCCATCACGGTTGTCGATGAGAAAAAGTGCGACGGTAAGTGAAGATCGTGTCTGAGAAAATTATTATAGGCCTATCGCTAACACATCATGCCAATGGCTTTTCTAATAGCGAAACAAAACTGCTCTGCATCCCTTCAATAGAACCAAAATGGCAACTTTATAAGGTCCATTATCACAGAGAACTTCAAACCTATGAACTTCAAAAAAGACAGATGCGCCTTAATTTTATTAGGAATGTAGGCTACAACATACTATCACAGCTTGGGCGGAGTTTATCAGGGGCTAGGGGGCTAAGCCCCCCCCCCCAAGAAGACCGAGATTCATTTTTTAACCTGTAAATGTTATCTTTTTCCGGGCTTAACCCCACAAGAAGGCTTTAGCCCCTCCAAGAACGGAAACCACACTCCGCCCATGTATCACAGAGAACTTCAAACCTATGAACTTCACAAAAGACAGATGCGCCTTAATTTTATTAGGAATGTAGGCTACAACAAAAGGCAACGACAGACGCGTTTATTGTGAAACGTCAACCTGATTTTCACTCTCAACTAAAGCGTGCGACAACAGTTACTAGCACATAGGCCTACTTTCTGCGGAGGAGAACTACGGGCTTCAAACCACGATGCTACAATAAGAAAGATGCGATGGCTGCCAAATACCATAAGACGTTGAGATTGACAATAAATACAAGACTCAACGAAACCTGTTGCGTAGAAATTGTATCCACTATTTAAATAATTCATTATATAAAATGTAATCCTTTTGTTCTCGCAGGTTGTATCGGATACAGGTGTCCTTACTTCGGTAGCTGTGTCCTAGACTACCGCAGGCGCCCCACATGCATATGTACCTTTAACTGTTCAAAAATCCCAAGTCCAGTCTGTGGCTGTGACAACAAGACTTACGACAACCTATGTCTTCTACAATCGACAGCATGTCAGACAAAAACCGACATAACGGTGGTCGACGACGTAAATTGCGACGGTAAGTGGTTTTCTTTACATCAATAATTTGATATGCTGCTCTTTCGTGGTTGGCTTCTCAGAAGCGCTCGCAGTTCAACTCCGACGGAAGCACAGCGAGAAATGAGAAAGAGAGACAAACAGGCATTTCACGGATAAAAGAAGATATGTATGTCATCATCATCATCATTATCCGTGGGTTAATAACCCGTAGGTGTCCAATGCACACTTAATCGTTGATATGTATGTATATTCGTTTAATTCAATAAACAACAGACAGAACGCTGCAGGTTTACATTAGCAAAATTAACAATATGGCTGCTTAAAGCTTATGGTCAAAATAGTTAGTACATGTTTTTAAATAGCATTCTTGGGATAAAGTTTAACGGGTCTTTATTGTGCAGGACCATTACAGGTCGCGGGGCCATTCATGCAGGAACGCGCGATGCTTTATTGCAGTTCGTGAACGGGAAACAATAAGTTCCGCTTGAATAGCTCTGGAGTCGGACTGCGAGCGCTTCTGAGTAGCCAACGACGAAAGAGCGGCATATCAAATTGATGTGAAGAAAACCACTTACCGTCGTAGTTATGTACTCAGGTACTTGGCCAACTATAGAATTCGGCCTATGAGACGGAAAGTTGTGCGCAGGACCATGTAAACTTATGAACCCTATTCGATAGGTCGGAAATTCATGCTACATAGCGATGCACAAGTCGAGGCGTGACAATGAATGCATGAACAAGTGTTGAGGCTAACTTTATTTCTCTTACAGACAACTGTAAGTCAAACCTGTCAAATTCAAAAGATTCAAATGGACCATAATAAGTTCGTCAGGAATTTAAAACAAAAAAATAACGAGAAACAAGGAAGCGTTAGTTGCAGATTGCATTGATGAGACGGGCAATAAATTAAATCCGACAAAAACTATTCGTCAGATTTCGTTTCCACTAATTAAATACCGGCAGAGCCGTTTTAAGGCCAAGGCACGCGAGGCACGTGCCTAGGGCCCCGCGCAACAGGGGGTCCCGCGACGACCCAAAATACTACATCGCATTACAAGTTAGCAACATAATTATTATACGAACTTCAACGTAGATCTATGTTAAACTACTCCATATCTGACACTGAGAGATTGAGGCAGAAATAGGGTTACGTTCAGGCATCTCTCGGGTTGGGGGGAACTTCACCCAGAAAATAATGACTACCCGGTATCCAAAACATTTGACCACATAATAATAGTTTTAATTGCTGTTTACGTTATTGTATTACACGAACTCTAGTAATATATGATTATGATGATAAAATCGACTAATAAAATATATGATAACATCATATTAGGCTACAATGAGTAGAGTTTACTGTTAATATTTGTACATGACTATTTTTGCACGACTAATTGACGTCTTTCCATGCTACTTTTCAAATGTCAAACTGCCAAATTTTCTAAATGTTTTGTCCCTTGAACACTTAGTAGGTTAAAACAGCAGGCTATCATTACTATACACGGCGTCCCGATTATGGAAGTTCTTCCTTGGTTTGTGTAACATCTGTAACGATTCAGATAAAATTTAATGTGTCCTGGGTCAGCAATGCGCATGACCTTTTTCAGCAACGGGAATAAGCCTAAGCTAATAATTATTCATGTGAAAGAAAGAATGGCTTACGCAATTACAAACCTGTCTGCAGTTATTCATTTTAGTGTAATGGTCCAGAAGCAGCAGAACTGAGCTGCTGAACTATTTATACGTAGAGAAATTCTTATTGTAATAATATTTATACTTATTGAAATTTCCAATCACTCTTTTGTTATAAGCACTGAACTAATAGAGTAGCTTTTGTTAAGATCTCGGCTTACAAAATGCAATGCTGCAATTACAATGTGGAAATTGAAAAAAGAAATTATAATAATGGTAAGAATAGGCTATTTATTGAAGTCTAAGGTTAGGCCTACTGATGTTAGAACTGCAATAGTTGACCAATTTTGCTAGGATGCAGCTAAAAAATGCGCAGTCATTGCAATGTGAAAATTCAAAAATTTCTGGTCGGGAGGGCAAATTTCCTCCCCATACTTTCCCCTCTCGGCGCTACACGTCTCAGCAATCGACCGGCAAATACCCGTTCTCAGTTCCCAGAAACATTGATTTCACAGCAGCTTTAGGCTAAAGGGACTAGATTGGACTCATGGCTAGGCCTACTTTTAGGGTTATGGTTTGTGCCTAGGGCCCCAAAACTCCTTAAAACGGCCCTGAATACCGGTAGTGTTTTAATTAAAATGTTGCTTTTGTTCTTACAGCTTGTATCGGATACACGTGTCCTTGCTACGGTAGCTGTGTCCTGGACTACCGCAGACCCCCCGCATGCGTCTGTACCTTTAACTGTTCAACAATACTAAATCCTGTATGTGGCAGCGACAGCAAGACTTACGACAACCTATGTTTTCTACAATCAACGGCTTGTCGCACCAAAACAAACATCACGGTGGTCGACGAGGGAAATTGCAACGGTAAGTGTAATTATAACATATATTTTAAATGGCGGGCCTCTCCTTCGAAGAAAATTGCGACAGTAAGTTTATTTATTACATCAATTTGATATGGCGCTCCTTCAAGTCAGCACAGAAGCGCTCTCAGTCCAACCCTGGTCGAATAAGAGAGTCCAAAGAAGAGTGAGAAATGAGACAAAACGACATGTGAGCATTTTGACGAAGTGTAGTATGGAGACCAATCTAGATTGCATGGCCAGTTACGGAGAGGTCACGCGTTGATTCATTGCAGTTCGTGAGCGGGAAAGAATAAGTTTCGCTTGTGGAACTGGGTGGAGAGAAAACGACGCTGGAAGCGAGTATTAGAGCAGCAGAGTACCAGCAAGCAGCAGAGTGGGGCCAAACTATCAATACAGCGCCGGACCAAACAGAAAATGGTAGACAATGCGATGTGGTTAAGGGAGCCAATGGAATGAACCCCGCATGTACTCAGAGATTTGACCAACTTGGGAATTCAGAGGTGGACAGCAGAGCGCAATACCATACTTAGGTACCCTATGCGACAGACCGGAAGTCCTGCGTATTTCGTGCTGCAGTAGTCCAAACGTGAATCAAGTTACGCATGAAAACCGCGGTTGAGACCGCACTGCCTTTTGCACAAGCAGATAACCTAAAACCTATGAAATTCCTATTACACAACGAGACCATAATTTTATTAGGACAGTATAAAAAAAGAGAAGAAACCGTTAATTGTGAAATATTTCGCAACTTCCTTCCAATTTGATTTTGGTAGCCTACGAATTGTCCAAATTTCATTGGATTAACATAATTTCTGTCACTTCATTGATGATCTGAAATACAATGGAAGATGAATTAAAATAAATGATCGTATTATTCGATGAATATCTCACCTCAGATGTAAAGCGTAGGACCAATTTATTCTTTTTGTGAATCTGTGTTCGACCAGATCGAAATCAAGACACCACACAGTGGACGATGCAATAACTGTGTGAGTGCATTGATGAGATTGGGTTTGGAAATAGATCGGCAAAATCTGTTAGGCAGAAATTCATCCTCCACTTTTAAAATTCATTATTTTTAAATGCACTCTTTTTTCCTGGCAGCCTGTATCGGATACACGTGTCCCTGCTACGGTAGCTGTGTCCTGGACTACCGCAGACGCCCCGCATGCGTCTGTACCTTTAACTGTACAACAATAATAAATCCAGTTTGTGGTAGCGACACCAAGACTTACGACAACTTATGTCTTCTGAAATCAACAGCATGTCAGACAAAAACCAACATCACGGTCGTTGAAAATAGATCGGCAAAATCTGTTAGGCAGAAATTATATCCTCCAATTTTAAAATTCATTATTTTAAAATGCACTCTTTTCCTGGCAGCATGTATTGGCTACACGTGTCCCTGCTACGGTAGCTGTGTCCTGGACTACCGAAGACGCCCCACATGCGTCTGTACCTTTAACTGTACAAAGATCGCAAATCCAGTTTGTGGTAGCGACACCAAGACTTACGACAACTTATGTCTTCTGAAATCAACAGCATGTCAGACAAAAACCAACATCACGGTTGTCGACGATGGAAATTGCGACGGTAAGTGTATTCATTAGATCAATTTGATTTTTTTCCTAACTTCCTTTTGATTTAATTCATTTGCGAAGTGTCCATATTGCATTAGAGGCGCATAAGTTCTATCACTTTGTTGACGATCGCCAGTACAATGGAAGATAATTGACATGAATGACCGTATGTTTCTTCACATCCAATGAAAAGTGTACGACACCGGCCACATGCTTTCTATATGTTGCTATGTGACATATACTATAATTGATAAGATTGGCAATAAATTAGAAGAGACGAAATCTGTTCGGCAGGAATTGTATCCACCATTGAAATAAGTTCATTATATAAAATGTGACATTTTGTCCTCGCAGATTGTATCGGATACACTTGTCCTAACTACGGTAGCTGTGTCCTGGACTTCCGCAGACGCCCCACATGCGTCTGTAACTTTACCTGTACAGAAATCCTAAATCCAGTCTGTGGCAGCGACGGCAAGACTTATGACAACCTATGTCTTCTACAATCAACGGCATGTCAGACAAAAACAAACATCACGGTCGTCGACGATAGAAATTGCGACGGTAAGTGTAAAAAAAAAATATTTTAAATGGCGCTCCTTCGAGATTGCCTAGTCTAACTTGTAAATTTGGCCCATGAGACGGACAGCAATGCACAGGACCCTATTTAAAAATCCTATACAACACGCCGCACGTCCATCGTACATGGTGCTGCAGTGGTTCAAACGTGAAACTATGAACGCATGAACATGTACTGAGGATGCGCTATCATGGAGAATTTAAAACCGATTAAATTCCTATGACATGTGAGGCGCGGTGGTGTAGTGGGCATGTTCGTTGCCTTGCACTTGGAGTGTTGCAGGTCCAAATCCACCTCAAGTCGCCGCATAGGAATCTTAAGCAAGACGCTCACTCGCAATAATAGTCCTCATCGCTTCGGCGTGAAACTCCTCTGCAATATTAGAATGGTTTGAAATCACGATACCACACAGAGGAAGATGCAATAGCTGCTGTTAGATGGCTTTGATGAGATAAGAAATAAATTAAATCCTATAAAATCGTTAGGCATAATATATAGTTGCTTAAATAATTTATGTTTATAAAGTGTACTCTTTTGTCCTCACAGATTGTATCGGATACGCATGTCCTTACTACGGTGGCTGTGTCCTGGACTTCCGCAGACGCCCCACATGCGTCTGTAACTTTACCTGTACAGAGATCATAAATCCTGTATGTGGAAGCGACGGCAAGACTTACGACAACCTATGTCTTCTGCAATCAACGGCATGTCAGACAAAAACCAACATCACCGTTGTTGACGATGGAAATTGCGACGGTAAGTGGTATTAGAACATTCATAGGCCTACATATTTTAAAATGGCGCTCCCTAGAGCGCTTCTAGTCAAACCTGGTTGAATAGGATGAAAAGGACAGTCTTAAGAACCGTGATACATGAGATAGTGGGGCCAATAGGCATTTGACGAGGTGTGTAACAGGGAGACCATTCTAGGTCCAGGACTAGGAGCCCGATGCTTCATTGAAGTCCGAGATCGGGGAAAAATAAGTTCCACTTGGGCGGATAGAACAACGGCGCTGGACACGTTATTCTAGAAGCAAAGTAAAATAACGAGAGGTTCATCGGTCAATACAACGCCGGACCGAATGGAATACGGGAAACAGCGCGCAACGGTAAGGGAGACATTCGAGTACATCCCGCAGTTACTCACATACTTGATTAACTTGTAAGTTTGACCTATGAGGCGGACAGCAATGCACAGGACCCTATTTAAAAACCCTATCCGACACGACGTACATCCATCGTATGTGGTGCTGCAGTCGTTCAAACGTGAAACTATGAACGCATGAACATGTACTGAGGATACGCTGCCTCTTTACTGTCATGGAGAACTTAAAACCGATGTAATTCTTATAATACAAATGAACCATATTATATTTGGACTTTATAACGAAAGGCAAAGAAAGAGAAGGGAGCGTTAATTGTGAATTATGTCTCCACTTTAATCTGAGTTGATTCATGTGCGAATTATTCACATTGAATTAGATGCGCATTATTTCAGTCACTTTATTCATGAATTGCAATACATTGGAAGTTGAACTGAAATAAATGACCGTAGACTTTTATAAATATCACACTTCGGAGCAAATGAATAAGACGACGAGTCCATGCCTTCAGTGAAGCTGAGTTAGATTGGTTTGAAATCACGATGCCACACAGAGGAAGATGCAATGACTGTTAGATGGCTTTGATGAGGTAGGTAATAAATTAGATCTTATAACAGCGTACGGCCTTAGTTGTATCCGCCGTTTAAATAATCTATGCTTATAAAAATGTACTATTTTGTCCTCGCAGATTGTATTGGATACACGTGTCCTAACTACGGAAGCTGTGTCCTGGACCACCGCAGACGCCCATCATGCGTCTGTACCTTTAACTGTACAGAAATCATAAGTCCAGTTTGTGGCAGCGACACCAAGACTTACGACAACCTATGTCTTCTACAATCAATGGCATGTCAGACAAAAACCAACATCACGGTCGTTGACGACGCAAATTGCGACGGTAAGTGTAAATATAAGATAAATTTGATATGGCACTACTTCGAGGTTGTATACTCAGGAGCGCTCCCCGGCCAACCACGGTGGAATTCGATAGTCTAAAAAACAGTGGTAAAAATATTGATCGACCAATAGGCATATGACAAAGAGATGTTGGGAGACCATTCCAGGTCGTATGGCCAGTTATGGAGAAGGCGCGCCGCTGCTTCATAGCACTCTGTGAGTGGGAAGAATATGTTCCGCTTGAACAGCTCGGCGGAGAGAACAACGGAGCAGGACGCGTTTTTTTAGAGCAGCAGATCTCGAGCAAGTACAGAGGGGCTAAATCATCAGCACAGCGAGAGACAAAACGAGAAATGAAGCAAAAATGGTTGTGGGTAATAGAGGGAGCCAATGGTTTACATTAGCCATGTACTCACAGACTTTACCAACCCAGGAATTCGACTTCTGAGGCGCCGAGGGGGACAGTGGAGCATTAATTTTATCCACCCTATCCCAGAGGCCGGCAGTCCAGCGTATACGGCGAGGCAGTAGTCCAGACGTAAAACTATAAACGTATGAACAAGTGTTGCGACTTGTCTATACCAACAAAGAGAATTTAAAAACTATGAAATTCCTATAACACAGAATGAACCATAATTTTTTGCAAAGACAGATCAGATATCTTCTGTGTTCGACATGATCGAAATCGCGAAGCTATACAGAGGAAGATGTAAGATGGAATTGATGTTGCTGGCAATGAATTTGATCCGACAAAATCTATTCGTCAGAAATTGTATCCACCATTGAAATAAATTAACTATTAAAAATTAATGTAATATTTTGTCCTCGCAGATTGTATTGGATACACGTGTCCTAACTACGGAAGCTGTGTCCTGGACTTCCGCAGACGCCCATCATGCGTCTGTACCTTCAACTGTACAGAAATCATAAATCCAGTTTGTGGCAGCGACACCAAGACTTACGACAACCTATGTCTTCTACAATCAACGGCATGTCAGACAAAAACCAACATCACGGTTGTCGACGACGTTAATTGCGACGGTAAGTGTAAATATAACATAAATTTGATATGGCGCTTCTTCGAGGGAGAAAATGGAGTTAATCAACCATTGACTCAGCGACTTGACCAACTTTCGGGTCTGACCATTGACACAGACAACAATGCACAGGACCTTATTAAGGAACCCCATTCAACAAGCAGGACGTCCATCGTACTTGGCGCTGCACTAGTCAAGACGTGAAACTGAGCAAGCTTTAAGTGTGCTCCATCTTTATGATATCACAGTGAACAAAAACCGTATGAAATTCATAGAGTGCAAATGAGAGATGATTTTATAGGAACGTATAACAAAAGATGAAGAAAGTGAAGGAAGCGTTAACAATGAAATAGATTTGTCAGATTTAGGCCGCATCCTATCTTTGTCTTCTGGCGAACTGAGAGAGACCTGCTTTTTGCTGCAACGCCTCTCTATAACCGTTCAGCGTTTCAACTCGGTGGCCTTTCGAGGCATTTTAGCTGATCTGGTTCCAGAGAAGATATAACACTAGCCACTACTTCAGTAGTTTTTTGTACTTCCAGTTACTGATGTTGTTTGTTGAAGACATTAAAAGGAATTATGAAATAGGTCCTAACTTTTTATTTATTTTATTAATGTGCGAAGTATCCATATTCCATTAGATGCGCATAAATTCTATCACTTTGTTGACGATCGCCGCCAGTACAATGGAAGATGAATTGACATGAATAAACGTATGCTTATCATATCTCACATCCGATCAAAGCGTACGAAAACGACCACATGCTTTCTATATGTTGCTAGATGACGTATACTATTGATAAGATTGGCAAAAAATTAAAAACCGACGAAATCTGTTCTTCAGGAGCTATATCCACAATCTAATAAATTCACTAATAAAAATGTAGGCCTACTATTTTGTCTTCGCAGATTGCATTGGATACACGTGTCCTAACTACGGTAGCTGTGTCCTGGACTTCCGCAGACGCCCCACATGCGTCTGTACCTTCAACTGTACAGAAATCATAAATCCAGTTTGTGGCAGCGACACCAAGACTTACGACAACCTATGTCTTCTACAATCAACGGCTTGTCAGACAAATACCAACATCACGGTCGTTGACGACGGAAATTGCGATGGTAAGTGTATTTTTTACACCAATTTGATATGGTGCATACTCAGGAGCGCTCTCATGCAATGGAACCCTCGGTCGAATAGAACAGTCATAAGAACAGCGAGAAATTAGACAGAAATGTCAATACGCTTGTCATGAAAATCAGAAGGACAACATTTCCAGGCCGCAGGAATAATTTCGGAGTTGGTGCGTGCTACTTCACTGCACTAGACCTGTGTAGAAGATATCCAGCGAGGAAAGAGAAGCCAAACAAACCATCAATGCAGCGCTTGACCGAGCAGAAATACTGTAAACAGCGTGCTGTGTGTATGGGAGAAAATGGAGTTAACCAACCATTTGCTTTACCAACTTTCGAAAACGACCAATGACTCGGACAACAGTGCATAGGATCTTATTAAGGAATCCCATTCAACAGGCCGAACGTCCATCGTACATGGCGCTGCAGCAATAGTCCAGACGTGAAACTGAGCAAGTGTTCAGGCTGCTCCATCTTTATGGTATCTCAGTGAACTAAAAACCTATGACATTCATAGAGCACAAATGAACCATGATTTAATAGGAGCGTATAACAAAAGACGACGAAAGTGGGGGAAGCGTCAGTAATAAAATATGCCCTAACTTCCTTTTCATTTGATTCATGTGCGAAGTATCCATATTCCATTAGATGCGTATAAGTTCCATCACTTTGTTGACGATCGCCAGTACAATGGAAGATGAATTGACATGAACGACCGTATGCTTCTAATATCTCACATCCGATCAAAAGCGTACGACAACGACACATGCTTTCTATATGTTGCTTGATGACATTAATTTTATACTATTGATAAGATTTGCTATAATTTAGAACCGACGAAATCTGTTCGTAAGGAATTGTATCCACCATTCAAATAAATTCACTATAACAATGTAATATTTTGTCCTCGCAGATTGTATTGGATACACGTGTCCTAACTACGGTAGCTGTGTCCTGGACTTCCGCAGACGCCCAACATGCGTCTGTACCTTTAACTGTACAACAATAATAAATCCAGTCTGTGGCAGCGACACCAAGACTTACGACAACCTGTGTCTTCTACAATCGACAGCATGTCAGACAAGAACTAACATCACGGTTGTTGACGATGGAAATTGCGACGGTAAGTGTAAATATAACATAAGTTTGATATGGTGCATACTCAGGAGTGCCCCCATGCAGTGGAACCCAAGACGTTCGATTAGGACAGTCATAAGAACAGCGAGAAATAACACAGAAAGGTCAATAGGCTTTTAATGAAAATTAGAAGGACGACATTTCCAGGTCGCAGGAATAATTTCGGAGATGCTGCGCGCTACTTCACTGCGCTGGACTTGCGTGTACTGGAGCAGCAGATATCCAGCGAGGAAAGAAAGAGGCGACAAACCATCAATACAGCGCTTCACCAAGCAGAGATACTGTAAACAGCGTGCTGTGGGTATGAGAGAAAAATGGAGTTAACCAACCATTTACTCAGAGACTTGACCAACTTTTAAATTCGGTCAACGGCGCGGACAACAATGCACAGGACCTTATTAAGGAACCCCATTCAAGAAACCAGACGTCCATCGTACATGGCGCTGCACTGGTCCATACGTGAAACTGAGCAAGCTTTAAGCTTAAATTATCACAGTAATTTAAAAACCTATTAAATTCATAGAGCACGAATGAACCATGATTTTATTGGAACGCATAACAAATAGTGAAGTAAATGAGGGTAGCGTAAATAAAGAATGTCCTAACTTTCTTTTGATTTGATTCATGTGCGAAGTAAAAATATTCCATTAGATGCGCATAAATTCTATCACTTTGTTGACGATCGCCGTCAGTACAATGGAAGATGAATTGACATGAATAACCGTATGCTTATCATATCTCACATCCGATCAAAGCGTACGACAACGACCACATGCTTTCTATATGTTGCTAGATGACGTATACTATTGATAAGATTGGCGATAAATAAGAACCGACGAAATCTGTTCGTAAGGAATTGTATCCACCATTCAAATAAATTCACTATAACAATGTAATATTTTGTCCTCGCAGATTGTATCGGATACACGTGTCCTAACTACGGTAGCTGTGTCCTGGACTTCCGCAGACGCCCCACATGCGTCTGTACCTTCAACTGTACAGAAATCATAAATCCAGTCTGTGGCAGCGACACTAAGACTTACGACAACCTGTGTCTTCTACAATCAACGGCATGTCAGACAAAAACCAACATCACGGTTGTCGACGACGGAAATTGCGACGGTAAGTGTAAATAAATTATTGCATGAATTTTAAATGTGAGGGTCTAAATCATTACAGCGCGGACCAAACGAGAAAGACAGCCAAAAACGTTTGTGGATAAGAAAGCAAATGGTGTACATTAGTAGTCATGACATTGTACTCACAGACTTTACCAACTCGGGAATTTGGACAGTGAGGCGAATAGTGGAGCACACGACCATATTAATTTTCTGCACCCTATCTCTGAGGCCGGAAGTCCAGCGTATACGGCGTTGCTGTGGTCCTAACGTGGAACTACGAACGCATAAACTAGCGTTGCGAATTCTTTATACCATCATAGAGAACTTAAAAACTATGAAATTCCTATAACACAAATGAACCATAATTTTTTAGAGACAGAGCAATTTCTTTTTGTGGAACTGTGTTCGACATGATCGAAATCACTAAGATGTTATACAGAGGAAGATCTAAGATGGCATTGATGTTAGGCCTACTGGCAATAAAGTTGATCCGATAAACCTTTTCGTCAGGTATTGTATCCACCATTCAAATAAATTCACTAATAAAAATGTACTATTTTGTCTTCGCAGATTGTATTGGATACACGTGTCCTAACTACGGTAGCTGTGTCCTGGACTTCCGCAGACGCCCCACATGCGTCTGTACCTTCAACTGTACAGAAATCGTAAATCCAGTTTGTGGCAGCGACACCAAGACTTACGACAACCTATGTCTTCTACAATCAACGGCATGTCAGACAAAAACCAACATCACGGTCGTTGACGACGCAAATTGCAACGGTAGGTGTAAACATTGCATAAATTTTAATTGGCACTTCTTTGAGATTGCCTACTCAGGAGCGCTCCCCGGTCAACTCCGGTCGTATTCGATAGTCTAAAAAACAGTGAGCAAAAATATTGATCGACCAATAGGCATTTGACAAAAGTTGTTGGGAGACCATTCCAGGTCGTATGGCCAGTTATGGAGAAGGCGCGCCGCTGCTTCATAGCATTCTGTGAGTGGAAGAATGATTTTTCGCTTGAACAGCTGGGCGGAAAGAGCAACGGAGCAGTACGTGTTTTTCAGACCAGCAGATCTGGAGCAAGTAAAGAGGGGCTAAATCATCAACACAGCGCCAGAGCAAACGAGAAATACGGCGAAAAAGGACTGTGGATGAGAGTGGGAGCAAATGGTGTACATAAGTCATGATTGTACTCACAAACTTTATCGACCCAGGAATTCGGCCTTTGAGGCGGACTGTGGAGCACAGGACCATATTAATTTTATGCACCCTATCCCAAAGGGCGGAAGTCCAGTGCATAGGCGCTGCAGTAGTCCTGATGTGAAACTGCAAACGCTTGAACAAGTGTTGCGAATTCTTTATACCATCACAGAGAACTTAAAAACTATGAAATTCCTATAACACAAATGAACCATAATTTTTTAGAGACAGAGCAATTTCTTTTTGTGGAACTGTGTTCGACATGATCGAAATCACTAAGATGTTATACAGAGGAAGATCTAAGATGGCATTGATGTTAAGCCTACTGGCAATAAAGTTGATCCGATAAATCTTTTCGTCAGGTATTATATCCACCATTGAAATATATTCATTGTTAAAAATGTAATATTTTGTCCTCGCAGATTGTATTGGATACACGTGTCCTAACTACGGAAGCTGTGTCCTGGACCACCGCAGACGCCCATCATGCGTCTGTAACTTTAACTGTACAGAAATCATAAGTCCAGTTTGTGGCAGCGACACCAAGACTTACGACAACCTATGTCTTCTACAATCAACGGCATGTCAGACAAAAACAAACATCACGGTTGTCGACGACGTTAATTGCGACGGTAAGTGTAAATATTGCATTAATTTTAAATGGCGTTCCGTCGAGGTTGCCTACTCCGGAGCGCTCCTGGTCAAACCACGGAATAGAACAGTCTTAAGACTTACGACAACCTATGTCTTCTACAATCAACAGCATGTCAGACAAAAACAAACATCACGGTTGTCGACGACGTTAATTGCGACGGTAAGTGTAAATATTGCATAAATTTTAAATGGCGTTCCGTCGAGGTTGCCTACTCTGGAGCGCTCCTGGTCAAACCACGGAATAGAACAGTCTTATTCGAGAGACGAATAAGCATTTGACGAAACGTAATAGGGAGACAATTCAAGGTTGTAGGGAGAGTAACGGTGAGAGCACGCGCTACTTCATAGCAGTTCGTGTGTCTGCGAAATTAAAAGTTCCGCTTGTGCAACTGTGCGGAGAGAACAACGGAGCAAGACGTGTGTATTGAAGCAGCAGAGCTCCACCGAGTAAAGAGGAGCCAAGTTATCAGCCAAAACAAAAATACAGCAAATGATGCGCTGTGGATATGGAAGCCAATGTTGTACATCATATATTATACGCCTGCCATGTTTATTAATGAGTTTGAAATATTATACCTACAAATGGTTTTCTTATGACGTACTTTTTAGGCCACTAAGAAAAAAGTTTCAGACACTAGAGTATGCAGCACGCAGCAACTAAAGACAAGCGATAATTAAGTATGCCTAATTAATTACTCAAATCAATTCCTCAATAGTTGAGTTTTAGCAATCGTTTTTGTCACGACATGTGAAGAATTCATCATCAATTTTGAAAATGTAAGCTTTTTGTTCTCGCAGATTGTATCGGATACAAGTGTCCTAACTACGGTAGCTGCGTCTTGGACTTCCGCAGACGCCCCACATGCGTCTGTAACTTTAACTGTTCAACAATCTTAAACCCAGTCTGTGGCAGCGACACCAAGACTTACGACAACCTATGTCTTCTACAATCAACGGCATGTCGGACACAAACCAACATCACGGTTGTCGACGATGGAAATTGCAACGGTAGGTGCAAATATTGCATAAATTTTAAATGGCACTTCTTTTAGATTGTCTACTCGGGATGGGTCCCTTGCATTGGAATCCGGGCGAATAGGAGAGTGTTAAGAACATTGAGAAATGAGCCTGGGATACCATTAAGTATTTCACGAAGAGTAGTAGGAAGACCAATCCAGGTGTATGGTGCTTCAGTAGTCTAGATATGAAAGTATGAACGCATGAACAAGTGTTGGAGCAGCTACTTTATACTACAACAGTAAACTTAAAATCCATTAAGCTTATTAAACACAAATTGTCCATTTATTTCATTATAGCTGAAGGCCACAGAATTTAATGAAGCGTTAATTGTGAAATACGATCAAACTTCCATCTGATTTGATTTATGTACGAAATATTCACATCACATTAGAGGCACGACAGCAGAGTCGCATTATTTATGCCATTTTATTGATGATCACCAATATAACACAGAAGATGAGAATTGAGAGAAATGACCGTATTTTCTATAACTATGACACATCAATAGCGGACGACAGCGAGCACTTGCTGTCTTGAAAGTGGCAACGACGGACTCCAAATCACGATACTGCAAAGAGGAAGATGATATAGCCCTAGGATGGCATACACTATTAGAAAGATTGGCAATAAATAATAGATCCGACAGGATCTATTTCCTGAGGAATTGTATCCTCTCTTTACCTAAATCATTATTTAAAATGTGCGCTTTTGTCTTCGCAGGTTGTATTGGATACAGGTGTCCTAACTACGGTAGCTGTGTCCTGGACTACCGTAGGCGTCCCACCTGCGTCTGTACCTTTAACTGTACAAAGGTCTTAAGTCCAGTCTGTGGCAGTGACAACAAGACTTACGACAACCTATGTCTTCTACAATCAGCGGCATGCCAAACAAAAACCAACATCACCGTCATTCGCGATGGAAAGTGCGATGGTAAGTGTGTGATTGCTGACAATTATTTTATTCAGCGTTACTTCGATGACGTCGTGACAACATACAATGTAGATGCTTTGAGGATTGTCGGCTATAATACCTGTTGACATTACACGAATCAAGGACATTAATTTATTTGTGAAGGCTCATCTCAAGATTTGAGAATCGCTTTGATAACTTTTCACTACCATAGAGAACTTCAAAACCCTATAAAAGCAAAATGCACGTACCGTATTTGGAAAGAATAACAACAGAAAATGAAAGATTACTTTTGAATTGTTATCCTACTTCCATCTGATCTCATTGATAAACGAATTATTCACATTCCGTTAGACGCACGGAATTTAGTCTCTTCTCTGAAAATCCACTTCACAAAGGAAGATGAATTGCCAGTACGACAATGGAATATATTTTAAATAGTTCAAAATAATAGGAAACAATTGAGGACAGTCATACAGAGTATTACGAACGGAAGGCAACTATAAAAAAAATTATAGTCAGAGGTGACAGCATCTTTTGTAGGTATTTCACCTTTCACCCAATTCGTGCGACAACGATCATCTTTTTTCTGTGAAGTTGTCCACGACTGCCAAAGGCTCCAGTATCACGAGGAAGATACAATAGCTGCAGACAGATGGTATTATATTATTTAATGAGACGACTGTATCGAGATCGGCTGCAATCCGTTCATTGTGCGAATTCGCAAAACTCGCCTCTGTAGCTGCCTTCAAGCGTGATGTAGGCTATAATTGCACTGGCTTCCTGAAGCCAAACGTTACTCGTATCGGATTGCTGTTCTGTTTCCACGCTACTTCCTTGGTTGCACTCCGTCTTACTTGCTTGATCCTAATGACCTAGTGTCCGACATTGAGGCGTGTCGGGCGGATCTTCGGTCTTACAAGGACGGTCAACTCCACCTTCCACGGACCCGCTTACTTTGTCAGTTGCAACGCCGAGCTTTCTCGGTTGTAGCGCTGTCCATCTGGAATGACCTCCGTTCAAAGCCGCGTTTATTACAGTCATCTGACCAATCAAACTTTATTGCAAAAATCCCTAAAAAGTCATGTTCTTTTCCGTGGCTGGGCTGGTAGCGCTACTGAGTAGGTTTATTGAACTGGAGCTATACCAATTCATGAAACGAATTATGTACGTGTGAATGAATGAATGAATGATTGTATGAATGAATGAATGAATGAATGAATGAATGAATGAATGCATGATTGTATGAATGAATGAATGAATGAATGAATGAATGAATGAATGAATGAATGAATGAATGAATGAATGAATGAATGAACGAACGAACGAACGAATGAATGAATGAATGATTGAATGACTGACTGAATGAATGAATAAATGAACGAATGAATACATACGGAAAAGTTTGGCAATGAATAAGACCCGACGAAATGTCTTCCGTAGCAATTGCATCCAATGTCAGAGAACTCAATGTTCAAAACGAACTCTTTTGTCCTCGCAGTTTGTGATGGTGTCAAGTGTCCATACTACGGGTATTGTCAAGTGAATTCCTACCATCTCCCGAAGTGCGTCTGTACTACGGTTTGCGCAGCTACCTATGTTCCAGTCTGTGGCAGCGACCACAAGACTTACGACAATGAATGTAAACTACAGTTGCAGGTTTGTGTGACAAAGGAAAACATCACCTACGTTCACAAGGGAAGCTGTTAAGGTAGGAATATAGAAGCTTACAATTCAATTCTATTATTAAAGCAATAGCATCGTCACTGTACAAATACAATAAGAATTCTGTACTTCATTGAAAGTGGAAAAACAATTACAATGCTGCTCACAGTGTCTGATGCCTAAGAACAGGAGGCTGCAACTTCAGACAGACTCTCAGATCTTGCGACGAGTTAATTATCTTCCACAAAACTGTAGCGATCACCAAGGACAGATTTGTGGATTTAAGAATTAACAGAATTCTTAAATCCACAAATCTGTCCTTGGTGATCGCTACATTTTTGCAGTTTTCGCAGTTTACATCATTCATCATTGCTCTCCTCCATCCGGCCGCGCCGACGATGAGGCCTTTACATGGCGTCTCTGCACTGCTCTGTCTTTGATTATATCCATGGTAATTCCTCATTCATTCATTCATTCATTCGGACATTTATAAAGCGCTCCTTCAAGAAAAAACTACTCAGAGGCGCTCATAGCATGCTCCTTTCCTCCAGATCTTAACAGAGATGAATATACTCAAATTAATAACTTTTATTTAGAAATATCACAGCTGCCATTTGCTTAAATTCTTATGCGAATGATTCACATTCCAACAGATGAGCAGAATTTCTCTCACTGTTGTCCATTGTTTGCAAGACAAAGTAAGATGAAATGACGGTAAGATGACATATTATGATAGGCTACGTTGATTATACTTGTAAATAATACGGAATAATACAGGGCTCGGGCTCCATAGAACACAACGAATAATGATGAGAGATAGCCACCATTTGCAATTTAAATTCTTATGAGCATATGTTAAAGAACAGTGGCATAAATATCGCAGTAAAATCAAGATTTCTTAGGTTAAAACTGCTATAACGAAAACAGATTATCGAAAATCTGTATTGGCCTAATTTTTAGACGAATTTGTTACTCAGTTATAAACTCTGAATAAGCCAAACTTGCAAAACAATCATCACGGTTATAAATCTAAGACTACTGAACCATTAACTTCTTCATTTCTTCCAGGTTGTTGATGGCAAGAGTTCGACTTTGGTGTTGGAGAGATGACACTGAAAGAAAATGAAAACCATTCCACTGCATTGACGAAACTTTGGAATCTCACGAAATATCTCTCCAATTTTACAACGTTGCATTTTAACTGACAATAGTGCTAATATACCTAACGGACTATCTAGTGTAGTATTGTCAGTAGTTTAGTATTGATGACAGCATAGTTGAGCGATCGAGCACCGGGCAAGAGGGTACTTTCCAGGACCCTGGATAATAAATGATACAATGTTAATTGATACTTTTTATGTTGAAAACAATTACTGCAATTAAAGCATTGACGATAATAATGGTCTGTAAGCGAAATTTGGAAAATTTCAGAAACTTAATTTCTTGATTTGTATTTGTCAAGCGATAGCTAAATAATTTTTTACCCTGACTGTTGCGATTTTCATCTGCTGCACAAATGTCTGCCCAGGAGCAAATGGGTGATAGCAAAAGCAAATTGAACGCATGATCTTCCGATTCACGCATCTGCTAATAAAATATCAGAACCTGACCTATTATTCTCTTGTGCTTGATAAAGAAGTCGGTTGAAGATGATGATGATGATGATGATGATGATGATGATGATGATGATGATGATGATGATGATGATGATGATGATGATGATGATGATGATGATGATGATGATGATGATGATGATGATGATGATGATGATGATGATGATGATGATGATGATGATGATGATGATGATGATGATGATGATGATGATGATGATGATGATGATGATGATGATGATGATGATGATGATGATGATGATGATGATGATGATGATGATGATGATGATGATGATGATGATGATGATGATGATGATGATGATGATGATGATGATGATGATGATGGTGATGGTTTTGTTGATGGTGATGGTGATGGTGATGGTTATGGTGAAGATGAAGATGAAGACGACGACGACGACGACGATGATGATGATGATGATGATGATGATGATGACGACGACGACGACGACGACAAGTATAGTGAATTGCCATGAGGGAGAAAATAAACACCCGCTTTGCTTGCTGAATTGCTCTTTCGACTTTGGATTATTTTCACCGAGTGTAAATTGCAAAAGAATTAAAAACCAATAGAAATTTATTCCAGACAATTCTTCATCGTCTTCGCCTTCATCATCGTCGTCGTCATCTTCACCGTCAAATCTGACCAGGATTTGACACAGCACTGAAAACTAACTTACTACATAACCAAAATAGACGTCTCTTAAATCCATGAAAGACTCTGTTCATTTGGCTGGGTGTCATCGGCAACTTCAGAATATTGGTTTCTGACGTCAGCTTGCTCAAATTTTTCCTGATATTACTTTTCCCTCACGGTCCTTGACCTTGGTGTCACCCTTGACCGTGAACTTAGTCTTTCTCAACATTTTAACTTAATCGCTTGAAGCTGTTACTATCAGCTTCACCTGCTCACTGGCGGCGCCAGGATTTCAGTTTCGGGGGGCTGAAGCCTCGCGACGAAAATTTCACATTTTCATCCGCCAAATTTTCTGACGACGTTTTCTTTTCTTTTTTTTAGTCATCGACCGAAATCTCATGAAAATTTTCCATTTTCACCGCCAAAATTTCTGACGACCTTTTTTTAGTCGTCAGCCGAAAATCGTGGATATTTAAATGCAAAAAATTCGAAATACCCTTTTAGGGGAGCTGAGCCTCGTGTAGGGGGCTTAGTTCCCAACACCACGAGGGGGGCTTAGCCCCCAACACCCCCTAGCGCCGCCACTGCACCTGCTCCGAGTGGTTGCTCGCTCTTTCTCTTGACGCGCTAGTTTTGCTTGAGCATCCCTGTGCTAGTCTAGTCGAATTGACAATACTATTGTAGCTCGACCTTTGTTGACCCCTCCCTTCCTTGTAGTTCTGGGACGATTAGATCGGGTTCCTCGCTCCTCTGCTCGGGTAATTGGGCGAATATCAAAATTATCCTCTGCCTCTACATCGGGGGCACAATCGCGTCCTAAAAGTTGGGGTTCCCATAATGATAAAGTCAATGGGACCACTCAAAAGTTGGGGGGACGCGTCCCGTGGGTCCCATAGGGTGGTTGCGCCTATGCTCTACATACACGCGTGATGTGGTGCGCTTGTTGCCTGCAGTCCAACGAATACTCTATCCATAGGCGAAGGAGGCGGGGGTCCAGAAGGGCAGATCCCCCATTTTCTTACAAAGCATCATATAATGAGTAATTGTCAGCAGAGTCCACTCTAAAGTTGAGTGCAAAGCACCAGCTCGTTAAGGAGAGCAGCGTCTTATCAGATTACTCAACTGAAAGAATTTTGAAACAGAGACAGGCAGACAAACAGTCCCATTAGAAAGATAGAACCAGAGACAAAGACATCCAGAGACAGAGAGACAGAGAAAGAGACAAAAATAGAGATGGAGACGCAGACGGAGAGTGAGGGAGCGGAAGAGAGCATGAGAGAGCTTGTTTAATGTAGGTCGGGTCCGTTTGTCATACAGACCAGAGGGAGAAGGAGAAGGAGAAGGAGAAAGAGAAGGAGGAGAAGGAGAAGGAGGAAAGCCACAGCAACAGGTTTCATAGAGGAAGCTTAGGAGACAGATGGCAGAATCCGTCGCCTGTAACACGTATAGCCTACATTTAATGGTCAATGTGAATATAGGGGTAAATAAATAAAAAAAACATTAGCATTAAATTATTAATTTTAAAAAACGCATTGGCGATCCACCTCGGTCATCCGTGTCCGCCGCGTGACGACCTGAACTGGCTCTATTTATAGCAACTTGATACCGCACCCTTCAATGCTGCGTAGACTCGTGACTTTATGTTAGCTATGCTGCTTGACAAAGACATTTGGACAAACAAAACAGTTAAAAGGCCTCATTTTCTATACAGTACCAGGGACCAATAACCTGGAACAATTTGACCAGTGACATCCAAAAAGCTCACAGTCTACCACAATTCAAAGCACTTATTTGTACCCATACATTGAAAAAAATAAAGGAAAACAAAAAATAATTGATACCTGGCTATTGCCTTCAGTCCATAAACCTACCTTTTCCTACTCAGCTACTTAATTATCAATTGGGCCCCCACCAGCGGGACCCGTCCCTTTAGGTGTGCCCTTTGTTCCCTATGCTTTCTTATAAATTTGCTGTGTTATTTGCTCCGTTATTACAATTATCTATTGATGTAGGCATATACTGCTTTAATTGAAAATTATTGTTTCTTGGGTTCAAAAAAATGAAACGAATGAATGAATATAGACCTTGCGAACAATGTCCAACAAACTCATTCGCCAGCGTTTAATCTGGTCCCCATGCTTGGGGGATTCGGTTTTTTTTGGGGGGTGGGGGATTCGAATTTCTTGGATGGGGCGAGAAAAGTTCGTTTTGGCCGGACATTTTAGGCGGACGGCTATGTCCGACGACATCTTAATCGGTCAAATCTTCTTGCGACCTTTCTCTAGTCGCAATTGTGGTAAAAATTTCCGATAAATCTGCCATTTCCGCTACTGAAAAATAACTGATGACCTTTGTTTTAGTCTGTCGGTCGAAATCTCAAGAAAAATACCATTTTCGCTGCTAAATTAACTGTGATGAACTATGCAGTTTGAATAAAATAAAATAACGTTAATTAAGCACTACAACCTTCAACTATCCTACTGAAGGCGACCGGTCGGCTAAGGAGTCGCATCCCATCTTGGTGACTCAGGCAGGAAATCCATGTCTGCCATGTGTAGGCGGATGATCTAAATACCGAATTATTTTGAACTTCTTCCCTTCTTCAGTTCAAACTCTTGATTTATCTGTTACGGTCATTTTTGTTTTCGTCACTACGCAGTTGGTGTATAGAATGGACGTTCTGAATTGTCACGCTGCTGACCCAGTCTAGCTTCGGTGAGCGTGACGACCTGAACTACTTTATTTACAGCAATTTTGTACTGCGCCCTTCAAAGTTGAGGACTCGATATTTTGTGTTTGCTAAGCTGCGTGACAAAAACACTTGGGCCAAAACGCAGTTAAAAGGCCTCGGTGTGTGAACGTTGACCAACTAACTCATTGACGCTCACCTAGGGCGCGGTGGTGTTGTGGGTAAGTTCGTGACCTTGCAGCCCGAGGGTTCTAGGTTCGAATCCACCTCAAATCGTCGCATAGGGACCTTTGGCAAGTCTTTTACTCGCAGTTACTCACCACTTCGGCGTGAAACTCCGATGCAGTGTCCGCGCTGCAGTCGGGAACGTCTATGAGTAGGAAACTTGAAGGGACGCTATAACAAGTGCACATAAAAAATAGCTGCTGGCTGAGTTCCAGGGATGCCACTCATAGCTTTTTCCACCTAGATCTAGGCATCCCTGTGGTTGACGCAAGTCCCACATAATACAGAGAACTTAGAATGGTCTCGATTCTACGATGAATTTTGGCAGCGAATTGTTTTAGAAAGATAGTTCGTCACCGCAGTCATCTCTGTGATTTCGGTGAAATGTCTTTTATCGTCCCAGTGGTACACGGATAGGGCTGCCAACTCTTGACTTTACCATTCCGGAACGTCCCGAGTCACAAGATATGACATTAATTTTAGGCTATTCCAATTTACACTGTCTGCTAATATTGCACAGGTAGCCTACATAGTCGTGGAAATCAGCGCGTCATCTCTCAAAAAGCATTAAGACAGACTAACAGTCTATAGGACACAGTAGCCTATGCTACTGAATGCCAGTGGTTTGTGAAGTTTTCAAGACTTGAGCTCACCGCTGTCCAACATTCGATATATATTATATTCAGCCAACAACGTTAAGTTTAATAGAGCGCAGAACGGAAAATCATCACTCAACTTGCCGAGTTAAGGGGGCAAAATAACAACATTTTGTCAAGTGCATCTCCACCCCAAATTCCGGGACAATTTGAGATCAATCCGGGACACGGGACGCGCAGGGCCTATTCCGGGACTGTCCCGGCGAATCCGGGACGTTTGGCAGCCCTATACACGGAACGTCCGGGTGTGCGGAGGTTTTGAACGGGTGCTATAGAAATTCATATAAACGAAATACCGTGCCATGGATAATTATGGATACGACAACCAGCATCACTCGAGCAGGGGTGCATGGGACGCACGCTTTGGTCAATGTATGTAACAGGACCAGCGTGCAGTAGGTTAATGGTGGGCATACAATGGAACTGCTTGACCATGGATGAAAACAACAAATCACTAACACCAAATTCTTTTGCTACATCCCTTCGTCGACTGTGACATCCTGTACCAGTCTCGACTTATTCCCTGGTCCAATTGTAAAGCACAGCGCTATGATACACGTGCCATTGCGAATAATTCCAGCGGTGGTTATAAAAGCGCCATCGACAGAATGGTTTGCGGAGATTGAATGCGAAGACTTTGACAAGATGGCGATGTTGAGCTTCATCGTTGTTGTCGTGATTGCCGCTCTGTTCGCGAGTGTCGTTCTCTGCCAGAATGGTTAGTTCTGCTTGTCTAAAATTCGTCTCTGTTACTTTCTCCGTCAATCTCTGTTTCTTTCTTTCTCTTTCTTAACACACATAATCAATCTAACTCTTCTTGCATAATAATCATTTATACACTTGCGAGCATCCAATTATCTGGACTTAAGACCTATTATTTTTTACAAGGCCTATCCTGCTGTTAGTATGCATGTAGTATGTGAGGCGCCCTTGTAACCGCATGGCTGTGTTAGGCGCCATAGAAATCTTCATTGTCTTCATTAATGCGTTAAAAAATAGTGACTCTTTCTTCGGTGGTGCGTGACCTTGGAGTGCTCCTGGACTCTGAACTCACCCTTGCATCTCATATACAGGGTGGTCCAGCATAAATGTCCCGACTTTGCACGCATATAACTTCGCCAATTTTTAACATTTATTTATAGTTAATGCGTCAAATTAAAGGTATTTCACTCGAGTATTTGCACTGAAAAAATGGAACTAGTACAAGTTTAGGTTTTAATTATATGCTCGGAACATCTCTAGCTATCATATTTTTTTGTCATTTGTGACGCGACTGGCGCCATTGACAGACGATGATCGCGTTTTGATCCTAATTTTACGAACTGATAAGGGATTTAATTCGTTTAGACATAGACATATTTTTATTGATCCCAACAATTCAATTGTACATGTCAATTTAATTGTATGCTTAACAAAGTACAGACATAATTCGCAATAAGAAAATACTCAAAGTGAGTAAGTAGTATAAGAGTGAGGGAACCAATAGGCACAACAAAAGGGTCTTTAGCTGATCTGGTTCCAGAGAAGATACATGTATAACACTAGCCACTACTTCCCTAGTTTTTTGTACTTCCTGTTACTGATGTTGTTTGTTGAAGACATTAAAAGGAATAATAATAAAAAATAAAAAATAAATTTAAAAAAAAATAATAATAATAATAAGCATATTTTTTTAAAATCCCGAGGGATCCTAGATACCTCGGGTAAAAAAAAATAATAATAATAATTGAAATAATGTAAAGTATGCTAACCTCCCCGCAACACATGACTTCGTCCCCATTGCCTTTGAAACACTTGGCCCCATAAACAGATCAGGCATTGAATTTTTAACTGAACTTGGACGGCGTTTGTCAGTGGCAACTGGTAACCCTCTCGAAACCACGTACCTTTTCCAACGCCTCTCAATTTGTACGCAACGATTTAATGCAGTGGCATTTCGAGGCACGTTCCCACAGTTGTCCTGTGATGAAGGTCGCTAGCTCATGAACAAAGAACTTTTTATGCTTTTTCTTGTAAAACATGTTTCGTTTAATAAATGATTATAATAAAAAAAATAAAATAAAATAAAATAATAATAATAATAATAATAATAATAATAATAATAATAATAATAATAATAATAATGGTGTCAGACACCTTTGCAGCATTGCATCTGGCAACAACATCTACAGGAGCAGGTGAGGCCGCAAACCGGGCAGCCGTCGCCAAAAGATTGAAGTACGCCGCAATCACCCGGACACATGTATGCCTTCGTCGCGGTGGCATTGGAATCCAGCGGTTCCTGGAGTTCAGAAGGACTTGATTTTGTGCTAAACTTGGGACGGAGGCTGACCAAGGCGACCCAGGACAGACTCGAGACAAGCTACCTTATTGTTAGGATATGCACTTTTGATGAATAGTGGTGACACTGACATTATAACGTTATAAGCACCAAAGTCACCATAATAATTATGTGCATACTCATTGATTAAGTCAATGTCGTATCGATGTTGACTCGGTTGGTTAATCTAATGTTTCCTTAGTATGGCTGAGTGCATAGGTGCAATCACGTCCTAAAAGTTGGGGGGGGGGCCAAATGAATCACGTACTAAAAGTTGGGGGGACTATAATGATAAAGTCAATGGGACCACTCAAAAGTTGGGGGGACGCGTCCCGTGGGTCCCATAGGGTGGTTGCGCCTATGGCTGAGTGCGAAGCCAAGAAAAGCACCACAATAAAACATTAAAGGAAAACCCGAATGACAGTAAGATGTTTCTCAGAAATTTTGACTGAAAAACGAAAAAAATTATGAGAAAAAATCGACCGTAGCAGAGGGAGGTGTCGCCGGTGGGTGCATCAGCAGTTGCCGCCCGACGAAAACGGCCGCTTCTCCTTCCCCGCCGCAAACGTAATTCCTCTCGAAGGCAGGGGACTAAATTGAAAATACGAATGTTCGGATTATATATATATATATATATATATAAACTTTTCTTCGCACTGTAAGCGCCTGTATACTAGAATAGATTTGTTTTGTTTAAGAATACAATCAACCGCTACAAGCATCAGATAATAAGACCAATTTGCTGTTTTCTAGACCTCAGTTGCGACCGTCTAAGGTGTCCCGCAGGGAAAAGTTTGTCAACCGAATCCGAATGGTCCAGCGAAGTGTGTACTCTGTCCTGATGTTTGTACGCTTGTTCTCGCTCCAGTGTGTGGAAGCAATGGGAAAACTTACGGCAACCAATGCCAGCTTAACGTGGAGGCATGCAGGACCAACACCATCATCACAGTAAATCACAGAGGAAAGTGCGACGGTAAGGGTAGCCTATTAGCCTACAGCTCACAATTCATTTCCATATAGCTAACTGAATAACGCCGTCACGGTACATATATGCATGGGCGTAACTTTGCCCCAGAAAGTGGTGGTGACTATTCCTCTGTAGCTCTGCTCACTAGGGTAAGGGTGAGGGGCAAGCAGCCAATTGGGCAAAATGCCCTCTGCTCTAGTAGTAGTAGTTCGATGTACTGTAGTTAAACTCTTCTGGAGTCTTTTAGTTCTTATTGAGATAAGCTTAATCGTCAGCCATTTATGTCTGATTTTTTTCCTGTAAAAATTCCCTCTGTTTCCTTGTAATAGTTTGCTGGCTCTTCTGTCAAGTTTTGTGTAATTAATGACGCAATACACCAGGCTTCATCATCATCATCATCATCAAAATCCCTGGGCAATGCCCGTAAGTGTCCGACGCCACTCTCTGTCTGAGTCTGTCTCGCGTCATGCTGCCCAGGTTCAACGAGTCCGGTCAGCAGGTCTGCTCCATATCATTCACATCTTGGAGCAGCCAGACCACCTTGTCTGAATGAAGAGAATATTGGGAGAGAGGCACGAAGGACAACCTGGGTCAATGCCCGTATGTGTCCCACGCTCTCTCCCCCGACTCTCTCCACTGGTCTGTCCTGACCGGGCTGTGCATGTCATTATATAGGCTTAGCCTCCTTTAATACAATTATACTCTTGGAATATACTGCACAGTTCATCGAACTACTGTGCACTATAAAATTTAATGTGACTTTAATATATAAATTTTCAATGATATAGGGAATCTTGCAGGTAGCGCCAATCGGGTCAAAGCGCCCCTATGGTTTGCCTTGGCATGGGGCAAATTACTCCATGAATTTGCATGCATTGCAGATTCATTCTTATTCAACAATTTTTCAAATAAAGCACTGTACCTATTTAGAGTGCTTTTAGGCTTCAAAAGTCACAGAGTTTTCAGTAAATACAAATGGGGCTAGAAGCTGGCGTTTTGACCCCGGTGAGGGCAAAACGCCCCATTTGAGTCACTTTGTAATTAATAATTTGGCATTGTCATCTTTTTTATATTTTATCGAACACAAGAGTGCCTTATTTGGGTCAATTTGCGCTAGGCCTGTAGACCATACAATCATTTCAAGGTTTAAATGCTATTAACGTTGTAAATTAGAGAAAGCCACTGAGAGGGGCGTTTGTACTCCTTCCCTTTTCCCTTACGTTCTCTTGTCCTTAGCCTTCCTCTATCCCTACCCGAATCTAGTATGCTTTGTCCTCCACTTGAGGTCACCTGCAAAAATAGAGCAGTGCAATCATGCTATGTCATATTCAATGTTCGTAATATTTTTCCAAATGAATTTGATAATTTGACCTTTTATAGAAACTCGATTTCGTAGTGTCATGTCCAGATTGTATACAATAAAATGGATGACTTCCCTTTTAATAATTACTATGAAATCAAAAATACGAAAATAAGGAAAGTCTGTAAGGTAGTGCGGACAGTGAATTCACTATGAAAGCCTCTATCAGCTTTTCCGCCATTGCGATGTTAAATATGCACGATTATATTCTATATGCTATAGACTACCAAATGCTTTTATGTTAAAAAAATATTTATTTGCAGGACCAAAAAGTGGTGGTGACTATCACCACCACTTTTAAAAGTGGTGGTGACTGGACACCACCGTCACAATAGAACGTTACGCCTATGCATATATGACGAGAATAATTGTAGGCAGTACTAATTGACATTAAGTGAGTATGCAATCAAGGACACTATCCATTTTATGCAGAAAGAAATTGACTCATTGTATGATTTGAGGTCTGTCTCTTCACCATCCAGCCTACCAACTCTTCACCATCCAGCCTACCCGTTCTACCCGATCATCCGCTTGCTTTGCACTTTCTCGACCGCCGGTCACAAGTCATCTCAAGTTCTCCAACCGAGCCATATTCATCTCAGCACCACGCCTTAGGAATGATCTGCCTCCTGAATTCCGATCCTTTTCAGTCCCTCCACCATCACTACTAATCACACACCATAACCTTCCGCAGGCTCCTCTATCCATCACACCTCGGGCTTTTCATTCGAAACTTAAGACACTCCTTTTCACGAAATCTTATTCTGTCTCATCTGATCCTCCACCCTCCAATTCCCGGCCCAAACGACACCCGCCTTAATAGCTTTTCTGCTCCTCTGATCCTATGGTAACTCGACCCGGACCACCACGGACTACTCTCACGGACAACCCTTCTAACTCAACGCATTTGATCCTGTTCCTATGGTAACTCGACCCGGACCACCACGGACTACTCTCACGGACAACCCTTCTAACTCAACGCATTTGATCCTGTTCCTATGGTAACTCGACCCGGACCACTACGGACTACTATCACGGACAACCCTTCTAACTCAACGCAGCGCTCGTGAATAAGCTAGTGTCCCGCGCTTGGCTTTCGAGTGGCGCTTTAGAAATTTCGAGTTTACGATTAGGGTTTCCTAAGAGACGCAATTTCTTGGCTATTTTTTAATAATATCAGTGGCGTTCAATCGCCATTAGACCCCAGAGAATCACATGGGCGAAGACCTGGGCGGAGACTTGGGGGACGGAAAGACGCGAGATTTTTTGGCGTACGAAAGGCTGAGTGTCGCCGAAAAATTTCGATCTTTTGCCGGCCAAAATTTCTGGTCGTCCGCCGAAATCTCGAAATTTTGTCATCCGGGCAAATCTTGACGAAATTTTCTATTTTCGCCGACAAAAAGTTGATGAATTTTTTTAGACTTGACGCTCAACGATTGGGGGGGACAAATGCATGGGCTGTCCCCAACACCTCTATTGGTGGGACCGTCCACTCTGTCCCCCGCTAGGTCTCCGCCCATGGAGAATCACCAAAAACACACTCTTGTCGAATAATTAGAGGTTTCACAAATCAAACTAATAACATTATAGTAAGTGAAAAATTTAATGTCAGAACCCTATGAAATTCATAAGCGAGATATGGACCAACTGAGCGCGAGACAAAGCAATGCAGGAAAAATAGAGTTATCAGTGGTTTATTTAGAAATCATCTTTTTCCATCGGATTAATTTCATTAATTAATTATAGACTTTCCAGTGGATGAGCATGATTTCTGCTTCTTCTGTTTGGCAATATGCAGCACAAAGGATGATGATGATGATGATGATGATGATGATGATGATGATGATGATGATGATGATGATGATGATGATGATGATGACGATGATGGTTCTCTGCCCGAAGGCAGGTTCATTGGCTTTACGCCCCTGGGGATGAGATGAGTGAGGTGGTTTCCCGTTGCCTTCCCCACAGACAATGATGGTTAAGCAACTTGCCCAAGGTCGCTCCGCAGGAGCTTGCGCCCCTGCGTCCCACACGTGCTAGCCCGAGATATCTAAATCTCTGAATGTCTTCCAGCCCCAACTCCCAGCCCGGGGCTTGAACCGCAGTCCGTTGCAACCAACAGACGAATTCCGCTCTCGCTTACCGGTGTAGCTAACTAGGCCAGTCACAAAGGATAAAGAAAGAATAATGACAATAAAATGGCATACAATATTTCAATTAATGGTATCTAATATGGAATAATTCGGGAAAGTTTAAGACATTCAGTGAATTGCAAAAAAAGACCGTATATCTCTATTCTAATCTCACCTCTGACTCATCGCGTGTACGAGAGTCTACAACATCACAATACTACGCAAAAAGTTGCAGTGATAGTTAGATGGCAAATTGCATAACAAATAAAAACGGATTGTGTTCCGTATTGCATTATAGCTGAGCATTTTTAAAGTACCTCTTGCAGGGTAAAGCTTTCAGAGGAGTTCCATGTTTGTTGCACCCAGCGATAAGAAGCAGGTATTGAGAAGGTAGAAGGAAGACGAGATGCTGCAACCAAGAATTGCAGAGAGTATTGAAGAGAAGGACCAATTATTGAGGTATATAATCGAGAAGGAAAATCATTATTGCCCAAAGTAAGGAAGAGACTATAGAGACAAAAGACGTTTTAGAGTTCGATAAGAATAATAGTAAAATAAGACCAATCGACATGTGTTCGGTATTTATCGTATAAATCATTTAAATACTCAGGTATTAAAAATGTCCAGGTAATCTTCTTGTTCTTGTAGGTTGCAAAGGATTCATCTGTCCATACGGACGATGTGTCGTTGGTTCCAACAATCGTCCAAAGTGCATCTGTCCGGACTGCCCTGTGGACGGAATTGTAGTTTGTGGCAGCGACAAAAGGAATTACGCTAATCGTTGTGAGCTACAAAGAAACGCATGTGAGACGCAAACCATGATCACCGTCGCTTACAATGGACCGTGCCGTTAAGGTATAATAGTAGTCCTACAGATTAGTACAAAAGCTGAGAATTTCATTCAACTGTAACTCAATAACATTGTCGTAGCACAGTATTGTAATAAAGATTGTATAATATTATTTCATTGCATTAAATAAATGTTCCAAAGAGGATATCAGATTCTTGTGGAATACTATTGACACATCGGAAGATCTGACAAGCTGTTTGAATTGCAATATCCAATGCATTGCCATGACTTCATAAACAGCTGGCCTCATGGCTCCAACGATCCCCAAGGACAGATGACAAGTATCAAAATAATGACTTTTTATTATTACTGATGACTCTAAAACTCGATTGAGAAAAAGTACAAATCAAGGTAATATGCAAGATAGACAGCCAACCATATCATTTGGGACATAACCCATTTCCATCTGATTTAATTCTTATAGGAATGATACACATATCCAGCAGAGACGGCGCCGGAGGTGGGCTAGCGGGCGCTTAGCCCTTAAATGTGGTTCACCTAGCTCAAGAAAAATCAATAAATTAATACCTATGCCTACTCCGTAATGTACCAGAAAGTGACAACGAAATCTGTATTTTTTATCGTGGCTTGGAGTTTTTAACTCTAGGCTACAACGCAGATAATAATTATGTCAAACATGACGCCCGCCCTTAACCCTCGGGCCCCAAGGGGTGGTGGTTTCCATCCCACCTAGGTTTTCCAAATCAAACTTGTTCCGTTTGGAATAAAACTTTGAGGTTTTTAGGTAGCTGTAAAGGGTTCATTGGCACACATTTTGAGCTAACATTTTGACGATACTCCTACCGTTCAATCCCTTTAGATTATCGTCTATAACTTTTGCGCCCTTTAATATGAAGAGACACAAATTATACCATTCTATAGGAGGAATGTGGGGCTACATTTCCGTGCTCACTGAGTTGTCTTTTGGCAACCGGAAGTGCTCAAAATAAACTAAAATGTATATAGCGGTGTTTTAATTTCATAAAATGTTCATGTTTTTTCTATGAAAAAAATTTATAACTTATCCATAATTTCTTTTTTAATAGAAATAAATTATGCATTCTGTAGAGGGCATTTAGGGCTATTTTTTAATAGTAAATAATTTGTCTTTTGATGACCGGAAGTGCTCAAAATAAATTAAAATGTGTGGAAGCGTTCGGTTTTTTTACAACGCAAGCTTGGTAGTCAGTGTTACAAAAAAGCTTGGTAGCCTGAGGGTTAATGGTGTTCTGTGCACCATGTGATGCTCGTCGGCCTGCTGAGTTTACTAAGCTCGAAGACCTGTTCAATTGCATTGGGAAATTGGGCTCTCAATTCCTAGCAGTAGCATGGTTTTTGCATGAAAACCTGGGTCATGGGCTCAGGGCTAAATTGAAAATGTGACTGGTGATGCTGTGGACCTGACGCCTACAACGATGGAAGGAATCAGCAACAGTCTCAGCAGATCGCTGTCGCTGGAGCCATCAGTAAAACTAGGTTAACGGGCACAAATCTCCTAAGTCACGGTGTTGTAAGTGACTTTCTTAGTAAATCAAACCCTACATTTTATCAGAATTTTCGTATGTAATAATTGATTTATCGGTGTTGAAGCGGACAATATTGTAAGTCTACGACCCTGCAACAACGTCTTTAAGTTTTCATGACTTTATCGTTCAGAAATAGCCGACAATGAAGAACATGAAACGTGCTTCAGTTGATGCCAATGCAGTAAAAAAAATGCGTTGGTACATGTATATCGACGCCACAAACCCCGCTGGGGAGCTTGCGACGCTACCCCAGTCAGGCCAGACCCCCATGTGAGTATGGGCTTCGTGCCTTCGGCACCCGCAGCAATATGAGCATCCATACAAAATATTCTAGTTGCGACTGTTGCGCATCTGGAAGAAGGGCTTAGTCTTCAGCCCCTTACAGGAAATCCAGGCACCGCCTCTGCATTTCAGCCGAATAGCATAATAGCAGTCCCTTTTGCTTATTGTCTGCAGCATAATGGAAGTTGAAATGACGGTAAGATGGCAGATTAAATTCTTATAAATTGATAATAATTTGGAACCATTTAACAGATCTTTAAGTAAAGTAATGAATCATATTGATCGACTGAAATCATTCAATTAGTTACTTCAGTCTTTTGCAGTGATCTATAGATTCTACAATTATGACATTGTCTAAATATTAGTAAATATTTCTCTTAGAAGCACAAGTAAGCGAACAGTGGCGCCTATTAGGCTGCGCTGCTGGGTATAATTATTTCTACAAGGGAGCTGTATGTACAGGGTGGCTCAAAAAAAAACGTACCACCGGGGAAAATGCGATATCTTCGCCGCCGATTGAACTTTTTCTGCGAAAATATCCCAATTTGTAGGAGAATGAATTTCCAACAATCCCTGAAAGTTTCATTTGAAACTTTTCATGTTTGCAAAAGTTACAGCTGTTCAAACTTAAAATTTCGTTTTTTCAAATATCCGCGGAAAATTTACGTCACTTGTAGATTTCCATGTCATATGATATCACTTTTCCCTACGACCTCAGCATTCGGTTTTGCAGTTTATTGTAAGGTATAATGAGAGTGTCCACTCTCTGCCTTAACACAAGCTCAAATTCTTTTTGTGAAGCTTAGTATGGCCTTGTTGGTCGGGTCCTGCGGCAACTGACCCCACATTAGCAGCAAGACTTGCTTCAGCTGGCCAATGTTCTCCAACTTGGGATTAAATGTCTTGCAGCGTTCCAGCATAGCTCGCCAGACGTGATAAACAAGAGGGTTAAGGTCTGGCGAGTTTGTAAATCATCTTTGCCAATGCATTTACTTCAGTTGATGTCAATAAGGTAGCGCCATCATAATCAACCTTGCCGTGCGAGCAAGCAGGCGCACTGTCCTGCTGCATAATAAAACCAGATGTTAGAGCATACCTGGTCTTCAATGAGTCTGGGTAAGCGAGTTCAATGATGAGTTTGACATCTAACCTACTGAATGGGATTAATTGCAGTCTTTTCTTGCAGCCGCAACACACGCCGGCATATCTGATGCCGAAACCACGATTTGCTTTGCAAACTTGACCTTTCGATTACCAAGCGAATTTCGTGAAAATCGCGCTTTTTCCGTCAGATCAAGCGACCACTTCCTGCCTCTCTTCCGACATCTGATCTTCGTTACATAAACCCGTTTGCAGATAGTCTTCAATGTGCTCAGGCTCCACTTTTCACTGGGTATTTTGCTATGATCACGCGATGTCTCAGTCTCTGTTCATGCAAAGTCCGAGTTCCCATTTTATCTTTTGCAGAAACTTTGCCCATGACGTTCATTGTTTGGGTTCACCAATTGAGACCTTAATCTATAAAATATCACCAAATACCAGCAGATTGCTTCATAAACAGCTTCTTTACAGCTCATAGTGAGGTCGTATGACATCATCATCAATGTGTGTGTGTTGTAATTTGCCAAACATCCTAATGAAATCACTTGTATTGGAGCATGATTCTCCGGATAATTGAAAAAACGAAATTTTAAGTTTGAACAGCTGTAACTTTTGCAAACATGAAAAGTTTCAAATGAAACTTTCAGGGATTGTTGTATATTCATTCCCCTTCAAATTGTGAAATTTTCGCAGAAAACCCCCAATCGGCTGCGAAGATATCGCATTTTCCCCGGTGGTACGTTTTTTTTTGAGCCACCCTGTATAAGTCCATTGAATGAATATCGCAGTTAAATTAAGATAATGTCCATCGTAAACATGTGATTATTAAAATTAATGTTGCCTAATGTTGCCATGATTTTATTTTAATCTGTTGGTAACTCTGAATTAGTCGCTATCCCAAAAATACCATGCACACTTGTACAGCAATCTGCTTAAAACTCTTGAACTATTTTCGTGTTTATTTTTGCAGGTGGTTGACAGTAAGAGTTCGGCTTTGAAGTTGGGGAGATGCTGTTGAACTAAGAGGAAACATATTTCGTTGCTTTCACGAAACTTTGGAACTTATTGAAATATCGTTTCAGTTTGAAAAAAATACTTTTAACTGATTATTATAATACTCATTAAATTTTATCTAACAGGTTGTCTAGTGTTGTTAGTAGCTTAGCGTTCATGACATGATGGGTGGACGACCGCACATAGGTGCAAGAGGGGCACTCACTTTCCACCCCTTGGAGAATTTGCTTGACTTACTTGACTTATGACCTTGGCGATGCTCCAGCACTCATAAGCCGCTCATCTATGGAAGCTCTCCATTTCTCTCTGTTCCATATTTAAGTTTCATGATCAGGGATAAAAAGGCGACTTATCAGGTCTCTCCTTTCTCCATGGTTCAGATTTAGCCGGAACTTCGTTCCGTTGCCCAGGGGAGACGACGTGGACGTACTGACCCCCATGGAGAATTTGCTTACTTAGGCTTATTTCCTCCTGTTCCGATCGGAGCATTGGTCAACAAGTCTTCGCCATTCCGTGGTCTTCGCCACTCCATAACTGTACCGGAATGGCTCCTACTTGTTGTTTCTGTAGCGTTAAGGTCTTTTACAGGAATGAGGCTGCTAACCCCATGTCCCAACCCTCCTCCTTTTTCAACCGGGCTTGGGACCGGCTTTGACGGAGTTAAGAGAATTTTCACCGATTTTAATTACTACATTTTGGTCTTTCTTGGAACTTACATAATATACACGATAATAATGATCCACAAAGTAATCTAAACTGTGATATTTACAGATGTCACTTCCAGGAGAATAACCAATGTTCTTACATTCCTGCTTTGCGTTCTCAAACTCTGGCTTGAATTATTTTATTCAAACCATTTTTCTCTTCCTTCCAATGTAAACATAATCTGCGGCCGTCCACAGGTGAGAGCAAAGCAATAAAGTAACTCCTGAGTTTCCGATGCTTGTGTCTGCAAATGTATCAATACACGACCTATAACTTGTTTTTTTAATTAAAAATTGATGGCAATAATGATGATGATGATAACGAAGACGAAACTGGCGAATTGACATTGTGTGGAAGATGAAGATGTCTTCATTGCTTACTTGTTGGCTTCTTCGACTTTTTAGATTATTTTCACCGAATGAGATAAATTGAAGACGATTTTAATGTAGACCTAATTATCTTCATTTTTATCATCGTTGTCTTCATCGTCACCAGCAAACTTCATTAAGATTTAACGCCATATAGAAAAGTAATTTATTACATATTATATTAAAATTTGGTTATAAGCAGAGAAACTGCATTTCAATGGTGGATTTGCAGAAGATTACGGCAGAGATTAGGACCTTTGAAATACACTCTTACATCAGGACCAGAGCCGTATATTTTCAAGAGTCTGGCCAACTTGTGTCCCGGAAGTTGGCCAAGTCACGTGGTTGCTGGACGCCATTTTGAGTCCAGGCGGCGATCTGCAAATACGTTGACAAGGAGACGCACAAACACAGGGAGACGCGTCTCCCTGTGTCTGTGCGTCTCCCTGTGTATGTGCGTCTCCCTGTGTCTGTGTGTTTCCCTGTGTATGTGCGTCTCCCTGTGTCTGTGCGTCTCCCTGTGTCCGTGCGTCTCCCTGTGTCTGTGCGTCTCCCTGTGTATGTGCGTCTCCCTGTGTCTGTGTGTTTCCCTGTGTCTGTGTGTCTCCCTGTGTATGTGCGTCTCCCTGTGTCTGTGCGTCTCCATGTGTCTGTGCGTCTCCCTGTGTCTGTGCCCACCGGGCACTCAATAGAACATCTCCTAACCTCTGCTCTCTGTGATGTTCCTTCTTCTCAGCTCCCTAAGTCTCTGTTCCATTAAGTTCTCTATGATGCTCAATGATGCTCCGTGTTCCTTGTTACCATGTTCTCTGTCCTGAGTTCAATAAAAAATTATGTTCTATAATATTTCCAATTATGCTCCGTGTTCCTGTTTTTGTATGTTCCATGTGCTCTGTTCTGTGTACAATAAAAAATATTGTGTTCCATGTTCCATGATATTCCCAATGATGTTCCCTGTTCCTGTTTTATAAATAACTTAGCAACGTAAACTAACGGTTTAATATGCTCACCGGCCCTGCTAATATAGTGTTGCTAGACTCCATTTATGTGTGACTGTGCACGTTAAAACCGCTTGTAATTTAAATAAATAAATAATACTGTCATTGGTGCAAGGAATCCAACAGACCGACTATATATTATAACTGAGGCTTCTACTCCTTTTTACACAACACTATCAAATGGAACGAAATCTTAAATTTTATTCAATCGTAACAAGCAATGCAATCAAACACGACAAACAGGATCATAGCAGTAAGTCTAATATATAAGAAATTAGTATTCAATTCAATCATGTTGAATATTAGCAGTATCAACTTCAAATAGTGGAATGACATGTGATTAAAGTCGATATTGCAAGTTTGATAGTAACAGGATATTAAAACGTTTACATAATAGAAAAAAGGAAAAACCTGAAAGAGACCTAAGCTTATATCTGCATATTGGCATCATGGTGTGCCAGTAATATTGACAAGTTTATTTCCTAATCTATGCAAGAACTATGCACAGCAAAATTACAATCGTAATCTCCAAATTTCTTGAGTGCCACTCGAAAGCCAAGTGCAGGGCACAAGCTTATTCATGAGCGCTGAGCTTATTCATGAGCGCTGATGAAATACAAACGGAATAAATTGCAAGAACATAGCAAATATAAGGCTATGTAACGTATCATATTACACTCTAAATGTTTCCAAGATGCCGTCATGCCTGGCTTGGCAATAGCTATACTTTCAAATACATCAACAACCGAATGCAGAAAAGATAAAGTGGATTTGTACTGATTAACATCAAATTTGCTAATTGCAATGATGGGATGACGCGATGACATCAAATCAAACCATTTGTTCATCATGTTAAGAAACCAGCACGTAGTCAATAAGTTACGGTCCCAGTTGTTTGTTTCAACCATCAACCTTAGTGCTGCTGAAACAGAATGACTGAAAGTGCGACAACCTAAACAATCAGAAGCAGTGACAGCTGCTGACAATGTTGAAGCCGTAACGGAGTGGGATGTAGAGTCTGCGTTGCTTTTTGCTAAGTTTCCAGATGTAGTCAGGTACTCGTCTGAGAAAGCAGTGGCGTTCTTGTTAGAAACTGAAACGACAATAATCATGTCCAATTAGTGCCTTTTGATCTAAGTAAATAACTCAGGCTTTCATGGAGACAACAATGATTGCATGGAATTAACATAATGATAATAATAATTATGATAATAATCTTCGTTTATTAATATTCAAACTGACACAGCGCATTGTGATTACAGATACAGTATGAATGATTGATCACAAGTTAATACAGGAGTCGAATTTAGCTATATGGCAGCCACGCAAGGCTCCATTTGTTCTACATCTCACTGCATGACACCAACAAAACATGATGCTAAACAAAGACTTCCTTAAAAATTTGGTACAGACAGACAGACATAAAGTCCTTACAGACACACACACAGTCACCAATTTATTACTTTTAAATATTTCTATTGTCATTAAATAAATTTGTCACGCGTGCAGGGTCACACAGAACAAGTGAATCTGAGGCGTGGATAGATTACTAATATTAAACACTTAGAAACCTACAAGCATGAAACATGTCGTCAATTAACGTAATGTCTTCAACTTCAGAGGTCTTCACCCTGTTCCAGACACCACCTGATTACCCCTTTGAATCTTAGATTTTCAGCAGACCAGCATTGATCTAAGTTCTCTTTTAAGTATGATATGGCCATAAAATTTGTTAGCCACTGCACAAGCTTACAGCACTCTGTAACATGCTGCATTTTCTAGGTGGGTTGAGGGCACCAATTTGTGCATGAATTCATGTAGGTCAGTGGCGTAGCCAGGAATTTTTCATGGGGGGGTTTTATGGCCGGAAACCCTGTTTTTTGCTCTTTTTTCTTACTTAAACGGAAAAATAACCTTTAAAAAACCTTTTTTCGGAGCCATTGGGGGGTTTTAACCCCCGAAACCCTCCCCTTGCCTACGCCACTGATGTAGGTGCTGCATACCTATGCCTCCAGCACCCTTTCAAAAATCCAGACTCTGCCCCTGTATGCTCAGTAACAACATTTTAATGCAATAATTTAGTGACAATGAATTACCATCGTGAAGCTGACATGCTGTGGACGACCCAGAGCTTGCCGTGACAGTAGTGGTAGCGGTAGAGAAGTCTGTCGAGGATTTCCTGCTGTAGCTGTGTTCGACACGCAATCGCTTCTTTGCAATAGTCTTCGTCGGGCTTTCTTCTGGGCTGCGTTTCAGTGGCGGCTTTCTGACATGCACCACAGCACTGTGTGTGAAGAGTGTTGGAACAGCATCGGGTCGTAACTTTCTCCATCCGTCCTTACGATTTCTTTCGAACTGACTTTCATCGAAATGTGCCTACAAAATAATCACCATCTTTATATATATCACAAAAATTTAATTAAGGTGGCCACAAAAATATAGAGTGTACAGCCTCTGTTGTCATAAGCCCTCATCAAATCTGGATCCATCCATCCAGGAAACAGCCAGGCATGGGCTTATCCACTTCCAATCCAACGCCAAAAACAGTTAACCCAATCCTTCGTAACAGGCGCCATTCAATCGGATTGCAATGACTTTGAAGTAATATTAAGGAATAATAATAATATTAAGGAATTAAGTAATAAGGAAGAAGGAAGACTAGGAGGGGAAGAGATACCATGTGTTAAACCTCCTTAACTTATAATGTGTATTTATGTCTCCGTTTAAGTTAAGCAGTGCTACTGTGCTAGTAAACATTATCTGAACAGGGTGGCTATTTGCAATAGCAGAATCACATAACGTCTTCAAATGCGGAAGGTACTTAAGGCAAATCCCGCCAGTAGGCTATCAGGCCGGGTCAAGCGTACGCTTCATGATCGCCATGGTTCCCGCGACTTGGCTTTTGTGGACGCTGTAGAAATTCCGATTGTTTACGATTTGACTATTATACAATTTAATTTTATGAAGTTAACCGGGAAGGCCAAGAGTAAATGCTGCTTACCTCGCATAGAGCTGAACACGATGTCGGCTTCCAGTTGTCTCTCTTCAATTTCGCGATCCACAAATCACGATGCGTCTTGTTGTTCGGAAAACGAAACAACCGAAACCCCTTTTCGTGTCGATTCGAACAGTTAACGGCAGCGCAACAAGGCATTATTTCAAATATTTCACACACAAAATTTAGCGTAAACACTAAACACACCTCATCCAGTTGCAAGGAGACAAAATGGAGGCCAGTAACCACGTGATCCACAACTAAGACCCGGGATTAACCGGAACCGCTCGTTAGCTGCAGATGGCCAGACTCTTGGAAATATACGGCTCTGATCAGGACCAACTAGATTGAAACTCTTAGGCCTACGCACATTGCTTGCATAATGTTATTAAATTATAATATTGGTATGTTATATAATGTGTGTGCTTTATTACTGTATAACGCTACGTGGTTTGCCCAGTGGTCCGGAATGACCTTCCTTATTAGAGCAATGCATACGCCCTGGAACACTTCCAGAATCCTTCACTAGTTTTCTTGAAGGGACGCTATTCCGAATGAATGAATGGATAGGCTATAGTGTGCTTAATTCACGTACGCCATGGTACGCAGTATATGCATGTACGCATGCACGAGTCTTTTTACGTAAGCAAACTAACGTCATGTTATCTGCGGCTCCTCTATATTAATGCACGAGCCAATAATTTGATTGTCATTAATTTTTGAAGTGGCGTTATGGAATCATCACCATGCATTGAGGACACAATTATGACCTAATTCCATCAGATTTGGGAACTTAACTAAAGATTTGGTTGATATTTTGACGTGGCGACACTGCTTCTTGAGTGGTCTAAAAGACTTATTTCCAATGGAGAAAAAATATTTTAATCCAGACAATAATTATTGCTATTTTTATTCTTCATCATCGTTGCTGTCATCTCCACCATCAAACTTGAAACAAGTGGCAACGATTTGGTATGGCACAGAAAAATAAAGTAGACAGACGTTCCTCAAATGAGGCTCTAAAGCCTGTATACGACAGATTTCACAGCTGATGTTAAGAGCATTATTAACCCTAACGAAGATGATGGCGCTTGAAATGGTAAGCGGACATTATCCTCCGGACGGTTTGGGTCCACTATTCCGAGGGTCCATTACTCCAAAGGTCCACTATTCCGAACCCTAACCATAAACCTAACCCTTAACCTAACTATAACCCTAGCCCTAACTCACCCCAACCCTAACCATAACCCTAAACCTAAACCTAACCTACCCCAACCATAACAATAACCCTAACCCTGACCCTCCCCCACCCTAACCCTAACCATAACCCTAAACTTATTCCTAACCCACCCAAACCTAACCCACCCTACCCCAACCACTGTAACCCTAACCACCAAGGATAGTCTTCGTCTACACGAAGAGTCGCTAAATAAATCCGCGATGTAAATCGATTAATCAAGGAAAGGCCGAGAGGAAGGAGTGGTTCAGAGTAGATTCCTCTGTCTTGCTTGTCGTGTGAACTTGTTCGATCGGCATAATCTCACTTATACGGAAACGGTCTTCAGAACGTAGAAAAAATCGTCAAGATTTATCCAATTATTAATGCCATAGTACAGAATATTCACGATACACAGAAGCGATTATACAATATGCAACAGCGAAGAAACTATTATTATATATACTATATATTTATATAAGGTCGATTCGGCGGAATATCATTTCGAGTTTTTGTTGTTCAGCGTCGCGATGAGTTATCTAATTTCGGCGAAAGTGACAGAGGTTGTTCGTTTGATTTCCTCAATGATAGTGATTTCTGGAAGGCGGCACAGCGGGTTGATTCATTGATCTGGACTCGTGAACCTCTCACTTACACTGAAACGGTCTTCAGAACGTAGGAAAAATCGTAAAAATTTATCCAATTAATAATGCCATAGTACAGAATATTCACAATACACGGAAACGGTTATGCAACAGCGAAGTGAAAGGGACTCGATTAAAATAAATGCTGGAGGATTCTATAGCCAGGAGGATCAATCAAGAATAGAATCAATGCACAATACGATCGTAAAAATTTGACTCTGTGACCAACATTGATGCCGTTTATTGCATGGACGCTGAGGGACAATGAGGGAGGATTCTTGATAAGCGTGAACGTATTCCCAGATTTTTTGCTATTTCAGTTGAAATATTAGGTATATGTTCCTCCCAAGGAGAGGCGTTGATCTACATAGACCCCAAGGAACTTGGAAGACTGTAGGCTACTTGAGTAATTTATACAATCAGGGATGCACAAGTTGGAAGAGATTTTTATATGATCTAAGAAGCAAATTGTTAGTTTTGTCTAGATTCCGAGTAAGTTTGTTTAATTGAAGCCAATCAGTCACTTTGCATACATCAAATCAAATCAAATCAAATCGTTTATTCAAATCAAATCAAAATCAAATCGTTTATTTGGCAACCAAGAAACAAGGAACAAGAACAAATCAAATCAAGCATCAAAGAAAACAAAGATCACAATCGTAACAAAACGGTACTTAACTATTGATGCCTATATAGATACAAATTGGTTGCACAGGGGACCCGGAAGGGGTCTTGCAACCCCGCTAGGTGAATCCCCTGGGCAGTTATATACCATGATGATGATGGCCATTAGGTTGCCGTTGAATGGTCCTAGTTTAAATTATATAGAGTCAAAAAAGGAAAATAAAAAGCAAACATCTTAACTAAAAGCACAGTTACACATTCGATTATGATAGGGCCTTTATAAGAACTTTGAAGCACAAACGTCATCGGATAGCCGGGATACTAGGGATTTTGATATAACTTAAGTCGCCAACAAATTTATTCAAAGAATAGACAGGAGGTTATTATTAGTTTATCAATTAACGACTGTGCAATAAGAGTCAATTATTAGACACAATGTGCAGGAATAAATTCATTATTTATTATCGAGTATCAGGGTACGCAGTCTTAATTTAAAGAGAGAAAGATTAGGTAGCAATCTGATGGAAAGGGAATCTCATTCCATGATTGAACCCCACTATATTTAACAGAGAAGCGTCGGATATTGGTATGGGCATGGGGCAAGTGGTAGGAGTCAGCATGTCTAGTATAATAGGAGTGCACCTCCTCATGCATTCATACAAACAGAGTGACAAACTTTCAGAAATCTGGTGTAGGTAAGTTAGAGTTCACTCACAGTAATAGCATGCAAGTAAGTTGTTGACAAAACCTGAAGAGACAACTTATTTTTTCTTTCGGTATCTCTTACTCTTCTTCTTCAAGTTCTCTGCCCCTAGGCTGGTTCAAATGCAATAATAGAATTCCTTCGCTTGTTCAGTTTGTTATCCTTATTTTTGAATATTGATTTCGTGTCCTCTCCTTTAATTATCTTCGGTTCATTTTTCTTCCTTATTTTATTCTCATTCACATCTGTTGGATATTGCCTTCAATCTGTCTGACTTCTCGCCATCTTACGCTACCGATTGAGATCTCAGCTAAACGTGTAAGTCTGTAAGGACTCGCCGCAAGTCCTTTACTTACAATCGCTTGGCCAATAATGCTGTTCTGTCGTATGCTCGCGAATGCTCTTCTGAATTACTATCATAGACGGATTACAACATAATAAACGAAGTTGCACTGAAGGATAGATCCTCTTCACACTGAAGAAAAATCTACACGTTCTAGTCATCTATCCAGACCGACGTTCAATGGCTTCAAAAGTCAAAAGCTATTTACATAAAGTTCACACACACACACATATATATATATATAATTATATATAATATATACGTTTAGTGGCAAAACCAAGTGACTCACCGCACATGGGTGTATAAAGAGATAATAGAAAATAATATAAAAAGTATTGAAATTGTCTTCTTTAGAAACGCTCATTCAGCTAGATAGACATATAAATATCAGGGGAGGATTTTTCTTCACGTCGGTATAAAATACGTGGGATGAAATTGAAATCGTCACAGTCGTGTGGTCGTTGACGAAGATTACAGCAAAGTCGAGTACGTGGGGGGAAGATGCTTCGCAGGACATGAACACGATTCAGTGGAAATAATTTTTTCCTTTATACAGTGAATTCTACTGCAGAAGTTTTGTGGCTCGTCTTATAACTTAGCGACTCTATATGTAACAATACTACCACCTCTTAAAAATAAATAAGGGCTTAGATGAAGGTGCAATGGACCATTCAAATGATCACGACCTGTTGATTGACAAGTGAACAGTTGCTAAACCGACAGTATGAGCACAATCTGGGTCAAGTTAGGTCATAGTGACGTAATAATTTATGTCAAAGTTCAAGGTAAAGACGTAATCAAGATAATAACGCAATCAGGTCAAAGCGAATCCAGTTCAGTGTCCTCATCTTAACCTACAACTCCGTACAGTAAATCCAGCCCAGATATCTTCGCGAACTGTCAATCAGCTGTTACTGTACCCGATCATCCGCTGTCTTACTATCTCGACCACCGGTCACAAGTCCTCTCAAGGGGGTCCGTAGCTCAGTTGAGAGAGCGCTGGTCGTTAAACTTAGTGTCATCCACGCAACCCGGGTTCAAGTCTCGCTTAGGGCATTAATTTATTAAAGTTTCTGTTAGCCGCCATTTGCGCTTTGCTGTTGTGTTGTCTGACTCGGGTTCTGCTAAAAATAAAGATATCCCTCTCACTTCTGGCTTGGCCGAACCAGGAGTGATTCAGCACTTAGGCCATTAGTGTTAAGTTACCGAACACACTGCTGTAAAACCGACCTGCGTGTCGTGCTATAGTGGGCCATATTTCGTATAAACTGAACCTGTAATCATTCTGCGGTGTGTCAGATTGAATCATAAAAAAAGATATTAGTATTATTTTTATCCAACTGAGCCATAATCAAACAGCACCACGCCTTTGGAATGATCTGCCTCCTGAATCTTTTGATGATGGTGATGACGGTGGTAATTTTTCCGACTAAGATAATTTTGGAATTTACACATGCTTGAAATTGGTTTATTTTTGCAAAATAATTCAAAAATATTTGCAACTAAAAGAATTTTAGAACTTACCCAATTTTTCAGGTAACTTAATTAGTCGCATCAACAAAAGTTAATTTTTAAACTATGATAATTTTCAAGCTTATAATTTTTTAAATAACCTACATTTTAAAAATAGCTAAATTTTCAAGTCAGATAATTTTGAAAATTGCCATTTTTTTTCCATTTAGCTTAGTTTGGAATTTCTTAAAATTGTAGAAATAAGATAAATTGTCGATTTCCTTGCTCTTTCATACACTAACTCTTCACTTTAGATCAAATAGAGCAAGAAAATAAAATACGTTGAAAGAATATGAAGATGAAATAAATGCGTACACATGAACATAAATATGATGAAAACTGATTATATCCATTCAAATTTAATGCTGAGTCTTCAAAAATATTATTCGCTAGGTGGCCTTTTTTGAGCAGATGAGGAACCACTTTATTTCTGGTCAGTGCGCCATGTCTGGTTAGGGAAGTATTTGCGGAGCATCATTAACGAGGCCGCATTTACTTCAGGATTAAAATAAGAACTTTGAATTTTATACATGCTATGAGAGTGGAAGCCAGTGAAGTTGTTCAGACACGAATGTAGAAATGTGGAGAATCGTGTAAGACGGGCAATGAGCTTAGTAGCAGCATTGGGTACATACTGTAGAGCTAGCTCAACCTAACATGTGTGTATCACATGACTGACGACATAATTATGATCGGTATTATACCCCTTCACCATGATTTCCAAATACAGTCAGCCACTTACCTGAGCCAGAGAATTTCTTAGAATTGATATTCAGCCTTTGGGATCATTTTCTCATAAGCACGATTCACATGAAACATATTTTTACTTTTTCTCAAACCTATTGATGACTAGAACGCCGTGCCATTTCGTTCCTGATAATTTCATGCCGATGAAAAAATTCGAGTTGAAAGACTGCAGACATTCGCCATGTTGCCTCTCTCTTGCATATAAGCGACGTCCTCTCACACCTCATTCACTCATCGGAAGAAATTGGTTCCTGAACGATCTCCAACTGTTACAGCCGACATGAACGGGATCGTCTTGAAAATCGTCTGCTACATCGCAGTTCTTGCCAGCTTTGCTCCTTGGCCAGGTAAGATACGTAGTTCTGGAATTTTAGGCCGCAGGCATGCAATAATTAGCCTACGCATATGGAAAGCTAAGGGGAAAGCGGCTGAACCAGTTAGGGCAGAACAAGCAAGATAGTGCAAAGGTGCGCTAATCTAAAGAAAATGAAGTGCGTTCCCTGACCTATTGAGTTAAATTTCTATGAAACTTAAACTACAACACATCTTCTGAGGATAGTTAAATATAGGGTTTATTACCGTGTTTTAGTTGTTTCTGTGTGTGTGTTAACAGACATTTTCTGTAACTGTTTCATTTGTAGAAACGTCAGCGTTTACTCAATACACCACTCAGACCAGCACGACCAGCACAGCATTCAACCCTAAAGGTAGATCCATCTGCAAAAATTGTCACCGCCATCACCATTTTCATCAGTAGTAGGCCTAATTAATTTAATCGTTATTAATTTTCTCGTTCTCTTATTTTACTGTGATAACAATCATCAAAATCAGTTATTATTAACATATATGACCCATCTGCGCAAAACCAGTCGTAAGGAACAAATTCTCTTTAAAATGATACCAATTTTATCGCTATATCTTGATCCAAACTGAATTTATGGATGAAAAGCTACTTGAATTATGAAGACTATTTGTCGACAAAAATGCATCAAAGTTGGCCTAATAATATAAATTGCAAATCATAACTTGCAAGAAATCATTCAAATAATACTCTTCAATGTTATCTTAACTCAAACTTTTTGGTTATTTGCCCAAAAAAATTATTTCTAAAATAATTTTCTGCAATAATTTAACAATAGGAAATATTGACCTTGCTCTAGTTTTTGCTTGTTTTCTTGAAACGGATATTTTCGACTTACGACTGGTTTTGCGCAGATGGGTCACATATGTCGTCATTATTCATTTTGACGTTCTATCTGGTAATTTTTCGTTTGTGCAAATAATATTTTAAAATGCGCAGAAAGAATCTCGTCGGATTTGTTAGTTGATATTTTAGGCCAATAGTTGAACCTGCACTTTTTCGATTCTGCAACGTAGGAGAAACAAAATGAATGTGTCCGATTTGCATGCAGCCTGTTGCACCTTTTAATTATAAACTTAGTTTAGCCCGATTTTAAGATTTCTTGTTATTTTCCAGACTGCCATGTGGTCGCCAATATTCTCATGCATTGCGAACCTGAACTATCAATACAATGCTAGTGACTAAGCATTTCTTACAGGCTAAGCTAAGTGCACCATATGATATAATTATATAGTATATTCGTTTAATTTCAAAGTGAGACACTCAGGTGACAAAACGCACCAAGTTGCAGGTCAGAGATGTAAAATAATACACAGAAGTAATAATAAAGCTTATAGTAATAATAACGAAATAAACTTGCGGCAGCCATGAGCTGGCGCCCGTCCGCCACGTTGTTGATGTTAAAATGGACAGTTGAATTACTGTCATTGAATCAGGATAAGCCAAAAAGTCAGTTATTGACAACTGTAATCAGCGTTACTGACGCTCGCTTCACGATGGTGATGTGTTCGAAGTCTATCCGATGCTAATAAGTATATAGGCTAGTGCCCGATAAGATTGAATTCATGACTTGGCGAAATTGTTCTTAGAGTCTTTATGATCCGTTCCTGAGGGCTTGCGGGAGAAGCGCGTGGAAATTCGGATCCGGACAATTCGTTGTTAGTTGTTGAAGAGCACGTGGTGCAAATAATAATAATAATAATAATGACAATTTATATGGCGCCGTAACGCGGCCATACCGCTACAAGGGCGCCTCGCAATTATAGCGGCGACCTTGCGGAAAATGATCGTAGATGTTAGGCTACTAAATCGTCGAAGACCAAATATTCCACGTGATTGTCCAGACAAACATCACAGAAGAAGACTCGGACGCTTTATACGCTCAAATAGAAGCAATTTGCAATAACAATCCACCGACACATTCTTCCCTAGAGAAAATCGGCGGTGACCGTATGTTCCGCTAGCGAGATCCCGATTTCAATTATTATAGGCCTATCATTATAATAATATAATGCCGACAAGAAGCTTGAATAAGTGGTTTAATTTTGACTGTGATATTAACGAATTTAAAATGCAGGTAAAGGAACAAAAGGACCAAAGAAACCAAGAGTTTTGATTCCGAGCCTCCGAGACTCGACGACCTGCTCTATTCTATACACGTTTATGCCACTGATCGAAGCAATGCTATATACATGTATGTCTTTCAAAATTCTGTTGAGTATAGGTACACCATGCGAAGGTGTAAGCTGTGAGTCGGGCCAACGCTGTGGCGTGGATGAGAACAATGAAGCTGCGTGTGTCTGTTTTGCAAGCTGCTACGACAACAACAATCGAGTTTGTGGAAGCGACAACAAAACCTACTCGAGCTATTGTTCGCTGACTATAAAGGCCTGCGTAGCCAGCAGCAACGTCACGGTCAGCTACTACGGCCAGTGTACAAATGAAGGCAAGGATCCCTGCTGTTCGTAACTTAGGCACTATAAAAATGCTCTGCGATATAGTAGAGGTGTATTTGTTAACTCAAAATTTGTTTCAAAAGTGATACTCTAAGTCTAAGGTTGTTTCGTTGAGTCACGTCAGAGGTGTGTTGTCCAATGATCGAAGTCCATTTAAAATGGACTTCGTTGCCAAAATGAAAAGAAGCAGAACTTATCAGGTTTAGTCGAGGATGAAACGGAAGTTGAAAGGCAGATGATTAGATCGGGTAAAGTATGGTAAGACATTAGGGTGGTCCTTATTTTTAAAAGCTTGATTTTATAACGGGGCACCCTCTAAGTTGGTTTCTATTGATGAGAAAAAAATTGAGAAAAAGTTTGGAGAGAATCTGAGGACATTTAGGGGTCACTACCAGAGGTTAAAGTTCAAGGTTAGAAGTAATTTGGGCTTTGTGGTCCACTATGCGTAATTTCCATTAATATGCATTCCAACCATGTTAATCGCTATGATAGAATTTGATAGACAACTACTCACATATTTATTAACATCTCCAGCATCCTGATTGCCACCTACTTACCTATTTTATTGACATTTTTCTATAATGCATTCACAGCCATTGCATCTTTTGGCGGCAATTTTGCTTCATTTTGGTTTTTCGTGTCTATTGCATAATTACGCTATTGTCAAAGAGAACACAAAGTTGGCAATTGACCTAGGCCTAAGTCTTGACAATGCCAAGCCAAGAGTGAGTAACAGAAATACAACACTTGTAGGCCTACTTTCTTTCGCACTACAATGTCTTGGCAATGATCCCACAGAGTTCAATCTCAATTGTTTTTCAATCCTTAAGCAGTGAATAGAGAATCGGCAAAAATTTACGAAAACTTGAAAGCTGAATGCCAACCAGGACTCCAGGAGTTCCTCCAATAATTCACTGGGATGGAAAGTTGTTGGAAGACATATGCAGACTGCAGTAAAGAAATAGTAGACCATCTTCATGTCCTCATTTCTAGAGTGGGTGTCGACCAGATCTTCGGTTTACAGAAGTTATCATCGGGACAAGAAAATCTTCAGTGTCTGCAGTGTATGTTGTGACTTGGGGCATTACTGATCAAATCTTTGAGTTTTGACACCACATCAGTGAACAGTGGACTAAGAAATGGTGCCTGCATTCTGTTGAAACAGAAGCTGGACAAGGTTTTGTTGTAGGGCGCATGTCGCTATAACATAGGCCTAAATTAAGTTGGAGGCAGTGGTTATGTTTTCTCTTGGTTCACCGAAGGGTAAGAACATAATGATTTTTCAGCTGGGTTGCACAGAGCGAGGTTGATCGGAAATAGCATTTACAGTGTTAAGATATGAATGTTCAAGAAATAATTCAAGTCAATAAGAAGAGAATAAAGGGTATAGCTGACATGATTCTGCCAGCTATACGCCAAAGTCTGGTTTCAAGCACCGTATGCACCATCTATAGGCCTACTCCTCGACTTGACCTGTAGAGTGTAGATCTTTAAGGACATTGACAAAATACAGGGAAATAAATAGTGCAGTTGCAGACATTGCAATGAAGAAATGTTTTGGTGAAGACCTTTGGTATCTTTCAGAGGAATTGGTGGCTTTTGCGTTCTTTGATTTATGGGCCCTATGGGGCTTCCATTTATACCAAGCCCCAAATGGTTACTACTCTGGACAAAACTTGGATCGAACATCCACTACAAAGAACAACCTTGGAACCTGCTGTAATAAGCTCAATGCAACTGGAAGATTTTATCATGGAAACACGAGAATTTTAAAGTTTTTCCCAGAAGACGTTGATAACTTCAAGTTAGATTAGGCCACTTCGAAATCAGTGAAAGTTGTGAATGACATTACAAAGTGTGGAGTGGCACTCATGAATAAGTATAACAAGCTTCAAACAAATAATGAGGATCAGATGCAGAGTCTGCTATTTTGGTTGTGAAGAAACACACGGTCACATAACTATCGTCGCAAAAGACGGAAGCAATGGAAGCATTGACTGGAAAAACATTTTTATGTCCGCTTATGAGAGTCTTGATCAAAATATTAAACCAGTCCACAGGCCACTGGTCCACCTCCAGCACGGTCCATTGCCACCAGAATTTATTCCAATTGTGCATTCAACCATACATGTACTGTGATGTAAACTAGTAATAGTGTGCAATATACGATATTCCATGTTCCGTCTGTGTCTTTACATTGATATATGTTACGTCCGGTAGCGACCCCTAAAATTCAAAAATATCTGCCAAAATTTTCAGTGTTAATATTTTTGAACCTAAAGGTATAAGTTAGGAGGGTGCCTCGTTTAAAATTCTCAACAAAATATTTTTACATGGAGCTAAGGACCACACTAGTAAGACATCTTGAATAGCTGAGAAATAAATTTCATGCGGGAGGAAATGGCTGCCCATTTTAAATTCTGCCTTTCTTTGGCGTTGCTCGCAATGCATAGGGGAGGCTTCTAAAAGACTCTTGCTGGGAAATGCGCTTTATAAAATTAATGGTCAAACAAGAAACATGCATTTATAGATTCAGATATGCTGTCATATAAGGCAGCAATAGCAAGGAACAGGCATAACTTAGTCAAGAACTGCCTGCGAGCCGTACAGTTTCTGCTGTTCTAGTACACACGATTAATGATCTCGTTGGGGACCCTCAAGATGTTCACGAAATCCAGAGGCAATTTTACACAGTCATTTACTTATACAAAAGGCATCTTTTCCTCGCTATTATGTACTGATTTGAAGGGGAAAATTCGATCCACCCTATACTGCCTAAGCTTATGCAGGAACGTATTGCTTTAGGCTACAGTAAACTATTCTAATGCTCGTGCGTAATTATCAAGCAGATTCATCTAAACTTTTAAAGGATCATTGTATGCCAGTGCTATCCATTCCAAGCTGCAGAGTCCTTCGCTCTGTCACGTAAAGGTGGTCTGGTTGAACCTCCACAGTGCTACACGATTGGTTCAAATTTCTGGAATAACTTACCTTGTAGTTTCTTTAATGAACTTCCTTGTCTTTCTTTACCAGTTTTCTGCATACGTTTGAAAATCATACTCTTTGATTGCGGTTTGGTATCAGGACGGGAGCACCTCTGAGAGTTTATCTTGAAGTGGCGCTATATAAAATTTATGATCGCGATTACAATATTATTATAATTAATACTTCACTTTGTCCCGTCATAATTAGACAGATGATTGAGGCAGATGAGGGTGGGTCACGTGGGTGAGTGGTGCTCTGCATCTGGAACAACCGATTATTTTCAGATTTTAAAGGGATTTCATCCAAGAATTGAGTTGCAGTTTGACTGGAGAACTGTAGGTTATTATTCACTGGACGGAGTTGTTTGATATCGAAGATTTCTTTGAAAGTAGGCATACATGGTATGTCTCTGACACATCTGGCACATCTACGACGCTTCTTGCATTGCATCATATAATAGTACAATTATTATTTGCAAAAACAATAATTATGGAATTGCACTTTTGGTGATATTGGTATCCGAACTGTAGAGACAAGCTCTTTCCTAGCTCTGACTGATTTATCTTTTGTAACAATGTCAATGTAACAAAGTAGCTGAGTTGACCTGTTCTGCTGCTTATTATACCATGTGTTAGTTTCCATATGCAACGGAAATACCTGTTCGCCAAACAAAGTATGTGCTGTTGCTGGCAGCCGTGCCATTTGCGTCTGCAATCAAGATTGTCCCTCCTACATCTACCCAGTCTGTGGAAGCGACAACCAGACATACATCAATGACTGTGACATACGAAGACAGTCATGCCTGACCAATAAGAACGTCACGATCGACTATTACGGCGAATGCAAACAGGGTATCAAACCAGATGATTTTTTCCAGAGTTTTCTATGAATAAGAATTATTGCTTTAATGAGTAAACAAACAATTATATAATTAAATATAGTTGCATATTTTTTATGAATAAATACAATTATGTGGTTTTACACACATAATATAAACGCTACAAGTATGATACTGAAAGAAGCAACAAAGCAAGTGGCAGAAGAGGAAATTGTATTTTATGATTGAACGAAACTGATAGAAGAACTTTCGCAATTTTGTAATGAAATTCTAGGTTCTTAATTTGTCGGCAAAAACGACACAGGTCCATAATTACATGGAACTAGCTGGAGTACCCGGCGTTGCCCGAGAAATTTAGGATTCAACGCGCTCCCGCCACAACCCCACCAGTGCACCACACCACACCACCGGTACGCCACCCGAGAAATTTGAGGTTTCGGGGGAAAATCCCCAAAGGTCCCCACCCCCCACGCCCTCAACAACACGCCACCACTAACTCCGACCTCCACCGGTACGCCACCCGTGAAATTTTGGTTTTCGGGGAAAAATTTTCCCCTCCCAAATTTCCCCCACCCCTCCACAACACGCCACCACTTACTCCGACCTTCACTGGTACGCCACCCGTTAAACATTTGGGTTTTCAAGGGAAAATTTACCCCCAATTTCTCCCACCCCTTCCCACCCCTCCACAACACGCCACCACTAACTCCGATCTCCACCGGTACGTCACCTGTGAAATTTTGGTTTTCGAGAAAAAATGCGCCCCATATTTCCCCACCCCTCCACAAAACGTCACCGCTAACTCCAACCTCCACCGGTACGCCACCCGTGAAATTTTGGTTTTCGGGGGGAGGGAATTTTTCCCCAAATTTCTCCACCACCTTCCACCTCCCTACCCCACCCCACTCCCCCCACAACACGCCACCACTAACTCTGACCTCCACCGGTACGCCACTCGTGAAATTTTGGTTTTCTGGGACGAAGAGTCAAAATACATACGGACATAGGCCTACATACATACATACATACATACAAACGGAAGGACCTAACTTTCACACTTATTATTATAGATTACAGCCATTATTTAAAGTAACAGCCAAGTAGCCTACTGTAATGTAGAAAAATAATAGAGTAACTTCAAATAACACTCTAACTTCCAAAATAAGGCAAGAATTGATCAGAGACATAATTCAGAACTTGTCCATAAAATTCCAAGGGATTTTCAACCTTGAAAATTATTATATTTTCCTTTCTTTATAGTGACCGCGTGCGATGGATTTTCGTGTCCAAATGGAAGTCAATGTGCTATTGACGAACGTAAAAACCCAGTTTGCGTTTGTATTGATGCTTGTTCCCTCGCGACTGACATAAGCTGTGGCACCGATGGTCGGACATATGAAAATGAGTGCGAACTGTACAGGGAGTCATGTACGTCGGGCACTAGCATCAAAGTATCTTATAAAGGCTACTGCGTCGAAGGTAAGCCGGCATTTGGAGAACTCAAAGCAATGTCAATTCTCGTTAAACAAATTCAATTAGTAGGCCTAGTAATAAATAAATTAAGAAAATATAGAAAAAAAGGTGTTCAATTAGATTCAGTCGCATTTAAAACCTTCTCAACAAATCTCATCCTAGGGTAAACGATTATTCTTCACACCATAAAAGTATAATCTCGGTCGCCTTTTTTGGAATTTTCGTGCATAAGCAGGTGGCTGAATTATCAAGAAAAATGTTTGAGATAACTATTTGCAAATTTAGACCATAAGTTCTACATAAACCAGTCTTGTACAAATTAGAATCTTTGGTCGGTGTCTTTAGTGTATAAAGCTTACATCTCTCGGCTGTTGCAGGATCTGTTTGCTCTGGTCATCGTTGTCCAAAAAGAAGCCAATGCAACGTCAATCAATATAATCAACCAGCTTGCATCTGTAGCCAATCCTGTCCCTCTAACGTTGACCCGGTCTGTGGTAGCGACGGAAAATCCTATACCAACTTATGCTATCTGGAGGAAAGGGCATGTACCACGGGATCCAACCTCACAATGGAGCGGAAAGGCGTATGCATATACAGTAAGACGGTGAAAGATAATTGCTATTTGTGCAAAGAATGATCGGCTATTAATTTAAGGACGTCCAACTGTTTCAATACCTAAATACCTCGGGGCAAAAATATAATAATAATAATAATAATAATAATAATAATAATAATAATAATAATAATAATAATTATCATCATAAAATTTCATGCATTGCAATAAGGCAACCCGGTCTGAGCTAAAGGTGGAGGGCTTCTTCATCCATCTCCACCGCATGCAGTAATGAGTCAAAAGTCACCGAAAGACGTTGGTGTGTGTTCAGTCTGTTTTATGGAATTCAAGCTACATCGCTTGAAAGGCACGCTACACTCCCATGGTCCCCGTCGGAACCCATGTCCTGGGTCAGATCAGCAGCCTATTAATACTGTGCCAACAGATGCGGGTAGTTCTTCACACTCAACGCAGTCTGATGAAAGCCATTACAATGGGGATGGTGAAAAGCTAGTCAACAGTGAGTCCTTGCCAAACATTTTAACTCATCCGAAGTCTAAAAAACCGCTGCTGAAACGCATCCCACTGGCATCAAGAACAGCGTGTAGAACCTTACTTACAAAAATCATGAAAGGTGTTATTCGAGAGCCAAGCAATCCTTCAAAATGGCAAGATCTACTCCAATTTCCACCGATAATTCTGTGTAAGCCCAAGAGAGGTGGTCGAAACCGGAACTTGGGCAAGATCATTCTAAATCGCATTGAAGCGTGGCATAATGGAATGGTCTTCTGTGAAGAATCCGATGATATCACTCCTTACAAGTATGACACACGAACGAGAAGGATTGACAAGATCTACGATAAAACAAAATATCTTGCCCAAGCAGTGTCTAGTAGACTCGAAGATGGCGACATAAAGGGGGCTCTTCGTTTGTTGTGTTCTGAAGACGTGCCTGTAGAAGATTCGCCTAAAGTGATGGAAGAATTGCAGAAGAAGCACCCAAAAGCCTACGATGAAAGGAGAACACTTCCATGTCCTCAGGAAGACAGGTTTGAAGCCATTCAGGTCTCTGGAAAGATGGTTTGTGATTCTGTGGCTTCCTTTCCAGCAGCATCTAGCGGAGGAACCGATGGCTTCACACCACAACATAAATTTTGAAGGACCTTCTGTCTAATACAACAGACACCGAATTTTTGGATACAATTACAGAACTAATCAACCTATTATTGAGAGGCGGCTTACCGAAACACGTGTCAGAGATTCTCTACGGTGGCAGACTAATAACGCTGAGTAAGAAAGATGGTGGAATCAGACCAATCACGGTAGGATACACGTGGCGACGCCTGGCTGCTAAATGTGTTTGCCATGTTGTTACCCCAGACCTGTCTCAAAATCTGTCACCGCTTCAAATCGGCGTGGGAGTACCAGGAGGGGCTGAAGCTGCTGTTCACGCAACCAGACGTTACTTACAGTCCATGCCTGAAGATCATGTTATAGTGAAATTGGACTTTTCGAATGCCTTCAATGCTCTGAGAAGAGACTCAATGTTAGAGACGGTAGCAGCTACAGTTCCAGGAATTTACAGATACGTATTCGATAACTATGCTTACTCCCCTCAACTACAGACCAGACACAATACCATCCTTTCGGAGGAAGGTACTCAGCAAGGCGATCCGTTGGGGCCACTGGAGTTCTGCCTAACGATACATCCACTTCTTACGAGTCTGGTAACCCCACTACATATTGGCTATATGGACGATCTCACTCTTGCTGGACCGATAGACAAAGTTGAGAATGACATCCGATTGATAGAGATGCAAGCATCCGTGTATGGTTTACAACTGAATCGAGCGAAATGTGAAGTGTCAGCCAGAGGTTACGACAAAGTAAAAAAGAATCCGGCCTTCTCCAATTTTGAGTGTGTAACCGTTGAGGATCTGTCTTTACTTGGGGCACCGCTACTGCCAGGCAGCGCAGTCGACAATTCCATCCAAAAGAAGATAAACGATCTGGAGAAAGTTATCACAAGACTTGAGACATTACATCCACACGATTCATTCATCCTGTTGAGGAGCAGTTTAAGCATCCCAAAGCTATTATATACGCTAAGAACATCATCCTGTTTCTTGAGCGAAGGTCTTCTACACAACTTTGACGACGCGTTGAGAACTGGTCTATGTAGCCTTCTCAATATTCACATGAGCGACGATCAGTGGATCCAGGCATCTCTACCTGTGAGGAATGGTGGTCTGGGCATTCGTAGTGCCGTTATGCTGGCAACTTCCGCCTTTTTGGCATCAGCCGCTGGCACGCGAAACCTTCAAGACAGAATTCTACATGATGTTGGTGTGTCGCTTATAGACCCATTAGTGGAGGCAGCTTTCAATTCGTGGTCAATGAGATCGAACGCACTTCCTCCAACAGAGCAGAAGGCGCATGCACAAAGAGAATGGGACAGTGCAATTATCACACATGCACTTGAAGATCTATCTGAAAGAACTACTGATTCTTCCGCCAAAGCCCGCTTGTTAGCCGTACAATCGCCACATTCAGGAGACTGGCTTCATGCGCTTCCGATAACAGCAGCCGGACTACGCATGTCGGGAGACGCGCTACGAATAGCAGCTGGTATTCGACTTGGCACTGCTTTGTGCGAAACGCACACATGCAGCTGTGGTGTCGTAGTCGAGCAGAATGGTTTGCATGGATTATCTTGCAAAAAAGGAACCGGGAGGCAGCAACGTCATGGAATGATCAATGAGGTGCTGTGGCGCGCATTCGTAAGAGCCAAAATACCAGCCATAAAGGAGCCGAATGGACTTTCCCGAACTGATGGCAAAAGGCCAGATGGTGTAACCATTATCCCCTGGCACAGAGGTCTTTGCTTGGCGTGGGATGTCACGGTACCGGATACGTTTGCAACATCTTACAGGCATTTAACATCAGAAAATGCAGGTGCCGCGGCGGAAAGAGCAGCCCGTAACAAGAAAAGCAAATATGCAGACTTATCAAGATCGCATCATTTCGTCCCTATTGCAGTCGAAACCGGAGGAAGCTGGGATGAAGATTCTCTTCAATTTGTACAAGAACTAGGACGAAAGATGTCAGCGGCCAAAGGTGACCCGCGTGAGACCAGCCATCTGCTTCAGCGTCTATCAGTCGCCCTGCAAATCGGAAACTCTTTGTCGGTTTTGAGAACAGCAGACTCGAACAGTCAAGACACCTGGAGGTCTTGGACTGAATGACTACGTTGCGTAGCCTAATGTTCAAAAGGAGCATAGACATTAGCCTGTAAATGACTTTGTCATTTTCTTTTGAAAAAATAAATGTGTGTTTATAATAATAATAATAATAATAATAATAATAATAATAATAATAATAATAATAATAATAATAATAATAACAACAGTGTTACCCAACTGTAATTTTAACGCTGTGGCCTTCGCGGATTCTTTCGCTAACTCTTTGCCCGATTTGGAAAAGGGGTAGCCATTCAATAGCAATAATATACTAATAATAGGTTTATTAATAATAATAACAACAACAACAATAATAATAATAATAAAATTATTAAAATAATAAAGCAACGACGAGCATCTGACTCATCACCAGACACATATTTTCAACAGCTATTGAAGTCTATGAGTGATGCTAAATCCATTGGATTTTTTAATAATGTTTTCTCTCATAATGCGACACTGTGCATATATTTTCAGGAGAGTATTGCGACGGAGTCGTGTGTCCCTCACCGAAGACGTGTGTAGTAGACTCGAAGAATCAGACATCTTGTGTGTGCGACCGCAGCGGCTGCCGCGATTTCTATTCTCCCTTGTGTGGCCCTGATAACAAGACATACGACAACTACTGTCAGATGAGCGCCGCATTCTGTGAGGCAAACGAGAACTTGACGAGCTACTACGCCGGGGTTTGCTCAGAAGGTCAGATTTCGCTTATAAACTGAAAAGGCATCATTCTATAATTATATTGTACCACGCCTTACTGAACCATCAATCGTAACACATGACTCACAACCCGTCCCACTAGGGTATTGACCTTTTTATTTAGCCGTGGGCTACTATGGCTCTGCTTTTAAATTCTTGTTACTAAAGGATAATATTTTGTTTCCTAACTGAAGTACCTGCCATACTCGCTTGATTCCTTCAATAACATAGAGCGAGAAAATAGAATAAAATAATACATTTCTGCATATTTTTGTCATAAAAGTCCTCAGCAACCTCTATTGGACTATTCTGTAATTTTAACACCCATTGAAGGAATAACAAAAATTATTTTTTAAAAATTAAACAACCCAAACGGCATCAAAACCGGTTTGCTATTTTGCAAATTATGGCGGATTCACAACCATCTGCCAAATTGAAGAATATTGTAATTCTACATTCTTAATCCCTCTAATCCAAGCGTTTAGCGCCATAATTATAAACATAGAAAGCGTCACCGTTGTTGTATTGTTTGGTCTTCTCCTTACGAAACCGCATTTTGAGGCAAGCTCCAGAAAACTACAAGTTGAATTATTTCTCACTCACCGTATTTGGCTCGCTCCCTGCAGGCCTTTGTTAAATAAATTTAACATTTAAAAATTCACGACCTATCCTCAGGGGCTTCTACCCCTATACATGGCGGGCGCAGCTTGCGCCCAGTGAAAAATAGGGGGGAATCAGAAGACAGCCAAAATTCACGTCGGTTGGGGGGGGGGGAAGGACGGACGTGGAGGGCAGCGTTCAATCTGGGCATCACTAGGAGGAAGATCCCCCCAGAAAATACTTCTCCTCCATATAAATTTGGACAAAATGGTAGGTCTAATAGTTTTTGAGCAAAATGTAGGCTATACACTTTATACACTTTGAGTTTTTAGTTAGGCTACTATCTGCATTTTTTAATTACATGAACTGCTATAACAGCTATAATATACCATAAAAATGTCCTATTACGTCATGATTATAATTATGTTTTTACTATTTTAATAAATAATACAATCATATTATAATTGGAAAAATAATGTTAATACAAATACTATTTTGCACAACTAAATGTCTTCCCTCCAATGTTATCTTTCAAATTTCAGACAGTCAAATTTGGTCCTTGAACACTTAGTAAAGCAACATCATTATTGCGTGGGCTTACAATGTAGGACATACGTTGTATTTTATTGTATTGCATTGTGCTCTAAAAATGTATGTAGCACCTCTCGAGTGCACACTGATCAGAGGCGCAAAACACATGGCTGCCCAATTTTGGCAGCAATTCGGGCATCCACTGAAATAGTCGAGTAATTTTGCTAAGAGGACAGCTTAAAATGCTGAAATTGCAATGCGGAAATCGCAAAAATTTCTTATGGGGAGGGGCACATTCCCTCTTCATACCAGGTCCCTTCTCGGCGCTACACATGCAGGTTTTTTTAACGTGCGGTTGTACACAAAATGTGCAGTTCTAAATGGATTTGTGCAGTTGTAGAATCACTTCTGTCACAAGTTTTGTGCAGTTAAAACTAGCAAAGAGCTAGGTCATTGTCATCCGATTGGAAGTAATTTACCATGGAGATGGGAAAGGAAAAGTGCTGTGCAGTTCTAAAAATTCCTTAAAAACAGCCCTGTACACATGCTTCGGCGATCGTCTGCTGCATGGATGCTCGTTTGTCCCCCTATTAACAAACCTTCATTTGGCCGGTCCAGAAAAGGGGGAAGAATATGGATTGCGCCCGGTTGCTTAGGGGGGATAGAAGCCCCTGCCTATCCTCTTTGTATATTGTCGTCCTTAAGTTCAAGTTTAGAAATAATCACTTACCGTCCATATTTAAAAGTTATTTTGCGTCAGTGTCACAATTCATTCGTTCAATACTCGGGAATTGAGTGAATATGTTGTTCCTTTCTCCCCACCACTTGTCGCTTGTATATGTACAATGTGAGAGGCGCTTATAAATTTTACTTGCATCGGTCATTCTGTTTAGGGGTCATTGCATAATTACGTAACGCCGAAAAATCACCGTTATCGACCCACCCTGTAACGCTTCGTATCGTTTTCCTTGACCCACCCACCATCCCCAGCGTTACGTAACGATTGCTACGAAACCTCAGTTGAGATTTAGGTCTATGATTGGCTTATGTGCGCGAGTAATTATAATTTCATATTTTCATAGTGAATTTAATATGGTCTATTGTAGGTCTATGTGAATTACGCTTATTGGCTAATTTGACATAGGTTAGGCCTACAATATACAGAATGTGTTATTTTGAAACGAATCAAGTGTAAAATTTTACACACTGCTGAAAAGTTTAACTGACCAAATTGCTCATTAATAATTAATCAAAATTGAGATGAACTAATTGTATGCTTAGTCTGGGCACTTCAATAATTATTGATAGAAATATTGCTTAGTTCAGCTGAGCATCAATTTTAGATGCTTCATCATGTTTGAGATCGCGTGTCCACTAAGTAAAAATATGCTTCAAAGTGGTTCTTCGATGTCAGGAATCCAAAGGGAATTAGGCCCACCACGTGCGTTAATTGTTCTGTTGGCAAAACTATCACAGATCCAAACAATTCGAACAGCGGTTTCCGGTTTGCACAATGGGAGAACAGAAGTGACCTGGCATGTAACTGTTGTCTACTGCCGTATCTTATTCAGACATAATAGACCTACTTCCGTAAGTTCCGTTAACTTTCAAATCAATGTCACGAAGTTTAAACTTCGATCACATCAGGTCTAAAGTGTCATTCAATGGTAGCCTAATTTAATATTCATTAAAACAAATTTCATGGCGTTACGTAACCCTCCGCTCACCACCCACCCACCAACGTAACGTTTCGTAACGTTTTCACTGACCCCACCCACCCTCGAGCCGAGTCGAGCGTTACGTAATTATGCAATGACCCCTTACTTGACTTGCAACTTGGCATTCATTATGATTGTTTTCCTTTCTGTTAATGCTGTTGTTATTATCACGGTTTTTTAGGGCTGTTGATTTAATCGCGTTAAGGCGTGCGATTAACGCGTTAAAAAATTTGCGATTAAAATTTTTAATGCATTAATCGCACGCGTTAACTAGATCTGATTAAAATGGAATTAGAGGCAGAAAAACTCGTTTTAAACGGTAGGCTCATACTAAAGCTAGTGATAGGCTACATTCTTTGGCAAATATTCCCAAAAAATTGAGTATTATCTTAGCAATTCTTTGCTCAATTATCGCCTGCATGCGAACCAAAGCATGCGTTAAACGCTAACGATGAGTCGTACGTTGGTGAACTCCATGAGATGGGAAGACCAATGGATTTCAGGTTTTAAATGATAAATGTTTACAGAAGGACAACGGCGACGAGGTTTGGCAAGAACCGCAACCTCTTGTGAAAAATTGTGACTAAATAATGAGGTTCAATATAGCCTACTATAGTTAGTTAATAAGAGCATCCCGGCCCTTTAATCGACCAATGTTAATAAACTGGTCTGCCTATACAATTGCAATTGGCTGAATAAATAATTAGCCTAATCTTGATAGTCAGAAAACGGTTGTCTAATTTCACATTTAAGCCTATGTCATTTTAATTAAAGGTGGCTCAAATGAAAAAAACGTAGGCTAACGGATTTTGAACAGTTGACTGATTTGAACAGTGTTTCAATTCTGTCTGTCATACAAAACTGTTCAATAATCTAAATGCAGACATTCAATAGGTCTAAGCCAAAGGTTAGCAAATATATGTTTGCAATAGAAAGAATGCATTCAGCCATTAAAATTTTATGCTTCAGGGATTCTTATAAAATATTAAGATTGATGTATTTGAAGGAAATGTATTGCGATTAATTTGCAGTTAATTGCGGTTAAAAAAATTAATCGCGCGATAAATTTCGATTAAAATTTTTAATCGAACAAAAGCCCTAGTTTTTTGCATGCGGTATAATTGCGATGATGTTCTGCATTTTTTAAAATTATTTCGTTATAATTATTAGCCTACCACTATTATTACTATCGTTGTTATTATTATTATTATAAATATTATTATATTTACGATAATTGATATGGTTATTATTATTATTATTATTATTATTATCATTGTTCTAGTTATGTATTAAATGAAAGCATGCAATGAGGAAGGGTCGTTGTAGTAGGCCTATCTGCTTTCAGTTTTTCATGGCTTTTGGTGCACTGTTCTTAGTGTTTGAGAGAAGAAGTGACATGCATGGCGCTTTCAGCCCCGTTTTGCTCTGGTGAATTAATGGCGTTTATTTTCATTACTAATCAAAATGAATCGGATCGATATTCTTGACATTGTCTCAAGGAGTTTATTTTCCCCCAGGCTGCCGTGGTGAAAACCAGGGCTTTTAAACGTGCAGTTGTACACAAAATGTGCAGTTGTAAATGCATTTGTGCAGTTGTAGAAGCACTTTTGTACAGTTAATATTTTAAAAAGGTCATTGTCCTCCGAATGGAAGTAATTTACCATGGAGGATGGCAAAGAAAATAAGGGGTTGTACAGTTCTAAATATTCCTTAAAAACAGCCCTACTGCATACACTTCTGAGTCGTCTACGTGTATAATGTGAGAGGCGCTTATAAATTTTTAGATGCGATACAATCCTGGAAGAGTTTCGCGTAAGTAAATATGTTTGATTAATGAATATTTAAAATATATATCGCATCGCTTGGGAGGTCCCAATGAAACTGGAATTGTAGCCTATGTCAACTCAACTCAACTAGAGTTTATTTATGTTCTGTAGGATCGAATTGTCAGGCAACCCATTGTCCTTATGGAAGTCACTGTGACTCACAGACTCAAGCAGAACCAAGGTGTGTCTGTGACACATACTGTCCTACGACGTACACTCCAATCTGCGGCACCAACAACAAGAATTACAACAACTACTGTGAACTTAAGAGGGAGGCTTGTCTTACCAACACCTACATTTCGATCGATTTCTACGGAAGATGTGAAGATGGTAACTCAATCTAATCTCAGTCTGCATGTATTACCGGCACCTAACAAGCAGCGTTGCATAAAAGATGGCATTCCATTGTATTATTGGCACACCGACCGGTTGATCGACCCAGTGAAGTGTGGCGAACGAGAACCAGCGATGGTTCAATGGAGAGAAGAAAGGGCAAGGCAACAGGATGGAACGGAAGAGCTCGGTGTGGAGGAAAAGCAGAGGACGGGAGATGACCTGGGAATTTCGCAGACTGTCCTTACGGTCAAGCAGGTAGTTTGGTGGCAAATGGCAGGGCTTCTCTTAAACGGGTTAATCTTGCGTCACAGTCACTATTAATTATTTTGTCTACAGCGAATGAAAGACTCGTCTGAAATTGTTTACAGTTTGTTGCTGCTGCAGATACCTTAAACGTGTTTAATTAAAGCTGTAAGAAACTTCGGAGCCTAAGTTAGGCGATTACCCCCGTGCTAAGAAAGGATAAATAGTCCACCTGAAGATACGAATGTCTGTAAGACCTGAGCAATCATCTTCTTGCAATACAGTCACCTTCAGATATTAGGTATCGCGGTCACTTGCAAAGAGTGTTGTCTGTTTATCGAAGGTCCAGGTCGCAGCTACACATAATAATAATTATTATTGTCCTTACAAAGTGAATCAAGGACTCTTCTGAAACCGTTTGCAGTTCCTTGTTGTTGTAAACACCTTGTACATGTTCAACCATAACTGCAAGAAAAATAGAAGCTGGTTCGATTTCCCATTGATGAGTCGAACGATCACCCACGTGATAAGAAAAGCCTAAAGAGTAAATATATATACCCCAGGAAAGATACTAGCTACTGGTTGACTACAGCAATCATCTTCCCCCGCCACAACAACAGTCACCCTAAGATATTAGCATTCCAGGTCTGTTTCCGTGTAATCTGCGATTAATGATTCCATTTTTCTTGAATGTCCAGTATGTACATACACCAACTGTCCCGACGGTAAAGCTTGCGCATTGGATGATCGCAATCGACCGACATGCGTCTGCTATCGAGACTGCGCCGCCGGATCAACTGAGGTCTGTGGTACGGATAACAAGACTTACAGCAGCGAATGCTTCCTCACAGTTGCTGCTTGTATGACCAACAAAACCATCGAAGTGCAGCGAAATGAACCGTGCAAAAAAGGTTAATTTTTATTTTATTCTGTCAGGTGGATTAGAAGAGTTAAACTAATTCGATAGACATTAATGTCGTACATAGATAATTATTATTATCCTCGAACCCATCGGTTTAAAGACGCTTTAGAATTAGACTGAAGCGTTGCCTTATCTTCAAGCAGCGTCTCTTACTAAATTGAGACCATACTCAGACCTCTTTCAGACTATAGGCCTACTCTTTAGACAACCCATATGACTCGACGCAGCTCAACTGAATAATCAGATGCCATTCTGCTTGGCTTTCGATTGTCGCTTGAGACCGGGACTATAGGCCTACTCTTTAGACAACCCATATGACTCGACGCAGCTCAACTGAATAATCAGATGCCATTCTGCTTGGCTTTCGATTGTCGCTTGAGACCTTACCTTAGACCTTAGTCCTTCCTGTGCAATGCCTGCACACCGGGCGACGCATCTCCTCCACTCCTTTCTATCCATCACCAGTTCTTTGCGTCGTTTCTCTTGCAAACGTGTGTTTTTACCCGGGTGGGTTGCGGAACCCTCCTCCTTTATCCTGGCTTGGGACAGGCTCAGGCCATCCGAAGAATAGTCTGAGGCGGAGTTTAAGTTTTCGCTTGAGAAGTGTGAAGACTACGATTGCAATTTTAGATCTAAAGATCTATGTCTTTGTCTTTCACAGTAAGTCCGTGCAACGGAGTCGTTTGCTCATCGGACAAAGTTTGCGAAGTTGGTCGAGATGGTAAACCGGTTTGTGTATGTAACGATAAGTGCGATAGCTACGGATCTCCCGTCTGTGGCAGCGACAATAAAACATACGCCAACTATTGTCTGCTTCGGAAGAAGGCTTGTACCAGCAGCTCAAGCATCCGTTTGCTCAACAATGGAAAATGCGGTGAGTAAGAATGCGAAGAGCTCCATACGATATATTGTTTGTAGAGCCACAGCCTGAAACAATGAGACAACGAAAAGGAGATTATGCGATAGCATGAAATTACAACTCTAGACATCTAACTCTAAATGCATTGCATTCTGCAACATGCATGGCCGAGCAAAACATCACAACTTAATACGTTGTGTAAATTTTGAACACCGTTCTTATCTGTTTCTCCAAATGTCAGAAAACTTTGTACAAGTAGGCTAGTAATACGTTTTATGAATTATTTCTGTAGCCTCTGCTTGTGACAAGATGTCCTGTACACCAGACAAAAGATGTGCCATCGATGAACAGGGTAAAGCAACTTGTGTCTGCATCGATAAATGTCTGAATGGTCAATACCCTGTCTGCGGCAGCAATGGGTTAACTTACAGCAGCGAATGCGAGCTTCAGAAGCAGGCTTGTACGACGAACACTAATGTGACGATGATCTACAGAGGAAAATGTATTCAAGGTAGGTGTTGTGCAATTCATCATACCAACCAAAGTACAGATCATGAAAGAAGTAACATCTGATCATGATATTAACTTCTTTTACTGATCTATATACCGTAGCCACTTTCAATTAAATGATTAAAGAAAGTTTTAAAACACTCAATTCAATCGGTGAAAGTCAGGTAGAGGAGCCATAGCAGACTGTGTTATGCATAGTACTCGGAAATGTAATTTCTTTCGTCCTTTATCGGGAGTTCGAAGCTGTGAAGACGAGGACGCAGACTATACGGTCTATCATATATTGGGAACACACTTCGCCAAGACGTGTGAGTCAAATCTCACCTCAGCTTGCACAACACGCAGTAGCCGGTCTTCAGTGCGAAGAACGAGTGCTTTCACGTTCTGCCGACCACGTGGCAGACTCGCGGTAGTATCGAGGGTTGGGTTATTATTATTATTATTATTATTTTGTTATTTTATGGGAAGTATAAATAGCACCAACTGGCCTAGTTTGCTAGACCGGTAAGCGAGAGCGGCGTACGTCTGTTGGTTGCAACGGACTGTGGTCCATTATTATTAGCAGCATTTGGTTGATGGTGATTTACAGGTCATCGGTCTCCTATTCAACAAATTCTCGTCTATTTTCTCCTCATTGTCGTTCAAGTGAAATAGATTTCTTCATAGCATATTTATAAAGTTTAGAGTTAACATAATAATTATATCAACCTATGTATTATTATCCGCAGTGATTAGTCTTGAATATCTGCTTTCTCAGGTCTGACTTGTAATGACATCTATTGTCAACCTGGTCGAGTGTGCGCTCTGAATGAAAAGAATCAGCCGAAATGTGTCTGCAATACGGTGTGTGATTCCGATGGTTATCCGGTCTGTGGCAGCGATGGAAAGACCTACGCCACCCAGTGTTCTCTCCTGAGGGACGCATGCATGAAAGACACAAACATTAAAGTAGACTACACTGGTGCATGCATAAGCGGTAATGACACTTTCTTTAACTGTATATTAAAAGGGATTATGAAAGTTGTGATGATACCTTTCTTGTTACCGTTTAATCTGTTACCCATTCCTCCGCTTCCGGGTTGCGACTCAGGTCGCTTGGGAAGACCGACCTTCGTGTACGGAGGATGAGGACACGTTTCGGCGACCGCGCATTCTCGGTTGCTGGTCCCAGATGCTGGAACAGTCTTCCACCGGACATTAGACTGGCCGCCTCAGTGGACTCTTTTAAAACAAAGCTTAAAACTCATCTGTTTGCTAAGGCGTATCCCGCAGTCGGCCGTTTGTGAGGCGCCCTTGTAGCGGTATGGCCGCGTTACGGCGCCATATAAATTGTCATTATTATTATTATTATTATTATTATTATTTTGTTATTTTATGGGAAGTATAAATAGCACCAACTGGCCTAGTTTGCTAGACCGGTAAGCGAGAGCGGCGTACGTCTGTTGGTTGCAACGGACTGTGGTTCAAGCCCCGGGCTGGGAGATAACATTCAAAGATTTAGATATCTCGGGCTGGCACAGAGTGCGGACAGTAATTGACTGAATGCTCTTTGAATGAGGTGATATTATCACTGTAATATAATATGTGATATTATCACCTCATTCAAAGAGCATTCAGCCAACGCATCACTGTCTCCGTCAATAACCGTCCGCACTCAGCAAAAGCAGGTTCTTAACCCTAACTTACTACGAAAGGACATTATATTATAGTGATGTACTAAGTGAATTAATTTTCATTGCAAGGCTCTTGAAAGCTGAATCCAAAAATGCGTTCCTACATCTGATTTGATGAGATCGTTCAATAAGTTCACTGACTGATCATTATTTTGCAGTTGGTGTATTTAATTATTCGGCAATTTAGCGGACTGGTTGCTATGTTGTCGATTTTGTTGGTTCAGGTACAAGTTCACCCGATCCCGAAGCCACAGACAGACCATGAATCGGGTCATCATACGGAGAAGTAACGCGATTCTGATACCATGACATGTATGAGGTACACGTATTTCATTTGACGTCATCTCATCATGGATTCGGCATTGTGACTATGTATACGTATCTCAGCGTATGCAATTTCATCGCATATGACGTCATCGATATATTTGTGCATAAAAGCCAATAAGTCTGATGTCAGTGTACTCAAGTAGTCAAGGATCTATGTGGCGACGTTGCTATGCATGTATCTATGGTCTCAATTGTAATCGCAGCTACAGCCATGCGCTGTCATTGCTAACCACACATCTTTTCAGAGATGCTTCTCAGCCAGTTTGAGGTTGACTGGCAATCAGTGAAATCTGCAGGTTATTGGGTTAAGTGAATTTCGCATCAATACCGATATCTATTCTTCTCTCTATTTCCGTGAATGCCCATCGTTGACTAGAGCTATTTAAATGTGATAACTATTAATTTTTTAATGTAGTAACCATGCGGTTACATCGCACGTCTTATTGGTCGCATCCCTAAATTCGATCAAGTCACGGAGTACATGCGGAATGTCCGCCACTGGCTTCCAATTCCACAGCATGCAGATCACTTACAGAGTTTCTGCACTGATCTGGCGCTGCATGGAGGGTCTTGCTCCATTGTACCTACAATAACTCTGCTGTCCCGCCTCTGGTGTCCAGCGGCATACTGACCTCCGATTGGCTGATGAAGCTTAACTCTTGACCCCTCGTTCTCGACCTGCTATAATGCAGCGACGCTCTTTCTCAGTGGCTGGCCCAGTGGCCCTAGAACCTGGAATAGGCACCCTGTTGCGCTACGCCTAGTGCCTAGAGGTCACACCACTATATTTCTTTCTCACTTAAAACATTCTTATTTAGCCTTTGTTGGACTGGGAGAGCTTGTGAGTAGATTACTTAGAAGGTGCGCTATATAAAAGTCAATAACAATACGGATGCAATAGAACAGCTTTAATTCTCTAATAATATTGGTCTCCGATGCCCAAAAACAACACAGCAATTATTCGTGGCATTTCTTTCTTGGCTTTTGCGTGAAGAGGTTTCATGAAAATATTTAGAATGGTTTTTTTCTGTTTGAATCAGGAGGTATGCACACTGCAGGTCGAATGGCATCCGAGTGTTGCATCAATCGTCACTGGAATCGGACACATTGACTTTTCTTCTTCGTCAATCTCGGAACGACCTTCTGGAAAAATAGCTTCGTCTCTTTGCTTATGCGCGCTCTCTAAGTTTTACTTATTGACATCGTCTATTTAGTTTCTGCTTTGAACACAACCAAATAATTTGATCCACAAACCAACATTTGACATTGAAAACAGCGCTTAAAATCGTAGATGATGTTACACGATTCAGAACGAATCTCTTAGAATTCGAATGATGCTAAATGTTTTTCTTACTATTGCTCTAACTTTGACATAATTATCCGTTGTACACTCTGGTTTTTTTCTTATAACTGATCTATTCTGACATGTTTTTGTTACGAAATGCTTTATCATTGTTCTATTCTCTCATACTCATCGCTCTATCTCGCTCAAGATGACGCTTGCTTGTGGTAAAAAGGCTTGCAGCATAATTATTGTACGCTGGAATTAATAAACTTTTTTAAAATTCGATTCAATTGATTTATTTAACCACGATTATGACCGCCTTACTTTGAACTGCCAAGAAAAGATGACTTTAATGTTATCTCTAGAGTACTTTTAGAGCCTGTTCGCAGTTTAACTCTAGGAACCAGTAGCCTAATCAATCTTTCGCATCCTTCTAACTTGAATTTCTGCAAACACTGTTATTTTAGTCCATTCCTTATTTTTATTTCTTTTTTTCACGTAATGCGCTGCGGTCTCTCAACTTAATTTTCTAGAATAAACGAAGTATATATATCAACCATAAACACTAGATTTTTTTAAGGAGTGGCGTCATTGGACATACGAACCTGCCTAAGGGCAGAGAACGTCAAGAAGAAGAAGAAGAAGAAGAAGAAGAAGAAGAAGAAGAAGAAGAAGAACAAGAAGAAGAAGAAGAAGAAGAAACACTAGATATAGTAAAACATCCTTTACATAAGCGGATGGCAACAAGGAAGGTCTTGGCTCCATAACAAAATGTCGCCGACAAAATGTCGCCGACAAAATGGCGCAATCGTAAATTAGTAAAACACTTTTTTATTGCAAAAATCGATCATATAAAAAATCACCGAATGAACTTGTTAATAGTAGTGTCAACAGACACACCATCCAACAAAAAATATCCATGAAGAAAGTCCGCAAAAAAAATTAAAAGTGTGCAAACTAACTCTCATTAGGCCTACATGAAGTCACTTAGACAGCTACATTGATGTTATGACTAAATGTGTTAACGTACACGGAAATGTAGGCCTACGTGATGAATGGAAAAAATATAAAAACAAAGCTATAGACATAGGCGCAACCACCCTATGGGACCCACGGGACGCGTCCCCCAACTTTTGAGTGGTCCCCTAACTTTATTATTATGGTCCCCCCCAACTTTTAGGACACGATTTATTATGGTCCCCCAACTTTTAGGACGTGATTGCGCCTATGGCTATAGACATAGTGTGCAAACACACTATACACTCTTAATTCTCCAAAGCTCATTTGCCTGTGATTCTCAGTGTTACGATACCAAACTTCATTTAAAAATGAAAAATAGCCTCCTCAAGTCAAAATGTAGATCAGTCAGCAAATTTTAGCTGCACCAAGTAAGTTGCGCTTTGGTAATTCTGCTAGGAATTCCTAGCTGCCTGGCACACTAGAAATCGCTATTTTCTAAGGTGTCCCAGCAAGACGTTTGTCTGTATAGCTTTTCCCATCACGTGTGGGTGCAATGCCGCTATAGTTGTTACAGCCATGGAGTTCATGGCTGTAACAACTATAGCGGCATTGCTATATCAGCGACGCTTCATTGCACCCACACGTGATGGGAAAAGCTGTTGCAGTTACCGCGTAAACATTTGTAACATTAACAACGGAACAAAGCTGAAGAATCAGATACCTGTAGCTGCGCCAAATTTGAACACCATTGATGGTGGTGGTGGTGGTGATGATGATGATGATGATGATGATGATGATGATGATGATGATGATGATGATGACGACAACGACGACGATGACGACGACGACGACGACGACGACGACGACGACGACGACGACGATGATGATGATGATGATGATGATGATGATGATGATGATGATGATGATGATGATGATGATGATGATGATGATGATGAAGACGACGACGACAATGATGATGATGATGATGATGATGATGATGATGATGATGATGATGATGATGATGATGATGATGATGATGATGATGATGATGATGATGATGATGATGATGATAATGATGGAGGTGATTGCGATGTCGATGATGATGATAATAATGATAATAATGTTGGTGATGTTGGTGATGGTGGTGGTGGTCGTGGTTGTGGTGCTGCTGCTGATGATAATTTTAGCGATGGTGGTGGTGATGATGGCGATGACAACGACTCATCGTTGATTCGTTATGATCATCAGCAGTCATCATCGTCGTCGTCATCGCCATCGCCATCACCATCATCACCACCACCTTCACCATCATCATCATCATCATCGTCGCGTTATCATCATTATCGCCATCATTCATCATATTCGTAATATTAGTAATCGTCATCATCATGATGATGATCATCGTCATCATCATCATCCCTAGAAAATGGGAAATGCCTAAATATTTCCAACAAATTATTTAATAGTCTAAAGGATAATGGCGGGTCTATGGTTGTGGAGCGAGTACGGGGATGAGTCATGTATGCAGATTAGCCTACTTTGTTCTGATATCCAGACCCTGCAGGGGTTTGGCGGCTCAGCGTATACTCTCTGGTCAAAGGTCACAAGACAAAGATCCTTAGAAGCTGAATCGCGCATGCGCCGATCTGATAGCCTTAACCGGTTTGGCTAGCAATCATGTCCGTCCCTCGTTCAATTCAAAAAACCATCTGTCTGTCTGTCCGTCTTCTGTCTGTCTGTCTATTTATCCATCTGTCGGTGTGTCTGTCTGTTTATCTATATGTCTGTCTGTCCGTCCGTCCGTCCGTCCGTCCACGTATCCATTCATCCATCCATCCATCATCCATCCTTTCATTCCTCCATCCACTCATCCATTCACTTATCCATCCATTCATTCATTCCTCCATCCATCTATCCATCCATCCATTCGTCCATACATTCGTCCTTTCATCCATCAATACATTGGCCCACTGATCCATTCATCCATTAATCCATTGATTCATCCATTCATTCACTGATCCAATCATTCAGCCAGCCAGCCATTCACCCATTCAATCATCCATCTATTGATCCATTCATCTATTCCATTACCCATCAATCATACATAGATTCATCCATTCATTCATCCACTGAGTTTGTCTGTTCGTCTCTTTGTCGGTTTTTAGTCATTTTGTATCTGTAAAGGTAAGTCATAAGTTCCCCAACAAAAACCTTAACCATCGATTTATAGTGCAAGACCTATTAAATGTAACATCTCGTCATTTTAAAAACAATTATTAATCTGTTGGTCACAAAATGTGAATCCAGAATGGACTGCAGAATCCTGCTGTTCAGCGCAAACAGTGCCACGAAGGGCCTATGTAGGCTACATTGTCAGTGCTGGATGGTTGACAAAGTTATTAATGTGCATGTATGCTAAGAAATTAGAACGTAAATCGGCGCTACAGAAATTAGTCGAAGTAAAAATACTTAAGTAAGTTTAAGTTTAAGTGAGAAGACGGTTTTAAATGAAAAACCCATGGCGTGATGGATGTATGCTTCCTTCCACCGTTCAGTGTTCACCGTTGGAAACCGTTTGTATTGAATATTAAAACCTGGAAATGTGCAAATATAATAGGTCTAAGGTGTTTTCTGAAGACACCGTCAGTGGTCAGAGCATATGCAGGTAATATTTCCCTTCTCCCCGACGCGTAACATAATTTTATTATAACTACATTGCTGGGAGCGCCTTTGAGTAGTTCTTTTTGAAATGCGCTATATGATAAATCAATTTGGCCTAATAATGACAGTTTATTATAGAACTGTGATATCGTGAACATTTTGTTTCCGTCCAGATCACTCTCAGCCATAGATGTCGCCCCACTTAAGAACTCCGTTTTTGATGCTAAAGATTATGTTTTAAATTTCTAAAGGCAGTTTGTTTATTGTGCAATTATATCTAGTCGTCAGTCTGCTTTCATGACTATAATTAATTGAATGCTTTTACTTCGTAAATATTATGTGAAAATTTCCGAAATCCTGACCCTATACCTATTCTTAGCTGATTGTCGTTTAGCGACTTTAAATAGGAAGATCTCTGCGGTCTGGAAATAGTTCTGCCCGTGAGGTTATTAATATTAATAAGGTGAAACGGCACGGTTAAGATATCTTAATTTACTTGCAGCCAAACCAATATATTTGAAACACAGTTCATGGTTTAGATACTAAATATCGCGTCCAATTAATTCTATGGCAATTCAATTCTTTTTTTTATTTGCAAGTTCTAGGTTTTTAATCAGGACTATGTTTCTTTCATCTTGGAAGGACTGAGATGCGTATAGGAGCGTATGAATACCCTATCTGGCGTGGGCGCTGAGACAAAGTTGCCGCGGCGCCATTTTCAGAGATGGGCGAACAAAGTCAACGTCGTTTTATCGAGTCGAATTTGTAAATTCTTTTTCCAGCGTAAGTATCGTAATCATAATAAAGCTATGTAAAATATCGAATATTTAAAATGCCATGCAAGTGACCTGTTGAACTATCTCCTTGGCATATATTTTATAAATTACATGTGACCGCTGTAGTTTAACGCTGTAGTTTTATCTTTCGGTGGTGGGACCCTCGACTTGGAATGGTCTTCCTCTGACCCTCCGATCTCTTTGTAAAAATCCTTCTCAGGCTTTCCTCTCTCATGATCTCATCTTAAGACAGCTTTATTTGGCCGCGCTGAGGTTGGGAGCGCCTCTGAGTAGCCCCCTTGAAGAGGTGCTATATAAATGCATCTAATGAATGAATGAATTTAACGTTTACACCTCGCAGAATTTGGTTTGCTATTCACATTCAATATTATTTTGGTAAACACAGCAACATTTCCGCTCCGTTAACACCAGTTTGCTCTTTCCATGTATGTAAAAATGCTGGTTGCAATTCTTGTGATTTGTAATTTATAAGTTTGCAAATATTGCACAACTGCCAATTTACATTTATTCGGACATGAAAATGGCATGATCCACAATGTTTGGACTGTCATATCTTGGCCAGGAAATGAATCAGAGAACTGATATTGTTGTCATGTAATCAGTTTCTTATGCTCTTTCCAGGTATGTAAGAATGTTGGTTGTATTCCTTGTGATTTTTAGTTTATAAGTTTGTAAATATTGCACAACTGCCAATTTACATTTATTCGGACATGAAAATGAGTTAAATGACACAAAGTTTGGACTGTCATATCTAGGCCAGGAAATGAATCGGAGGACTAATATTGTTGTCATGTAATCTGTTTCTTGTGCCTTTCCTATACATGTAAGAATGTTGGTTGTATGTCTTGTGATTTTTTATTTATAAATTTGTAATTATTGTGTTTTTGGTCGTGGTGCCGATGGTAGTTGGTGGCATTATAATTTATTGGAGACATTGTTGTTGTTGGTGTTCTCAGTGTTCTTATTAGTATTATTATTGCTACTATTATTATTAGTTATTGCTATCACTCTTTACCATTGACTGCTGGGCTTAATGGAGAGGTGGCTTATTGCAGTGCTCTTCTGGTCTTCAATTGCTTTTACTATTATTACGGTTGTTGGTGGTGCTGGTGGTGTTGAAAGAGTCAGTTTTTGTTATGTTGCTACTTAAGTATATTGCTTTTTGTTTGATGGAGGTGAAAGAAATGGTGCATCTAGGAATTTAAAAAAAAATTATTTAATTCAAAATTGATTTTGTTTGCAATGTAGGGTTTTGGAAATTTTGGGAATTGGCTGAATTCATGAAATTATTTTGTTTCTGGGACTCTATGCAGTTTTTCAAAAGCTTCTTTGTGTTCTTTCCCTCTGGGCAGGTTCGACTGTTTGACATCTTCAATCTCCCCTGTTCTGTGCTTTTTCCTTCAGCTTCTGATATCCATGGGTGGAGTTTGGTTTCCGTTCTTGGAGGGCTAATGCCTTCTTGGGGGGCCTAAGCCCGGGAAAATAAACCATTTACATGGTAAAAGAAATGAATTTGGGTCTTCTTGGGGGGGGCTTAGCACTCCCTAGCCCCTGATAAACTCCGCCCATGCTGATATCCGTCTTTCATCATCCTGTCTAACAACCTTTGCCTTGATCTGCCTCTTGTTCTTTCCCCCCCATTTTCCCTTCTATGATTGTGCGTAGTTTCAAGTTTCCTCTAAATGGTGTCCGATCCATCTTCTTTGTCTTTTTTTAATTGTGTATCGGCGATCTCTTTTCTCCCACTTATCTCAGTACCTCCTCATTCCTTACATGATTCTTTTTGCTGATTCTTTCTATCCTTCTGCAAAAATTTCTAATTTTCAGGGGAATAAATTTCCAATAATCCCTGAAAGTTTTACTTAAAACTTTTTATGTTTGCGAAAGTTACAGCTATTTAAACTTTCAATTCCGTTTCTTCAAATTTCCGCGGAAAAATTAATGTCATTTGTCACTGCGCTTAATTCCCATGGGTCACTCCCCTCTGTTCCTTAAAAACCTAGAAACTTTTATTTAGCCATGGTTTGGCCGAGAGCGCTTCTGAGTAGCCTACCTTGAACAGGCGCTATATAAATTCCTAAAATAAATAAATAAATTTGTTGATTTCCATGTTAAATGATATCACTTTTCACTACGACCGCAGAATTCCGTTTTACAGTTTATTGTAAGGTATGATGGGAGTGTCCACTCCCTGCTTTAACATGAGCTCGAATTCTTTTTGTGAAGCTCAGTATGGCCTTGTTGATCGTGTCCTGCGGCAACTGATCCCACATTAACTGCAAGAGTTACTTGAGCTGGCCAATGTTCTCCAACTTGGAATGAAAATGTCTTGCAGCTTTCCAGTATAGCTCTCCAGATGTGATAATTAAAAGGGTTAAAGCATGGCAAATTTGTGGGTCATTATTCTTTGTCATATCAATTTAGAGCAGTTGATCACAATAAGTTAGCGTCATCATAATCAACATTGCCATGCGAGCAAGCAGGCGCACCATGCTGCTGGAAAATAAAACCAGATTTTAAAACATACCCGCAGTCTTCCATGAGTCTGGGTAAGAAAGTTCAACGGTAAGTTTGATATTTAGCATGCTGAACAGGATAAAGTGCAGTCTTTTCTTGCAGCCATGGCACATGTAAGCTGATCTGATGCTGAAACCAGGGCTTTTTTAACGTGCAGTTGTACACAAAATGTGCAGTTCTAAATGGATTTGTGCAGCTGTAGAAGCACTTCTGTCACAAGTTCTGTGCAGTTAAAAGTAGCAAAAAGGTCATTGTCATCTGATTGGAAGTAATTTACCATGTAGGATGGGAAGGGAAAGAAGGGGTTGTGCAGTTCTAAAAATTCCTTAAAAACAGCCCTGGCTGAAACCATGATGTCCTTTGAAAACTTGACCCTTTCGGTTACCAAGCGAATATCGTGAAAATCTCAATTTTTCCGTCAGACCAAACGACAACTTCCTGCCTCTCTTCGGACATATGATCTCCTTTACCCGGTACATAAAGACGTTTACAGATAGCCTTCATTATGATCAGGCTCCACTTTTACTGGGTATTTTGGTATGATTACACGATATCCCAGTCTCTGTTCATGCAACATCTGAGTTCCCATTTTATCATCAGCAGAAACTTTGCCCATGGCGTTCAGTAATGGATTCACAATTTGAGACCTTATCTATAAAGTATCACCAAATACTAATGTTCAGCTTGCTTCAAAAACAGCTTCTTTACAGCTCTTAGTGCAGTCGTGTGACATCATCATTTTTAATTTGCAAAAAGTTCTTAATGAAATCACATGTATTGGAAAATGATGATCCGGATATTGAAAAAAACGAAATTGAAAGTTTAAACAGCTGTAACTTTTGCAAAAATTAAAAGAACTTTTCAAGTGAAACTTTGCGAGATTGTTGGAAATTCATTCCTCTGCAATTTTGGAAATTTTTGCAGAAAAATGTCAATCGGTTGTCAAGTTATCGCAGTTTATCTAGTGGTATATTTTATTTGGCCACCCTGTAATCCTGTATAGTTTATGGTGGTTAATTCTCATTTGTAGTGGCAGTGTTTGTAAACTAGTTTGTTTGTTTCTTCCTTTGTATGTGCACTTGTTATAGCGCCCCTTCAGGATAGCTACTCAGAAGCGCTTCCGACATAGTGCGGACTATAGTGCGGAGTGCGGACACTGAATCGTTGAAATGTTGAGTACAATTTTGCAAGTGAAGGACCTGCACAAGGTCCCTGCACGGAGTCAAGTGATGATTTTCTGTGGTTAATTGCGTAGTTGTATATTTCTGTTTCAGTGCTCTCGCATCTCCTGAAACCAGTGTGAACACATTAGAATTTGTTCTGAGGTAAATAAATTTGTCTATTACTACCTTAACTTCAACATATGATTCGTTGAACTTTTTCTTTTCTTTGTGCTTAGGTTTTATCGAGGAACTGTGTAATAATTCTGTCATTATTGTGTTTTTGACGGATATATCTGTTGCCAATAGTCACTGGTAATATAATTTGGGTTACAGAGGATGTTGGTTAGACATCACAATAGCTTCAAATGGCCTAATTCCAGAGGCCCATAGATAATGGCTTGTGCGTAAACTGCAGAATATTTATATGTTTATTTCTTCATGATGGGTCATTCCACGTCAAATCAACCAAAATTCAGAAACATCCCCACCACACCATCTCAGAATTTGATTATATTTTGTCAGTTTGTAAACCAACATATCTTAGAAACCTATGCAAAATATTAGCTCAAAATGTTGCATGGTCTTTGAGATATGACCATTTTTATAGTGGGGGGGTAGCGACAGCTCGCGAACGACTTAATTCTGAGGCGTTTTTGATCGCTAATAACTCGGGAAGTATGCTAGACACTTCCATAAAATTTTCACAACATTAGTAGTCTTATGAGTAGATTCTGAAAATTGTAAAATTTTACAGTTTGAACCATTACTCGTGAGCCCAGCTCAGTTTGAAAATGACATTTTGTTCATTTCGACAGTATGAAAAGTGATATTTGAACAACCACTGCTTCGTTGGTATTAAATATAAAGTCCCAGAACTTCTTGGGTTTGTAATGGGCCTTGTGATGAATAACCTGAAAAATTCTGAGGTATTTTAAATGTTAACTTGATGTGTTAGACCATCCTGAAAACTGCACAAAGTGAAAAGTAGGTCATCTGCCGATTGAAATATGGCCATGTGGGATAGGTAGCACAGTTCTGTGCTACACACCATTAAAAAGGGCTTGAAAAGTACTTTCATAGGATACCAATTTCATTTTGCTTCCGTGATGCCTTCCGTTTCAAAATTCATCACAAGGCCCATTACAAACCCAAGAAGTTCTGGGACTTTATATTTAATACCAACGAAGCAGTGGTTGTTCAAATATCACTTTTCATACTGTCGAAATGAACAAAATGTCATTTTCAAACTGAGCTGGGCTCACGAGTAATGGTTCAAACTGTAAAATTGTTGGTTTACAAACTGAAAAAATATAATCAAATTCTGAGATGGTGTGGTGGGGATGTTTCTGAATTTTGGTTGATTTGACGTGGAATGACCCATGAAGAAATACCACCAATGTTTTTGTATATTTGGAAAGAGTACAACAAACTGAATAAATGAAAGAAATATAAGTCCTCTGGTTCATTTCCTGGCCTAGATATGACAGTCCAAACTTTGCAGATCATGCCGTTTTCTCCCGAATGTAAAAAAACCTCGTTTTTCAACTGGAATTTTGAAATGGAAGGCATCACGAAAGCAAAATGAAATTGGTATCCTATGAAAGTACTTTTCAAGCCCTTTTTAATGGTGTGTAGCACAGAACTAATGTTGTGAAAATTTTCTGGAAGTGTCTAGCATACTTCCTGAGTTATTAGCGATCAAAAACGCCTCAGGATTAAGTCGTTCGCGAGCTGTCGCTATCCCCCACTATAAAAATGGTCATATCTCAAAGACCATTCAACATTTTGAGCTAATATTTTGCATAGGTTTCTAAGATATGTTGGTTTACAAACTGACAAAATATCATCAAATTCTGAAATGGTGTGGTGGGGACCATTGGTTGATTTGACATGGAATGACCCTCATGTAGTAACACTCGACTGTATGTGTAATTGTGTATATGTTCACCACTATTTCTATATTTATTTCTTGCTTTTCCTGAAGGGCCCCTTCAAGCTCTCTTCTCATGGGGGCTCCCGACTACAGCGTTGACATTGCATCAGAGTTTGAAGCCGAAGTGCACAAGCAATTGCGAGTGAAGGAATTGCTCAAAGTATACAAAGGGGCTTGAGATGGATTCGAACCTGGAAACCTCCGGTTCCAAGGCACCGAGCCCACCACTACTCCACCGTGTTCCATATATATTTGTATATAATTTCACTTCACGCATTCAATACAAGATCCTCTGTCTGGTCTACAAATCACAGCTTGGAAATGCCTAATACCTCGCACTGTATGCAAAAGCCTGCATCTTCGTCTCGCTGAATGCATTCTGCAGATAGTCTTGATCTTTTGGTTCCCTGGACTAGGACTGCTCTTGCCCAATATTGGGTGTTTGCTGTGGTTGGTCCCTCCATTTGGAAATGACCTCCCACCCGCATTACGGACTAAACTTATGACTAGTTTTTCCTTGTCAGTCTTTTGTTCTCCCTCCTCCCCTAGTTTTTCGTGCTGAGAGCGCCTCTGAATTTCCATTCGGCGAGAGGCGCTGTATGCATGTATAGATGCAATACAAGTGGTGGATTGGGTTTGGTGGGATGGGGAGCCGGCGTGAGGGTGGAGAAGTAAGGAATTGGCCGGGTGTGGGGCGAATCCTATATTTCCTGGGCAACGCCGAGTACCCCAGCTAGTTGCAAATTTAGGTGTTGAATCGACACTATTGACCTGCTCAATATATGCTCTCTGCAGTGTACCACATAGGTTACAAAATTGTACAATGTACAGTGGTACCACAGGATATTCTGGTGGGTTTTGAATGCTGCATGTGTCAATGACTGGATCCTTTACAAATGCTACTGCTCACAACTTGCAGTAGGACTACCTGAAAAATACAGGCTGTGTCTGCTTAGCTTTCTTCTCCAAGTTTTGCAGTATTTTTGTACCAGAAAAGCCTACTTCTCTAGTTCAAACCGTGCACCAAGGACATGGCCTAAAACTCAGGAAAATGGTGACTAGACTATCGAAAGCTGAAGGGGGAAGAGGGAAGTGACAAGAGCTCCACTGACTGAAATGAGCTTGGATCGCATCGGGCACCTGCCTGTTGTAGATCAGACAAGGGGCAGTGTAGGAATTGCGAGAATTCCATCATTCATACCACGTATACCAAGTGTGATGTCAATCTGTGTCCCATGTCTAAAATGAAGTGCTATACTCGGACTACCATTGCAAGTCATAAATATTGTCATATGTGGAATAATAGACATGCAATATGCAGTCATTTTTAGGTTTCCTATGCTACTTAACACTTCCTCTAAATCATTGTTGCTTTATGGAAACTTTTCCATGCATTCCCATTGTTGCCAAATGGCAACACTAATTAATTTTAGTTATGCATTGCCTATTTGCCTAATTAATTATTTGCGAGCTTGATCCTGCACCTACATTCCTTGTGCAGGAACTGATTGACGATTTCCTGCCTTTCCTCACGATCCTATGCAACCGATCCATCAGTGAGACATGTTTACCTGCTTCACAGAAACGATCAATTCTTCTGCCTGTATTGAAGCGAGATGGTTTAGATGTTAGCGATCCTGTTAACTATCGTCCAATTGCAAATGTAACTTTTCTCTCTAAACTTCTAGAGCGCATTGTTGCTAACCAATTGATTGCATATTTAGATGTTAATGAACTGATCCCTTCTCAGCAGTCTGGTTTCCGGAGGAACCACTCCACAGAGACCCTTTTGCTCCGACTTCTTTCTGACCTGTACTCCGCTATGGACCATGGTCAGGTTACGCTCTTGGCTCTTTTTGATGTTTCTTCTGCATTTGATTCTGTGGACCACTCCATCCTCCTGGAACGTCTTTCTACATCCTTTGGGCTGGTTGGACAGCCTCTAGAATGGTTGCGTTCCTTCCTCTCTGACCGCTCAAACTGTGTGGTTGTTGGATCCTCTAGGTCCCCCTGGGTTCCTGCTCCTTTTGGTGTTCCTCAGGGCTCTGTACTTGGCCCCTTATTATACCTTCTCTACACGGCTGATCTTTGTCCTCTACTTGAGTCCCGGGGTCTCCTCCACCAAATCTTTGCTGATGACACTCAAGCCTACATACATTCTAACCCATTGGATTCAGTTAGCACTGTGCGCCTAATGTGTCTGACTGTTGACGTCCTTTCCTCTTGGATGGCATCAAATCGGCTTCTCCTAAATCCCAGTAAGACTCAATTCATTTGGCTGGGTGGCCGTCGGCAACTTGAGAAGATCGATTTGCCTCTGCTAGCCCAAATCTTTCCTGACATTAGTTTCTCTTCCACGGTTCGTGACCTGGGTGTTACCCTTGACTGTGAACTCAGTCTCAGCCAGCATGTCAATCTTGTTGCTCGAAGCTGTTACTACCAGCTTCGTCAACTTCGAGTGATTGCACGCTCTCTCTCTCATGATGCGCTGGTAGTTCTTGTTCATGCCTTCGTAACTAGTCGAATCGACCATTGTTGCTCAATCCTTGTTGGCCTCCCCCTTGGGGTTCTGGGTCGGTTAGATCGGGTTCTGCGCTCTGCTGCCCGGCTCATTGGACGAATCCCTAAATTTTCCTCTGTTTCTACCTACATGCGTGATGTGCTGCATTGGTTGCCAATAGCCCAACGCATCCATTATCGAATTGCTGCCCTGGTCTCACGTTGTATCCTTGGTTGCGCTCCATCCTACCTGCGCATTCTTTGTCGCCCAGTCTCTGACATTGAAGCGCGTCGGGCCCTTCGCTCTGCTGCGAAGGGACAACTGCTTGTTCCACGGGCTCGCTTGGCTACCAGACAGTGTCGAGCCTTCTCGGTTGTGGGGCCGTCAATCTGGAATGGCCTCCCCCCTAACCTCCATCTCCTCCACCTGACCAGTCAATCCTTATTCCTTAAGTCCCTTAAATCTTTTTTCTTTTGCCGTGGCTGGGCTGGGAGCGCCTCTGAGTAGTTTCTTGAAGGGGCGCTATATAAATGCTAATAATGAATGAATGAATTACTAAATATTTTTGTGACAAAACATATTGGCCATATCTCTTCAAATAATTTTTTCCTACTCTAGAAATAATTTGGACATGAAAGGGTTAATAAATTATAATGTTTATGAAAATTTGTTTTTTCAGATCTTCCGGTGCCTCCAATGAAAGCAATGAGATCTCGGGCGATACCTTGCGGGAGGAACATCTACAGCATTCTCATCGGTGGACTTGCCAAAACTGACCACGTTGCAGTGGATACATTTCCACAACGGAACCTGTTTATTATCTTCTGTGTTTGAGTATTCCAGTAGTCCATGGACTCCGTAGTGATAGCCTTAGATCTCATGCTTGCAGTGCCAGACATTCTCTGATAGGCCCAACGACATTGAATTGACTTCCTGTATCAACTGCTCGGGACTTATTTTCAGCCTGGCTATGTCTGGAGCGTATCTATGTTAATTAGGCGTTATATTAATTACGATTATGACAAGCATTTTTACCGTAGATGCTTGATCAATGGACAGAATACTTGACATGCATCGCATTTTTAATTTTGTGTTAATGTATGATTATAATTTTGCAATGAAAATGAGTATAAAGTAAGATTATATTGTTATTTCATGCTTTGCAGCAATATGAGGTGCTATTCATTGTGTGACATACGTTATTGTATAAGTGTTTTCTTTGTAAATTATTGCTTTAAACCGATTTGGCTTTAATAAAATGCAGCACAGCTGCATCTGTACATGTGTGTTGTACCACATTGGCAAACTCTTGCATATTCTAATGACTGTCATCACTCTGGTCTTGACTATCCTAAGTTATTGGCTTTGTTATATATGCTGACAGAAGTCTAATTTTACCACAGACAAACTTTGAAATTGCAGTGTTTCCTGCACATTGAACCCATGTTTATGTGTGTTTGTATAATATAATAATATGCATATATTTATGTAGACCTTTCGCGATCAGGATGAAGATCTTACTTGCACATAAATGTAGAAGAGGAGCATGAAAAATGCTGACATTGCCATAACAGATGTCGATGGGGTGCTTTATAAATATAGACTTTAACCACGTGCTACGTGTAGACCTTGAAACGGATGAAAATTTATATATTGGCATAAGGGATGTAGGACCTTGTAGGTGCAGTGCTATATAAATGTAGACGTAACCAGACCATATAATTGGGTCATTCCGTGCCAAATCAACCAAATTTTCAACTTTTCCCCACATTCCGACTCAGATTTTCTTGATTTTTTCTCCAAAAATCAATTATCGTCTTACATGAAGAACTGGAAAGTTTCTAGTGTCTACTGTGAAAATTGATTGAGTTATGACAAGAAGAACTCGAAGAAGACCTGGAAGACGAAGAAGAAGACAGAAGAAGAAGAAGAACGATAGTTGTTTCAACTAAAGACCAATGGTGTTTCAAGTAAAGGCCACTAGGCAGCGTGCGTATAGCCATAGGTGTTTCAACTAAAGGCCACGAGGTAGCGTGCGTATAGCCATAGGTGTTTCAACTAAAGGCCACGAGGTAGCGTGCGTATAGCCATAGGTGTTTCAACTAAAGGCCACTAGGCAGCTTGCGTATAGCCATAGGTGTTTCAACTAAAGGCCACTAGGCAGCGTGCGCATCGCCATAGGTGTTTCAAGTAAAGGCCACTAGGCAGCGTGCGTATAGCCATAGGTGTTTCAAGTAAAGGCCACTAGGCAGCGTGCGTATCGCCATAGGTGTTTCAAGTAAAGGCCACTAGGCAGCGTGCGTATCGCCATAGGTGTTTCAACTACAGGCCAATTGGCGGCGTTCATAAGTATCCAAAGGTGAATCAGCTAGGTATTGTTAACTGTGAAGAATTGGTTGGAACAGATTCTTTCATAGGAAGCTAATAATCACCTTGGATTTATAGCTGGAATTACTAAGAAAATAGGATCCCCAGCTTTGGAATTTTAAGAGTGTAGCCTAAATAGGCCCACATCAGGCTACATTATGTTTATCCATAGCTAGAATTAATTTAATATTGCATCTGTCAGTGTTAATGTCCATGAATAATGTACAGGGTGCGCCAAAAAAAAGTAATCCCCTACGGTTTTTGCCCATATCTTGGCCGAACATACGAATTTTTAAATGAAACTTTACAGACTTAAAGGCAATTCATATTTACGTACAGTGGTCAAATTAAAAAAAAAATATTTCAAACAGGACAAAAGTTATACCACTTTTAGTGAGGCCACCCACTGTTTTTGACGATTCAAAAACGAAACGCAACAAAAAGTAACAAAAACACGCTTTAATTAAGTCTCATCTCAAATAACTGTTGTAAAATGAACTTGGTAGTGCTTCACAACTTGTGCTCAATGTGCCCACCACCAGTGCCAAAACTTCTTTTGAGTCTATTTGCAAAGTTCTTGATGGAGCTGTTGATTAAGCTGACAGATTCCTTATTTACCGATTTTATTGTCATCTTGCTAAGTGACTTCTCAGTGACGTGCAGCTACGCTGGCGCCCTGTTCCTTTTTTCAATAGTTATAATAATGACCATCTGGCAATATCAAGGCTATCTGATAACAATTATTTGAGATGAGACTAAATAAAATCGTGTTTTTGCTACCTTTTTGCTGCGTTACGTCTTTGAATCGTCAAAAAACGGTGGGTGGCCTCTTTAAAAGTGCCATAACTTTTATTCTGTTTGAAATATTTTGCTGAAATCTGGCCATCATGTTCAAATATGAATTGTCTTTAAGCCTGTAAAATTTCATTTCGAAATTCTTACTTCCGGCCAAGATATTGGCCAGAATAATTAAATTGGTTTATTCTTACTTTTTGTTGCGTCGCGTTTTTGAATCGTCAAAAAACGGTGGGTGGCCTCACTAAAAGTGATATAACTTTTGTTCTGCTTCACATATGGCGATGAAATTTGGCTATTGTACGTAGATATGAATTACCTTCAAGCCCGTAAAACTGGATTTGAAAAATTCCTATTTTTGACCAAGATATTGACAAAAAGCCGTAGGGAATTACTTTTTTTGGCGCACCCTGTATGTATATTCGTTTAATAAGCAAAAACAGGTTGTCAAACCGCAACCTGGTACATTGAGATAGACAAAAATTACATTGAAATAAAAAATATTAATATTTTAGGGAGTAATCAGTTATTGGAATTAAATTGAATCAATAGTTAGAATGAATCAATAGTTATTAATGTGTTTGAAAAGGACTCTAGAAACAAAGTTTCGGTCATCTTTGCTCGGAAGTTCAAAATTGTGTATACGAGCTCTGAGACCTGGACGACGGTTGTTCTTTGGCGGGAAAAGAGTTCGAAGGACGTGGAAGTCGTTCCTGGCCACTGCATGCAGCAGTCGGTCCTCAGCCAAACCGACTCGCATTGCAACTGTTGCGGCACCTGATGGGAGGTAACCCATACGCTGCGTTCTTATGAGCAGTCTCTCGAGTCTCTGTCGATCTGCAGCTGTAGTAAGGCCCCACCAGGCAGGAGCAGCGTAGAGCAGCTTAGCAACAGTTGTTGCCTCTGTTACGGCGTACATGGCTGTTGGAGGAAGTCCATTTGCTCGAAGTAACCTCAGAGCGTAAAGGGAACTTGCACAATGCACATGATCCCAATACCTCACTGACATGGGATCCTACGCTGAGGTCATGCTGCAAGGTGACACCTAGAATCCGCATTGAGTCAACGCGTTCCATTCCGTCAAGTATTGGAGGATAAGCAGCTGCTCCTCGTCGAGCTATGATCATTTCCTTAGACTTGGTAGCTAATAAAGCATTATAACAGTTCATACAACTTTGATAGTCAGAATTCTTGCAACGTCTCCCAAGTACTGTTTAGTACTGTTTTCGTAATCGGTGACGATAGTGCGAAGTCCTTCGTTCACTCTAACGTACGCCTTCTTCTTACTACGCACTTATTGGGAGTACCATGTACAAGCTCTGTGACCTCTGTCTCGGGTCCGTCTTCTGTAATTCTGGTCCGCTACCTCCTCGCACAGGTATTATACTTCAAACTGCGGATAAATCGAAGACATTTATTCCACGCCCTACGCACTTAGGGAGTAGAATTACTCGCGACATTATGTCGGCGACATTTTGTCGGCGACATTTTATCCTGCGACATATTGTCTCTGCGACATTTTGTCCGCGACATTTTGTCGGCGATATTTTGTCGTGCGATATTTTGTCAGGCCACCAAGGTCTTAAGGTATGAATATCCCGCTAACAGGGACACCTATTTACATGTGCAATTTTAACTGATGGCTAGACGGTTGACATCATGAATTGAACAGTAGGCTAAAAAAAACAGCATGAGATGACAATTAAAGAGTAAACTTCGTTACAAAACACACACAAAAACAACAAAAAGTAAAAAATAAAAATCAGTACTTACAAGGTAAAATATCTTCGCAGTCATTAATCAAGTAGTTGCGCCGTAGTGTTTTAGCCATAATTTTGCAAACTGGATGCTTGCTGAATATGATTAGGAATCGAGTTCCATACACCTGGCCCATTGTATTTAATATGGAATCTTCTTGAATTTAATCGAGCAGATATGGCACGATAGTGAGAGGAGTTCCTAGTAGAGTAATATTGTAGTGTACTTCAGATCCTTGTTGGAAGTACCCTGTAAAGTTAAGGGGTAGAAGATCATGGATGACCGATACATACAGACCTCTATCTGGAAAGTCATTATTTGGTGAACCTTTAATAAATTAAATGATTGAAATAAAGACTTGATTGAATAATAGGCTTAACTCCAGCTATGGTACGTATTGCGCGTTTTTGGAGAAGTATTAATAATTTATTGAGCCTGGATTTATATGTATATGCCCAAACTAAATTACAGTACGAGAGATAAGGATATATTAATGAATAGTACAATTTAACTCGAATAGTGGGAGCGGGTACCCGGTATATGGGAGGTTCCATATACCCATAACTAATTTTTAAAAATTTACAATTTTTAAAGGTTTATATATACATAATAAACTTTTATATACATGTACAGCCATCGGTTAATAAAACCAATGTGGTAAAATTCATTATTCATCTTCTACTCCACCAGTTGAAAGCGTTGAACAATGAATTTTGATACAATTTCTCCAACAACTTCGATCCTCTGCAAGACTGCAACCACTATGGCCAATGGCCATGTCCAGATCTATAACAAGCCCCGCCGAGGCATCTTGTATCATTCTGAACAAGTAGTTCTAGGTCTTCCTCTAGGGCGCTTCCAAGAACGCGGAACCTGTGCCAGCAAAGTCCGTCTGAAATCCGAGTTCGCTGGCATTAGAGCAATGTGCCCAAGCGGCACCAGGTCCTTCGTCTCACAGAACAGCGTACATCTGCAGGTTGTTCAATTCCAGTAGACCTCAGCGAGTCAGCGTTGGTGATGAAGTCGAACCACCTGATGCCACATAAGGCTTTCAGGCAATTATTAGTGCCAAAGGCAGCTATAGCTATATACATGTATAGGCGCAGTTTATCCCTGAAGGTTACTATCCGGGGTGAATATGTCCGGCAAATATGTTCAGGGGAGATGTCTGTCTATCCTAATTTACCTACACGACCTGCCAAACGCATCGACCTCACTTCGTTATCTTATTAGCAGATGACTCTAACGCATTCTTATCTAATTCTTCTTACGACCATCTGATCACTTTAGTCAATAAGATGCTAGGCCCTGGCTGGTGACTGGTTCAAAGCTAACAAGCTCTCTTTTAACCATAAAAATGGATAGATGCATCATCCTTAGATCTTTATCATTCCAACTAGGCCTACAGTACTGACAATAGACTAACAAACGATTGCATGAGGTGGAATCTTTCACGTTTCTTTTGGGCTTCATTGATCAGTATTTGAAGTGGATTGTCCACACTTACGAATTATCAAATGAGTTATGAAAAATAATGGAATATAATGGACACTATCTCCCGCTATTAAAGAACTTATATTGTGCCCTAATACAATCCTACCGAACACTGTGATTTCGCCCACACAATAATCACACAAACCATTTGATACCCTGCCTAGCTTCTGACAGTCGTTCTCTCTCTTGTACCAGCACTTAGCCACTCGCTTGTCCAATGGGCTCCTCTTCAGGTTTCCTTTGGGCGAACATAAACTGCTTTATAAATTTGGTATTTTAATCTATTTATTTGTTTATTTATTTACTTGAATTTTTATACAGCACTCCTTCTACGTTGACTACTCAGGAGCGTTCCCAGTCCAACCTCGGTCGAATAAGACAGTCTTAACCATCGGGCTATGAAGGGGTGGTATCCACCCCCTAGGTTTATCCCAAATCAAACGTGTTCCGTTTGGAATAAAATTTTGAAATTTTAAGTAGCTGTAGAGGGTTCATTCGGACACATTTTGAGCTAAACAAATTTATGATGCCCCATACCGTTCAAAAGTTATACCAGATATACCCAAGGTACCAGGGGGTGGATACCACCCCCTTAGACTATTGTCTATAACTGTTCCGCCATTTAATATTAAGAGACACAAATTATACCATTCTATAGAGCAGGGGTCTCAAACACACGGCCTGCGGGCCGCATGCGGCCCGCGAACCCGATTGATGCGGCCCGCGAACACCCTCCTGGTTTTTGATTTGGTAAAATTATAAATCGGTTTAAAATTATTTTGCAGTTCTTTTACGATTTGAAACAAGGTTCAAACTGCTTTCTACTCCTTTAAATTTGCTGTGGACATTGAGCCCACAACAACAGATATAGGCATAGGCATGTAGACTATGCAGATGGATTTAATGGACCTCCAGTGCGATGCAAAGCCGAAGCAGAGTAGGCTACAGCGAAGCTTGTATGCCAGTGTCGCAAAATAGAGTTTACCCGTAATAATCGTATCTCCCAGATGATGAGACGTTGAAAAATATCACTTCCGCGTGTGTTTGTTTTTGCAAATTAACTTCCATAATTTTGCTTGGTTTTGAACAATGACACTATACAGGTAGCCCTATGTATTGGCCTTTTCCTATAATTTTAATGACTTTGGTTAGAAGACTTCGAAAATTTAGAGCACTTAAGAACACTCAGAGTCTCTTAGCCCTAACTGAATTCGAGTTGAATTACTCTGAACATTGCTTAGGATACCTAAAAAATTAGAGTTATTTTAATTAGGCTACAGCATAATTTCTTCAGTTATATCGCCCACGCATTATTTGATAATTGGGATAGAATGGTTTTTCAATCTTATTTGTAGTAGGCTACCATTATAGTTAGACTTAAAATATATTAGGCCTATGTGAAGTTTACTGGATTGTGCCATCATCACAATATTGTATGCTTGCAATGACGCATAATTAATTTTATAGTTTCACGTGCACGATAATATTTTCATGTTGCGGCCCGCGAGTCATTAAAAATTTCCAAATGCGGCCCACATGCTGACATGAGTTTGAGACCCCTGCTATAGAGGGAATGCGGAGCCACATTTCCATGCTCACTGAGTTATCTTTTGACAACCAGTAGGCCTAGTGCTCAAAATAAAGTAAAATTTATATAAAGGTGTTTTATTTTCATAAAATGTTCATGTATTTCCTATTATAACTTTTCCATAATCTATATTTTAATAGAAATGAATAATGCCATTCTATAGAGGGCATTTAGCGCTATATTCTAATACTAAATAATTTGTCTTTTGATGACCGGAAGTGCACAAAATAAATTAAAATGTGTGAAAATGTTGGGTTTTTTGCAACGCAAACCGATATGTCTGCGTAAACGTTTTTCAGCAACTATAACATGTTTTTTGTTGTTTTTTTGTACATCAAACTAGTTATTACTAGTTTTTATTGTTGAAAATTGGACTTTACTAAAATGAAAACTATTATTGTATATATAAATCATGTTCTAACCACACAGAATCTGATACATTCCCTATGCGTAAGTAAACGTTTTCGTGGAATCGACGGGTACCCATGGTAAAAAATTCATAATTGCGAAGTGCATTCATATTTTCTAAACCTATATATACCATTTTGTGCAGAAATGAATGCTGAATCCAATGGTATATTGCAAGTTATGATATCTCAAGCCAAATCCAAAATCCAGGGGGGAACCACCACCCTTGGTAGTCCGTGTTACAAAAAACCTTGGTAGCATTAGGGTTAAGAAGACAAAGCAATTAAGCAGAAAGGCCAATAGGTATTTGACGAAGGATTACAGGGAGCTCATTCTACGTCGCAGGGTCAACCACGGAGAAAGCACATTGAACGCTACTTGATTTCAGTCAGAGAGCGGGGAACGATAATGTCCGCCTGGGCAGTTGAGCGGAGAGAGCAGCGACGCTGGACGTGCGAGGTAGAGCAGCAGAGCTCCTGCAAGTATAAAGTGGCTAAACCCCCAAAGTAGCGCCCTATCAAGACATAAATTCTGCAAGCAATGCGCTGTGGGTAAGGGAGCCAGTGGAGTACATCCTGCATGTACTCAGACACTTGGCCAAACATGGAAATGCGGCCTATGAAGACCAATAATACGCAGCATAGCCTAGGTAGGCCTAAATATAATATTATTAAAACTAATGCTTACGTGTCGAAATCCTGTATCATCCAAAATTATGGGTTTTAAGTAAAATTAGCTTTTCATAAAATAGGAACAAAATTATAGATTATATTTTAACGGCTATGTGAAAGTGATTGCGTATGAAGCTAGAAAATGAGTAGGCTATAATCCCACTTCAGACAGATAACCTAGGCTAACAGGGCCTATCTCGAGATCTGCTGTACGTAGAAGGCCTAGCCTATATGAGCAACATACAGTCAACAGCAGCAACATCGTACCGTGTCCATAGAAATGCGGCCCATGATGGGGCAGCGGTGCACATGACCCTACTTAGGGCCCGACCCGACAGGCCGGTAGTCCACCGTATATGGCGCTCAGGGCCGGATTAATGCGTGTTCAACAGTTCGGCCGAACAGGGACCCACACTTTCATGTGTGAAAAAAACGACTAAAAAGTCATCAGAATTTTCGGCCGAAGATCCGCAAAAAATATTCAGAACAGGGCCCCCCATATTTCTTAATTCGGCCCTGATGGTGCTGCAGTAGTCCAAACGTGAAACTACAGACGCATGAACAAGTGTTGAGGCTGCGCTAGGAGTAACGAGCGGAAAATGACCTTGAGCTGCAGAAGCTGGTAGTAACAGCTGCGACATAGAAGGTAATGTGCCGCGTAAATATGAGTTTCTGGTCAAGGATGACTCCCAAATCCCGATTGAAGTGGAAAGAGTTAAATGTGGATATTTTAAGGATAAGGAAGATAAATCAATTTTTTAGAGCTGCTGGGGTGATCCAAGCCAGATTATGGGCGGAGTTTATCAGGGGCAAGGTGGGGGCTAAGCCCCCAAGAAGCCCCAGGTTCATTTTTTTACCGTGTAAATGGTATCTTTTTCGGGTTTAGCCCCCCCCCTCAAGAACTTCCAGCCAAATGGCTAAAAAAGGTCATCAACTTTTTCGGTCGGGGAAATATATATTAATTTTCATGAGATTTGAACTTAACGACTAAAAAATAGAAAAGTCATCAACTTTTTATAGGTCTTACACGAACAAATATTGTCGGCGGCGCTTGTTCTGGACCAGGTTTTTTAGCCCCCAAAAAACGGAAATCAAACTCCGCCCATGAAGCCAGGTAAGCCGAGTTTTACCCTTTTCGCTGGTTGGGTCTCGAGCGCTTCTGAATAGGCTTCTACATGGAGAGGCGCTAAATAAATTCTTGATGCACATGTTTGAAAAAAGGCCGATGTGAAGGAGTGATTCAGAGTAGATTTCTCTGTCTTGTCTTTGTTGAATGTTCGGTCGGTGTAAGATTGAATGGTTTTCACAGAGATTGCAGAATACGGATGCCGAGCATTCTACTGGTTGTGATGATTACCTTGGATATCAGCGTATTGCGTAGTTCGCCTCTCTTTCTACTATATCGAAGCAAGGGTTGGGCGATTCTTTTGCCATGTGTATATATATATACACAATATATTTATATGCCTTATATATAAGTATAGTATACACATAATATTATTATATACGCACATATATAGGCCTACAAGTAAATATAAGGTTGATTTGAGGGCGTCTCCTTTCAAGTTGTAGCTCGGGGTCGCGATGAGTCATCTAAATTCGGCGAAAGTGACAGAGGTTGTTCACGTGATTTTCTCAAGGATGGTGATTACAGGAAGGCGACAAAGCGTGTCGATTCATTGATCTGGAACGGTTAACCTCTCCTTTACACTGAAAAGGTATTGAAAACGTAGGAAAAATCGCAAAAATTTATCTAATTATTTTTGCCATAATAAGTTACAGAATATCCGCGATACACAGAAACCATTAGCCTATGCAACGCCGAAGTGTCTCGGAGCTAGATCATGCTGATATCGATGATGTCACAGGCCTAACCCACGCGTGGTAACTTTGTCATTGGAAAGCATGCAACAAAGCGCTACTCCAATTGGTCACATCAATCTTATAAATTTATATAGCGCCCGTTCAAGATCTCTACTTAGAGGCGCCCCAACCCAGGTCTAGTCGAAAACTGTATATACATGTACATGACTGTAGATGAATGCACTTGTTTGTAGATGACTGTAGGTGACTGTACTTGTGTGTAGATGACAGTAGACTCAATGATTGTGCTTATATGTGACCTTATAGTTAAGTCACATCAATCTCAGAAATTTATATAGCGCCCGTTCATAGTTTGCCAATGTTATGTTGAACTTGAATTAAGTACCGTTGTTGATCGAACATGGTTTAACTTTATATCACTGGCCTCAAATAGTGTGGGGGTGAAAATGCACCACTTGTTATCCAATGTGTGGCTTTCTTGTACGTTAGTCTCTGATGGTTAAATAAATACTGGAATATATCGGTGACAATGAGGATCATTCAATAAAGAATTGAATCTAAATACAATGCGATTGTAAAAGTTGATTCTGTCGCCATCATTAAAACCGTTTATGGTATGAACGCCGAGGGATAATTAGGCACCCTTAAATTATTTGATTTATAGTGGGCCTAATTAAAGTTCATTCACTCATTCCGAAAACTTATATAGCGCTCCTTCAAGAAGCCTACTCAGAGGCGCTCCCAGTCCAGCCACAGCTAAAAAAGATAGGTCTTGAGCAACTTGTAGAAAGCAGGCAAATTATTCCGAGGTAGTAAGCGTAGTGCATGTGGGAGCCAATTCCATGTGGACGGGCCAACAACCTAGAAGGCTCGACGCTGTCTGGTAGCAGAGCGGGTTCGAGGGACCAGCAGTTCCCCATTGGCCGAAGTTAGATATCATACACAGAAAATTGCATGCAAATTAGTTGGTGACAAGACCAGAAGAGACAATTTATTTTCGTGGCACGAAGTCCAATTGTCAGTGTCTCTTACTCTATTAATTGAGATCTCTGTGAAGTCTGTAAGGACTCATCGTAAGTGCATCGCTTACAAATGCTCATGGAAAATAGTATTATAATGATGTCGTGTCGTGTGTTCGCGAACGCAGAACCATTGAAGGATTATTGTAAGGCGCTATATAAATGTTCATATACATACATACATATACATACATCGCAACATATTAAGTGACGTTGCACTAAAGGATCCTCTCCCCACTGAATAAAAATTGCCGGTCCCCGTCGTCTTTTCAGTTCAACGTTAAATAGCTTCAAAAGCTGTTTATGTTGGGAGAAGTCCAGTCTATAGGAGGGGAGAATGCAATCAAATAATCTGGATTGAGGTATAGCGGTCGTGACGCGGGGGAACAAAGAGGTCAAACCGATCAGAGTACCTAAGAGGATGGAGCGAAATGGCAGATTATGGTAGTGAAGTATACATAGGCGGAGACTTGGTCCAGCGGTTGGGAGAGGGGATAACAAGCGGCCGAAGGACGATCGCCGAAACGCGACATTTTCGGCCGACGGCTGAATCGCCGACATTTTTCATCATTTTCGTCGACCAAGTTTTCTGGCGACTTTTTAATTTTAATTTTAATTTTTAGTCACTCGGTCCAAATCTCATGGAAAATAGTATTTTTCCCTCTCAAAGTAGCTGATGATCTTTTTTCTTTACTTCACAATTATTTTGCCAGAATTAACAAAATGTCCTAAATCTTTTAACACTGCTGTATAAATTTACGTACGCTATTAATTCAATGGATATTTCGTAAAAATTGGAGATATCAACCTGGACGGTTCCCCAACACAAACATTGTCTACCTCTGAGACAAGCGGAGCGCCCATGGAAGTTTAACATCAAAAAGATACTTCGGGACAAGATCCATTAAGACTTTATGACCAAAAATATGAGAACATTGAATTTCACACGAGCTGAAAGTGGAAGCCAGTGAAGTTGTTAAGTCATGAGTGTAGATTGTGGGAAAATCGAAGAAATAGCAGTTACACTGAGCATAGACTGTAGAGGAGGAAGCCGAAACTAGCATTGTGTGTTCCGCATGACTGACGACACAGTTCGGAATAACCCTTCAGCGGGATTTCCAAATTCAGTCAGTCACTGACGGGCAGCCACAGAATTTCTTAGAATTGATGTTCAGTCTTTCTGATCGTTTTCTCATAAGCACGATTCACATGAAGCATATTTTTACTTTTTCTGAAACATACCGAGGAATAGATTGTCGCGCTATCGCGTACCTGATGATTCCATCTGGATGACAGATTTCAGTTGAACAACCGACAAACAAAGCAGACAAACATCTTTTGTCACTCTTTGAAACGGCAAGCATACGCCATGTTCGCTCTCTTTTGCATATAAGCGACCTCTTCTCGCACCTCATTCATTCATTGGAAGCAACTGGTTCCTAAACGATCTTCAACAGCCGACATGAAAAGGATCGACATGAAAATCATCTGCTACGTCGTAGCCCTGGCGAGCGTTGCTGCGTGGCCAGGTATGTAGTTTCTAGAAGAGGTCACAGCAATTTAATAATTCAGCTTTGGAAGGCTTAGTGAAGATGGCATGATAGTAAAGGTAGTATAAGGGAGATGGGCTAAGTGTAAAGATAAACTGAGCCAAGGTGACTTAACTTCACTTAAGTGCGTTTCCTTATAAAATCGAATTAAACTTCTATAAGCTTAACTCAGATGCATCAATCTTCTCTTTTTGCGAAATCAGACATTTTTATATTTGAATGTTGGATTCACACGACACCATAGTTGCCTCTGTGTTACGTAAACAGACATTTTGTGAAGCTGTTTCATTTGTAGAAACGTCAGCGTTCACAAAGCAGCCACCGATAGACACCATTCCGACAAGCACCACATCCAACTCAAAAGGTTGGTCCATCTATTATTGCAACTGTCTTCACTCATCATATTCAGAAATAAAGAATCTCTGTCGTCATTATTCATTTTGACGTGTCTAGTAATATGTTTTTCTTGCAAACCAATAATTTTTTAAATTTGCGAAAAAGGAACTCCTCGGCTTGATCAGTTGGTATTATAGGCTTATAGTTCAAATTACAGTTTTCCAAATTCTGTACAGTATGCTTTGTAGAAAAAAGTTAATTATGTCCGACTATGTTTAGAATAAAATCACAGCAGGCTGCATGCAGCAGCCTGTTGTGCTTTTTATTCTAAACTTAGTTTTGCATGCTTTTAGGTTTTCTTGTTACTTATTTCCCAGTCTGACATGTGGTCGCCAATACTCTCATGCAATCCGATTTGCGACTGTAAACTATTAATACAGCACCAGTAACTAAACATTTCTTATCGGCTAAATTCAGCTTATGGCCAATAATGTGGACAAGAAGCTTGAATTAGTGGTTTGATTTTGACCATTAGCGAATATAAAATGCAGGAAACGAAACAAAAGCACCAAAGTATCCAAACAAGTTTTGATTCCGAGTCTCTGAGACTCGATGATATCCTTCGTTTTGAATAAGTCTATGCCACAGATTGAAACAATCATATTATGTCCTTCATTCATGCATTCATGCATTGAATACACACTGGAGTGGTAGTTAGTTTAGCTACCTTACTGTTTGTTTGAATGTAGGTAACCCATGCGATGGTGTAAGCTGTCCGTTGGGCAAACGTTGTGGCGTGGATGAAAACAATGAAGCTGCGTGTGTCTGTGATATAAACTGCTACGACGATAACTCTCGAGTCTGTGGGAGCGACAACAAAACCTACTCCAGCTATTGTTTGCTGACTAAACAGGCATGCCAAGCCAGCAGCAACGTCACGATAAGCTACTACGGCCCGTGTACATATGAAGGCAAGGATTGCTGTTGTTCATGACATAGGCGCTATACAAAATGTTCTACGATTAAAATTATACCATATTAGCATTAGAGGCAAATACGTATTCGTTATCTCAAAGTTTCAATAGTGTTATGCTATGGTTGAAGACAAGGCGCTTCGCTAAGTCACGTCAGAGGTGTTGTTAAATTATCATTGTCCATTGGTGACGCGATCCAGTTGTCATGGAGACAGGAGGCAGAAGAGCTGGGACATCAGGATTCGTCGAGGATGGGGATGAGGAATAATTATGATCGGATAGGGTCAAGTATGGGAAGACTTCATGAGTAGATGAAAGATCAATTTTTTTATAATCTATTATTATGCATTTATATGCATGTAGCCTATAATTATGCCCGAGAGTTGAGTAAGGTTGTGCCATCTATGCGGGGCTTAAACCTTTCAGGAATTAATCAGTTTCAATCCGTCCTTAATTCCACGGGCCCACGGCTCGCCTCATTGGCGGTATACTGTAAATGTCAAAGTTCGAGTAGGCCTATATAAAATCAAGTTTTATACGGGATGTACTAATAGGCCTACTATAATACTGGTTGCCTATGCAAAAACGCATTGATTTTACAATTCTAATGCTCATGCGTAATTATCTAGCAGGACAAACTCAGGTTCATCTTAGGGAGCTTTGTGCACCAGCGTTATCCGTTCCAGGTCGTAGATTCACCTGCTCTGCCACACAAGGTTGTCCCTATGGCTCGAACATTAACAGTGCTGCATAAAAGCTCCGCTATGCTTCGAAAGTGTTTGAAAGCTCATCCTCTTTGATTGTGGTTTGGAATAAGTGGCTCTAGATGTGGCTCTATATAAATTTACGATCACGATTACAATAATTATTACTTCACTTTGTCCGTCATAATAATTAGAAAGGTGGTTGAGGCAGATGAGGGTGGGTCACGTGGGTGAGTGGTGCTATGCGTCTGGAGCAACCGATTATTTTCAAATTTTAAAGGGAATTTCGACCACGAATTGAAGTGCAGTGTGGAATATGGTACGGCTGAAGAACTTCATGTTATTCAATGAGTTACTGAATATAGTGGGATAACGAAGATTTGAGTTGTTTTATATTGGAGATTTTTTGGAGAGTAGCCTAAATGGATTGCAAAATGTTTCTTCGCTGGCATTTATGACCTTTCTCTGACATTTATGACACTTATTGCATAGCATTATATAATAGTACAGTCATATTTGCCAAAAAGTTATGAAATTGTTCTTTTGGTGATACTGGGATCCGAACTGTAAGGACAAGGAACTTATTTCTTAGCTCTGACCGATTTATTTTTTGTAACAATATCGATATAACAAAGTAGCTGAGTTTACCTGTTCTGCTGCTTAGGTTCCATATGCAACGGAATTACCTGTTCGTCAAACAAAGTGTGCGCTGTTGCTGGCAGCCGTGCCATTTGTATCTGCAATCAGGATTGCCCCACCTACAGCTACCCAGTCTGTGGAAGCGACAACCAGACATACATCAATGAATGTGACTTACGAAGGCAGTCATGTTTGACCAATAAGAACATCACGATCGACTATTACGGCGAATGCAAACAAGGTAACAAACCAGTTGGTTTTACCAGAGATTTCTATGAATAAAATTGTTAGTTTTAATAAGTAAACAAAGTATTACTATTAGGCCTATATCATTAGATATAGTTGCATATTTATAGATGTATACAATAATATGTTTACACGCAAGAGATATACTAGACTAGAAGTATGATAATGAAAGAAACAACACAGCAAGTGGTAGAATAGGAAATTGTATAATTTATGATTGAACGAAAGCTAATATTGTATAAAGAACTGTCTTAATTTGTAATGAGATTCTAGGTTCTTTATTATTTTGTGCGCAAAAACCACACAGATCCATAATTATATAGAATTACAGACATTACTTAAAGTAAGGATCAAGTACAGTAGCCTAAATGAAGAAAACAGAATAGAGTATTTTATAGCTTCTCATTTCAACGCCACTTTCCCGAATGAAGGAAGGTGTCCAGAGACAATTAAAAATTTGTCCATAAAATCCCAAGTGATTTCCAATCCGGAAAATTATTTCATTTTCTTTCTTTGTAGCGACCGCGTGCGATGGATTTCCGTGTGCATATGGAACGCAGTGTGCTATTGACGAACGTCAAGAGCCAGTCTGTGTTTGTATTGATACGACGTGTCCCGACATGACTGATGTGGTCTGTGGCACCGATGGTCGAACATACGGTAATGAGTGCAAGCTCTACAAGCAGGCATGCACTTCAGGCACTGGCATCGAAGTAGCTTATAAAGGATACTGCCTCGAAGGTAAGTCGGCTTTTGGAGCACACAAAATAATGTAAATTCTCGTTAAACAAATTCAATTAGTAGGAATAAAGAAAGTAATTTAAGAAGAATTAGAAAACAGAAGCTGCAGGAGATTGAGTCGCGTTATTTGAAAACCTAAACAAATTTCATCCTGTGGTAAACGATGAATCTGCCTGTCTAATAATTATAATCTCGGTTGCATTGAATACACTGACAATTTTCATGCATAAACAGGTAATTGCATTATGAGGAAATATTTTAGATATTACAAACAGTAACGGTCAGGTGCAGTAATGAAGAAATAACTAATTAAGTAGCTTCCAATATCAACTTTGTTGTGACGTAGCCTTTTGCAAATTTAGACCATACGTTCCACAGGGTGGGCCATAAAAAAGACCCTCTAAAGTTTTTTGCCAATAAATTATCTTGGTCAAAGGTACGAATTTCGAAATCAAATTTTGCAGGCTGAAAGACAATTCATATTTACACATGATTGCCAGATGTCATCAACATATTTCAAGCAGACCAAAAGTGTCACTTTTAGTGAGCCCACCCAATATTTTATAACGATTCAAAAACGTAATACAGCTAAAAGTAGCCAGAAAGCGATTCTATTAAGCCATTTCTCAAATAACTGTTGTCAAATGAACTTGATAAGGCTTCCTAATTTGTGTCCAATGTGTCCACCACCAGTGATCAAACTTGTAATGAGTCTCTCTGCAAAATTCATGATGGCTTCGTTGATGTGTTCCAATTGTAAATCTACCCAGATAATCTCCAAATCAAGAATCACTTTTCTTATTGCTCTTCGTTTTGGCCGGATATTGTGGTATTTCGCCAGCACAGCTCTCTACACTTGAAAATTCATCAGGTTTCAATCCGGATATTTGGGGATCATTGGCTTTTCTCAATGAAACGCACATACCAAGTCTTGTTATTGAACCGATCTCCTTTTATCAACGGCATGTTTCTTAACTCACAATTTAACTCTTAATTTTTCTCTACACTCACTGTTTATGAGAGTGAGCGGTGATTATAGCTTCCGCTCCAGGACCCTTTGCTCATGAAATATGCCACAATACACATTTTTGTCTCTCATTGACATCTTGGCCGCTATCATCTTTAAAATTATGAATTTCATTGCCTTAAATGCAAAATTATTAATCTGACAGATTCCTTGTTTACCAACTTGATCATCCTCGTAAATGATTTCACAGTGAAGTGTAGCTCCGCTGGTACCCTATTTTTTTCATAAAACCCAAAGATATAAGAAAAATAAGCTAGCAGTTGTTGTAGATCAATGTCACTATAATTAATTTGGCCTACTATAAGTGTTGTGTTATTTGTCGATTCAGATAAGATTTCATAGAGAAGGTATTTAAGTCCAATATGCAGTTTAAGATGTAACAATGTCAAATTATTTCCGTTTCCGTTTTTTCTTGTCTTTAATTTTCGAATAAAACGACGTTTTTTCGTTTTTTTAATATTCCGTTTCCATCATTTTCACATCTATGCTTTAATGTAGCCTATAATTATATCTCTCGACTGTTTCAGGGTCTGTTTGCTCTGGTTATCGCGGTTGCCCAAAGAGCAAGATATGCAACGTCAATAAAGATAATCAACCAATTTGCGTCTGTGACCTGTCCTGTCCCCAAAACTACGATCCAGTTTGTGGTAGCGACGGAAGCACCTATCCCAACTTATGTTTTCTGGATAGAGGTTCATGCGTCACGAAAACCAGCATCACGGTGGTTGGGAAAGGTCAATGCAGCAACGGTGAGCCGATGAATGATGAATGTTTTTGGGGCAGATAATGATCGGCTGCTAATGTAAGGACTGGACGTCCAACTGTTTAAATAATCATGGGAGTTTGACAAAGGCGATGCAATATATGCACATAAATGCATATTGGGTTAGTTGGATGGATGGATGGGTGGATGGACGGATGGACGGATGTACGGATTGGTGGGCGGATGGATGGGCGGATAGATACTAACAATAATACCTTTTCTCATACTAATAAGGTGGCGCTCTACCTTATTTTTTCAGGAGCGGATTGCAACGGAGTCGCCTGTCCACCACCGAAGATCTGTGTAGTTGACGTCAACAATCAGGCATCTTGTGTGTGCGACAGCAACAGCTGCGGCGATTACTATCTTCCTGTTTGTGGCTCTGATAACAAGACCTACGACAACTTATGTAAGATGAGAGCAGCATTCTGTGAGGCAAACGTAAGCACCGCGGACTACTACACCGGTGTCCCGAACTACTACCTAGGAATCTGCTCAGAAGGTCAGATTGGCTGATAAACTTAGGCTATTGTGCCACGCCTTACTTGAATCATTAATTGTGACACAAGACTCAAAACCCGTCACGCATCATCTTGAAACGCGTCACACATCAGTTTCTGGTCTTTTTTATTCAGTCATATGCTATTATGGCTCTGCCATAAAATACTTCTTGATTAAAAAAAACTGTTTTCTAACTCGCTTGATTTCTTCATTAACTTAAAGTTAAAAAATCGAGTAAAACCATTTCTGAATATTCGTGCCATCAAAATCCTCAGAAACCACTAATAAAATAGTTTGTCATTTTGATAGTCATAAAAGAAATATATTTTAATTAAACAACCCAAACGGCATTAAAATCGGTTTGCTGCTTCGCAAATTATGGGTGATTCACAGTCATCTTCCAAATTAAAGGATGTTCGACATTCCTTACCCTTCCCATCTATTTGAGCGTCTAACGCAATATCTAGAAAGCGTCACAATTGCTGTTGTGTTGTTTGGTCCTCTCTTTACAAAACCGCATTCTGAAGCAAGTTCCATAAAACTGCAAGTTCAATTATTTCCCACCCGTCCTACTTAACTCGCTCCAAGTTTTTATTAAAGAAATTGAACATTTAAAAAGTTCGCGATATATCCTTTTTATTTAGGCCTATTGTCATCCTCATGTTCAAGTTTGGAAATAAAGTCTTACCATTCATATTTAAAATTTATTTTATGTCAGTACTTCTGATAAATTCATTCGTTTAATAGGCCTTCTCGTGATTATGTTGTTCCTTTTGCCTGCATCAGTTGTCACTTCGAGGAAAAAGTTAGGAAGGCATTGTTTTTAGACTATAAATCGAAAGTTGATAAGCTTTAATAAATTTGGTTACTATACTTGCATCTGTTCATCTGTTTGCATGACGCAGCAACCTGGTATTCTGTATTAAAGTTTCCCTTAACAGTCTTTTAATGATAATATTATTTCTCGTTTATTCAGCAATCCGGTTGACAGACCGTTACAATGAGCAATAATGCAGTTGGAACAATTTACAGGAATTCAGATTACAGAATACGTAAATTTTAACTAGTAACAGAACAGACAGCCTGCAATAATCGGCGCCAATAGCAGCCTAGAAAGCACGTCCGCCCTTACGGGGCGCGAACTTGTTACCTCTTGCTATCTACCACCGCGTGTTATCCATCGCGCTACCGCCACCCCCCCCAATACACACGGGGGCGGATACAGACATTTTCGAAAGGGGGGCAAAATTGTAGGCCTTAGATAAAAAAAACTTTTTTGTCTATCTTTGGACGAAAAATATGACGCCCTTTTTTAGTCATTTGGTCGAAATAATTATAGGCCCACCAATTTTCCCTGCACAAAATAGCTAATGACCTTTTCTAGTCGCTTAAAATAGGCTATTGACTTTTCCACGCTTTTGCTACTTTTTCTCTGTCACCTTTTTTCACTGCATTGATTGAAAGCTTGTTGAAACCTGATGGGGGCCACGTCCTGTGCACATCTCTGAATGGGGCCATGGCCGGATTGACTTTCTCTGGATCCGCCCCCGCTCCCCCCCAAATGCTGATGTTATTATCACTTGTACTTTTATGGATGCGATATTGAGATGATGTTCTGATGTTGCTATTATATGGCTCTTATTACACTATTATTGCTATAGCATCATTGCATTATTAACATTATGACCATAATACGTTTTTCAATAATTATTATGGTTATTAGTTATAAAATAACATTTACGTTATAGTTATGTGTTAAATGAAAGCAGTAACGAAGTCTAGTCAGCGTACTGTAATATGCCATCAGATTTTCATGGCTTCTGGTGCACGGTTCTTCTTAGTGTCTCACGATTGCACTTTCTTTATAGTATTGTTATGCTTTTGTGTGCAACGAAATAAATCCATTCAAAATCAATTCATTCAGAATGTGTGTTTAAGAGAAGAAGTGACTTGCATGGCTCTTTCAGTTGACTTTTAATGACACTGTATATTATATTGCTGAGATGAATATATGATGAATGGTATTTATTTTCATCACTAATCAAAATGAATCGGATCATTGTTCTTCGCATTTGCTGTGGTGGGTCCCTTCACTTGGAATGTTATCTCTGCTCTTCAATTGGCTAAGGTTCTGCCTGGGATTTTCCCGCATACCCTCCTCATCGTATTAAGGAGTTTCTTTTCCCTCTCGGCTACCGGGCTGAGAACACTTCTGAATCGCCCTGTGTGAGGTGCTTATAAATTTTTAGATACGATTCAATCGTGGAAGAGTTTCGCGTAGGCCAGAGTAAATATGTTTGAATAATGAATATTAACATGAGATTATCTCAATGGAACTGGAAATGTCTGTCAACTCTAATCACCTAGAGTTTGTTTATTGCTCTTCTAGGATCGAATTGTCAGGGAATCAATTGTCCCTTCGGAACTCACTGCGACTCCCAGACTCAAGCAGAACCAACGTGTGTCTGTGACACAAACTGTCCTGAGACGTACACACCATTCTGCGGAAGCAACAACAAAACTTACAACAACTCCTGTGAACTCCAGAGGGACATTTGCCTTACCAACACTTCCATCATTTACAAATCCAATGGAAGATGCGATGATGGTAACTCAATCTAGTCTCAATCTATTCACAATTTATTCTCAATCTATTCTCAATCTGTTCTCAATCTGTTCTCAATCTATTCTCAATCTATTCTCAATCTATTCACAGTCTATTCTCAATCTATTCTCAATCTATTTTCAATTTATTCTCAATCTATTCTCAATCTATTCTCAATCTATTCTCAATCTATTCACAGTCTATTCTCAATCTATTCTCAATCTATTCTCAATCTATTCTCAGTCTATTCTCAATCTATTCTCAATCTATTCTCAATCTGTTCTCAATCTGTTCTCAATCGGCATGTATAACGGACACAAGGAACGTTGCACAAAATACGGAAATCCTTTGTATGATTGGCGCACTGACCAGCTGATCGACCCAATGAAGCGAAACCAGCGCCTATTCGATAGAGAGAAGGAATAGCCAGAACAAGGCGGTGGGATGGAATGTAAGAGCGCGGTTCTAACAGGAGGGCGGATTGTCAGGCGGGGTGGAGGACAAAGGGAGGTCGAAGAGGAGGATGGCGAAGGAATTTCCATAGTAACGGTGAGACAGGTGGTTTGAAGAGCAATTGACAGAGCTTCTCTTAAACGAGTTATCTTTGCGTCAATATTGGCCTAAAGCGAATGAAAGACTCGTCTGAAACTGTTTACAGTACATTGCTGTTGCAGGGAAATTATACATGTTTAATTATAACTGCAAGAAACATCTTTATTTATCTCCGTTAGATTAACGTGCTAAGAAAGGTTCAACAAGAATCAACAGTCACCCCTGAAGATACCGATGACTGGGAGACTTGAGCAATTATCTTCTTTCGATGCAATCACCTTAAGATAGTAGGTATCCCAGTCACGTGCTTGCAATCAGTAAAGAGTGTTGTCTTTTTCTTCAAGGTCCAGGATGCGACTACACCTATTGTCCCTACGGTCAAACTTGCGTACCGGATGAACGAAATCGACCAATGTGCGTCTGTTCTCTAAGCTGCTACTCCGGTGCGCCCGGATCATACGAGGTCTGTGGTACGGATAACAAGACTTACAACAACGAATGCTTCCTCACAGTTGCTGCTTGTTTGACCAACAAAACCATCTTAATACAGCGCAATGAACCGTGTAAAAAAGGTGAATTCTTCACAGATTTCGTTGTCATTCTGTCAGGTGGATTAGAAGAGTTAAACTAATTCGAGAGACATTTCAGCTAATGTAGGACATAAAAAATTATTAGCCTCGAACCCATCGGTTTAAAGACGTTTATGAATTAGACTGAATCGTTGCTAGAATTATCTTCAGGCACCATCTTACTAAGTTGAGATTCGACGCAGCGCCACTCCAGAGGCAGATGCCCTTCTGCTTGACTTTCGATTGTCGCTTTAGAAGTTTGGAGAATACGATTGCAAATATTATAATTATAAATATTAATAGTAAAATTAATATTATTATTATTATTATCATCATTATTATTATCATCATCATCACCATCATCATCATCATCATCATCATCATCATCATCATCATCATCATCATCATCATCATCATCATCATCATCATCATTATATTTCTCAAAAAACAGAGTACTACTGCCTCGTCGAGCCGAGGCATGCGATGGCGTTGAATCGCTGAACTGTGGCTGATATCTTCTGGAACAGGAAGAAGGTTTCTTGTGGGTCTTCGGTTACGCGTGACAGCCGTCGGCCGAGTTCTGTGATGAAGGCCAGACCCTCCTCTTATTATTATTATTATTATTATTATTATTATTATTATTATTATTATTATTTTATTTTTATTTTATTTTTTTTTATTATAAACAACTTCTTTTATTGCAAAACAGACACGACCCTAATGTAGCAAAAGTTCCGAAGGAAAAGTATCGCTTCTATGGTTCTTGGTCCTCGTCCCCGGTGTTGTGCATAAAAGTGCCTCTAAATGCTATTGCGTTGTAGCGTTGTGTACAGATGGACAGGCGCTGGAATAAATACACAGTTTCCATAGGATCGCCGGTGACGGCAGTCAGCCGACGACCTAGTTCCATAATGAACTCACGACCTGACATATTAATTGGTCCCAATGTTTCTAACGCTATCGGAACGAAGTTGTGGGTTACAGGCAGATCAGCATATTTTGTTATTTTCCGCGATGCGGCCAATTCAGCTGCGCTCCCAGGTGTCATTGATGTCTTTGGTAAATAGGATACGGCGCAAGTGTGGATGCTGGTTGCGTCCCAGGTCATGTACTTTCCGCCAGCCCACGGTATGAGCGTCGCCCCATCTGGCCTCTTACCGTCGGTGCGAAGGAGGCCTGGGGGTTCTTTCGTGCTCGGAATGTCCGCTCTTTTGAGTGATCTCCATATTATTATTATTATTATTATTATTATTATTATTATTATTATTATTATTATTATTATTATTATTATTATTATTATTATTATTATTATTATTACATAAATTTCTTACGCGTGAAGATGATTTCATGAAGATAACTTGTTAATAGTTCTAAAGGTCTTTTCATTTGTCTTTCGTAGTACATGTAAGTCCGTGCAACGGAGTCGTATGCTCATCGGACAAAGTTTGCGAAGTTGGTCGAGATGGTAAACCGATTTGTGTATGTAACTCTCAATGCGAAAGCTACGGATCTCCCGTCTGTGGCAGCGACAATAAAACATACGCCAACTATTGTCTGCTTCGGAAGAAGGCTTGTACCAGCAGCTCAAGCATCCGTTGGCTCAACTACGGGAAATGCGTCGAAGGTGAGTAGGAATGCGATGAGTTGCATGCGATTTATTGTTTGCAAGACAGCAACCTGCAACAATTAGACAACGTACATGTAGTCATAGTTGACTGAAGGAGAGTATTCCATAGCATGATACTACAACCAGGGCTGTACACGGGGGTGTCCGGACAATTCGTCAACGGACAATTCGGAGCGGACAATTCTGAGACGGACAATTAGCACCGGACAATTTGGACCGAACAATTCTTGGCAGCCAAAATGCGTAATTGGGCTTCCGCTTTTAGGTCAGATTTTTCCAGCCTACCCATCTCCATCACCAACAATGTATTACTGTCCAAACTAATAATTATCTGACACCTGACCAGCGGACATAAAAACCATGGGCCTATGTAGGTATGAAAATTTCATTTATCTAAATGAACTGCCTATAAGTTGATAATTTACTGTATTTAACTACTAATTTCAGTTTCTTATTTTCAGTTATTGAACCAATTTTAGAAGATCAGACAACATTGGCTTGGTGCCATATAATTATTTTATGCCAATGATCAATAAAAGTTTCATCCCCGTAAGTGACTCTTAGGTGTGCAAGATTTCTATATGCGCTCCGAATTGTCCGTCTCCGAATTTTCCGGTCCGAATTGTCCGTCTCCGATTTGTCCGTCGACGAATTGTCGGGGAACCGTACACGGGGGTATACGCGGGTATACAGAGTGTCGTCACTTCCGGAGAAAAACCGCATCGTATACTCACCTCCCGAAAACCAGGATATAGGCCTACGCGAGTAAATGAGGGTGCATGACTAAAAAAGGTCATCAGTTTCTTCCGATGGGAAATTGATGACCTTTTATGAAGATTTTGGCCCGATGACTAAGAAAGTCGTCAGAAATTTCTGGCCCGAAAATTCGGTTTTGCGTGTACTCACCTCAAAATTTACCAGTACAGCCCTGATTTCAACCCTAAACATTTATCCTCAAAAGCATCTCATTCTACGCCATGCATGGCCGAGCAAAACATCACAACTTAGTACGTTGTGTAAATTTTGAACACCGTTCTTATCTGTTTCTCCAAATGTCAGACAAATTTTGTACAAGTAGGCTAATACGTTTTATGAATTATTTTTGTAGCCTCTGCTTGCGACAAGATGTCCTGTCCACCAGACAAAAGATGCGCCATCGATGAGCAGGGTGAAGCAACTTGTGTCTGCATTGATGAATGTCTGTACAATCCATACCCTGTCTGTGGCAGCGATGGTTTCACTTACAACAACGAATGCGAGCTGCAGAAGCAGGCTTGTACGACGAACACTAATGTGACGATGATCCACAGAGGAAAATGCGATCAAGGTAGGACTTGTGCAATCCTTCACACCTACCAAGATAGGACACAGACCAGAAAGGAGCGACATCTGATTATGATCATTATGCTTCTTTTTTGAGTTCTTGCTTATCTACCGCAATCACTTGTAATGAAAGTAATGATTAAAGGAAATGAAAAAAAACCCAATTCAGTCGGTGCAAGTCAGATGCAGGAGCCATGGCAAAATGTATATATAGTACTCTGGAAATGTAATTTCTTTCGTGCTTTATTGTGAGTTCGAAGCTGTTAGGTCGACTATCCAGTTAATCATAATGGACCATCAGTGTCAACAGGCTAATGACGTGTGTGTTAAGTCGCACCATAGTTAGTTTGTTGACAGAAGCCGGTCTTCAATGTGAAGAACGAGTAGAGTGCTTCTGTATACACTCGTCCATGGTTGAATGGTTGAGCGCCTCTGAGTAGATATCTTGAAGAGGCGCTATATAAATTCTCTGAATGAATGAATGAATGAATGAAACATGGAGTCAGTGGCAGAATTTGGTGGTTTGTTTATAGGTCTTCTGTCTTCTATTCACCAGTTCTGGTCTGTTCCCTTCATGGCAAAACAAGTGAATATGGTGTTCAAAAATTATAACACATTTCTAAAGTTCCAAGCTATGTCGTAATATTATATCCATGAAAATACTACTGTTAGCAGTGATTAGTTCTGAATTTCTGCTTTCTTAGGTCTGACTTGTAGCGACATCATCTGTCCAACTGGTCGAGTGTGTACGTTGAATGAGAAGAAGCAGCCGACTTGTGTCTGTAAGACGATGTGTTACTCCTACTATTACTACAATTTAGTCTGTGGAAGCGATGGAAAGACGTACGACAACGAGTGTTCCCTGTTGAGGGCAGCATGCACGACCAACACGAACATTAAAGTGGCCTCCTACACTCCATGCAAAGGAGGTAAATAACACTTTGGTTTATATATTTTATTAGGGACTGTGAATGTTGTTTTTATTACACCTTTTTTAATACTGTTATGATTTTATTTATTTGATTTTATGCGACTTAATATAAATATCGCCAATTATAGAATCTATAATATTGGCGATATTTATATTAAGTCGCATAAAATCAAATTCGTAATATAGATTTCGCTATAAGCAACGCCGATTATATCTGATAATTATAATCGGCGTTGCTTGTAGCGAAATCTTATTACGAACAGAGCATTCGTCAGTTAAGGAACATTGCTGAAACAAACAGAATCAGACGACACTCACACACGTGCAGAAATCATTCTATTATAGATAGCCTACAGACTTTCAAACAGCGCTCGTTAATAAACTGGTGCCCTGCGATTAGCTTTAGAGCTATGGTCTACGATTGCGATTAGTGTATTTGACCAATGAAAGAAGTTGAGAGATTCTGAGGCAGGTGGAACCGAGAATGAGAACGAGCTGACGAGGTCCACGACCGACGCAGCCAATGTCGCTCGTCTAAGCATCGAGTTGTTCCTGTTGCATATCATGTTGGAAGGCACCCAACAGCCTCAGCAACTTAATGCAATACGCGCAGAGCGGGTTACAACCGTTCGTTCATATAACTGGGAGCTGTTTATATGAAGTGACGCTATACACATTTTTGAAATGAATGAATGAACCAAATGAAAAGGAAAGCGATGTTTGTTGTTAATTTAAGAACATCATTTAATCGGAAAGCTTCCCATAAGATACAACGAAATCTCACGAAAACCGTAATTGCTAATCTATAAATTATAATCTATTTGATATTGGGCTCTATTTATACGATCTATTTAATCCATTAATGTGCGGGTTTTATGCGGTTAGTCCCCGCCTTTGGATGTCCATTTGATCGACGATTTTTGTAAGTAAGTAAGCTCCTGCATTTTAGGGAACAAGGTAAACGGTAATGCCTTAAATCAAAATGAGTGCAGACGATGGCGAAAAGTAGCACGATTCGGAGAAATCCATAAATAAAATCGAAACGGTATTATATAAACAATAAGAGAATGACTAATATTGATAAAAGTTATATCTATAGATCTGATCTGAAGAATACGAACACATGAGGCGTACTCATGTCTAAAATAAAAGCAGAGACAAGTATTTATACTAGCACTATCACAGTTTCAAATTTTACACAGTCAGTGAATTAGTTTCCTAATCATGTTCAACAAGCTTCCAGTTTACAAAGGGCAAAAACACTACTGCGCAACTATTTGGTTAATGACTGCAAAGATATTTAACCTTGTAGGCACTGATTTTATTTGATTTTATTATTATTTTTGTGTTTGTTTTGCGTTCTTTAGTTAAGTTTACTACATTAAATTTCATCTTATGCTGTTCTTTCTTGCCTATTGTTCAATTCATTATGTCAACCGTCTAGCCATCTGTTAAAATTGATATGTAATTAGGTGTCCCTGTTAGCGGGATATTCATCCCTTAGGGCCTTCCTTGTTGCCATCCGATTATGTGAAACATGTTATACTATGTCTATTGTGTATGTTGATGGTTGCAATAAAATGAATTGAATTGAATTGAATTGAATTGAATGATGGATTTCTCATACAGCAGTGAGGTACGAAAGAGATCTACAATAATTCGTTGTATGCCCTTTTCTCGTTAGAGGACCTGCTTTGCGGACAGTAATAATTGATGGAGACAGTGATGAGCTGACTGAATAGTCTTTGAAACTTCAAATTCGTGAGATAATTATTGTGCTAAGTGAGTCAATTTTCATCACAAAGTTTCTGCAGTTGGTGTATTTAATTATCATAGAATTTAACTGACGGACTGATCTGTTGTCGATATTTCTGGTTCAGATACAAGTTCACCCGATCCCATAGCAACAGACAGATCATGAATCCTGTCATCATGCGGAGAAACAACACAATTCGTCAATCTCGGAACTATCTTCTGGCAAAATAACTTCTGCTGTTTGCCTATGCGCATTATCTAAGATTTACTTATCGACAACGTCCATCTATAAGTTGTTAGCTTCTTCTTTGGGCACAACAAAATTATTCGATCAACGAACCAACATTTGACATTGAAAACAGCGCTTCAAATCATCGATAATAATAATACTCCATCACTTTCCAGGACGAATCTTCGCTGAATTCGTAGAATGCAAAATGTTTACTTAATAGGCTATTATTATTACGAAATTAATATTATTAATATTGTTCTAACTTTGACATAATTATCCGCAGTACAATCTGGGTTTTTTTTCTTATCACTGATCGATTCTGACATGTTTCTATTACGAAATGTTTTATCACTGTTCTATTTTGGCATATTCATCTCTTTCACTCTCACTCTAGGTGACGCATGGTTTTAATAGATAGAAAGACAGGTTTGCAGCATATTGTACGAAACGCTAGAATTAATTAATTGTTATTTACATGTACGCCTACAGTCATCTGTTAATAAACGTAATGTGGTTAAATTCATGATTTATCTGCTAGGTCTGCCACACCAGTGCGAGAGTGGAACTTTGAACTGATTAAATTTCTCCGACGGGTTCGATCCTTAGGCACAGTGATGGCCATGTCCAGATCCATACCCTGCCCGGTAAATCTTCCTGTATCATTCTGAGCCAAGTAGTTCTAGGTCTTTCTCCAAGACGAGTCCAAGAACGCGTAGCCTGTGCCTGCAAAACCCGTCTGGAATCCGAGTCTACTGGCATTCGAGCAATATGCCCAAGCAGTCTCACAGTACTGCGTACAGTAGGTTGTCCAATTCCAGTGTAGACCTTAGCGTTGGTGATGAAGTCAATCAATCAATCAATCAATCAAACAATCAAACAATCAATCAATCGGTCAATCAATCAAAAGTCGGATCACTTGATGCTACATAAAGCTCTCATGCACTTAGTGCCAAAGACGGCTATAGGCGCAGCTTATCCCGGGGTAACTGTCGGTGGAATATGTCCATCAAACTTGAAACGAGGGTCCTGTATTTAGCACTGTATAGGAAAGCAATAATAACCTAAATTGCCAACTTCAAATGAGGTTCTAAAAGCCGTGACGGTTCATGTCCAGCGTGGATTGGAAAAGATTGTTGCAAAATAGATGTTTCTCATTGCAGTACACTCTTATATCTGGTGAAAGTAGATTCAGACAAGTGTCACGCATTGATGCTTATATCAATTTGCTTATAACAATTACAGTGCGCGTGTTTGGGTTCAATTCTTAATTCTTCAGTTTTCAGTTCGTCGCTCAGCCACAAGTAGACCTACCTCGTCAGTTCCTCAGTATCCACTCTTAATTGATTTGGCTGACAAACGCAATAATGTGGATAAGTCAGTTTCTCAAATACTAATCTATTGTCCATATCGGCTGAGCCAGATCTTCATAATAAGACTGCTACAAGAAGTCGTGGAAGCCAGAGTTTTCGGTCAAAAGAGCAATCGTAGTCGTCGGCCCAAGGCAGGGGAAATCTTTGACGTCCTTCTTTCCAACCACAGAATTTGAACTTTAACTTGACTAGATTAATTATCATTGCTCTCAGTACACAACTCAGGAACTGATTACCTTGTCTTGCTTTTTAAAAAGATAACGTTATAAGTCTATAAGAGAAGATGGCAACTTCTTTCTGTGTGACTTAGGCCTATAATTATTATGTAGCCTAGGTCTATTATAAAAGTTTTAGCTTGGCGGTCATAGATTTTAATACGGCAAGTCGCGCATTGATCTCAAAGCTGTAAGTGTCAACTAGAAAATTGGAAACCCTAAGTGTTTATTAATAAATAGTTGTTAACAATAATGCTATCAAAGGTCGTTGCCGATATCGTAACCTTCAATGTTTTTAAAAACTCCACGTTAAAGGTGAGCACAAATGACATGTAGCTCTTATTTGTGCTCACCTTTAACGTGGAGTTTTAAAAACATTGTACGTCAAAAAGAATCATGCCATTATACGATTTAATTCAGATTCCCGATGTGATTTATTTTCAATGGCATCGGCGTCCATTCACAATCAGTCATCCATGAGAAGTTGGACCAAAATATTCGACAATACAAAGCATCTTGTCAAGTGGGTCATCGACGAAAACAACACCAACTACTCTCATCGTCTTCTCTTCCATACACGACGCTTACTTTGGTCCTAATGTCGTGCATAAACCTACGAGCAGCACATCTGCTGCAGTGCATGTCAGTAGGTTATAAAAGGGTCAACACCAAGTTGTTTTACTTAGAATGAATCTATGGGTAGACTTTAACAAGATGGCAACGTTTAGTTTCATGGTAGTTGTTGTAAGTGCTGCTCTCTTCTCGAGTGTCGTTCTGTGTCAGGGTAAGTTCGACTGAACTAGAGTCCATGATATTATAGTTCCGTCTTATTATATACTAACTGGGATACCCGGCGTTGCCCGGGGATTTTAGGAATCGCCGCCTTCCCGGTCAATCCTCCGTCCCTCCTTCCCATTTTTACCAGTAACAACTTCCGTTTCTCCGATATAATATATTCATGCTTACCGTACAAGAAATATTAATATCATCGACAACAATTTCATGAAAAACGCGGATGTTCTTGATCATATTTACAGAAGCTAATGTTTGTAACAGTAGGCGATCCCCATTATAATCTATTTGCCAATAGCATGGTCTCGATATATCTTCAAGAAAACCGCGTCTTCATGAACTCCCACAAAACTGCTTTTAATGAAGCCCTTGCCCTAATTGACTGGTCTCCCGTTTTGGAAGCCTGTGCCAATCTAAATGCCAATGAGGCGTATGACCTATTCAAGTCTAAATACAAGGAGTCCTACAGTGAATTCTTTTCCCTCACTCAAAGCAAATATGGACGAAATTCCACCCCCAAAAAACCTTGGATGACAAAGGGTCTCCTGAAATCCTGTAGGAAAAAAATCTGCGCTATATCTGAAGTATATAAAAGACCCAAATGATAGCAATAAGCTTCAGTTTGTGTCCTACAGAAATAAATTTAAATCATTGAGAATTCAGGCCGAAAAAAATTACTATGCTACAGAATTCTGTAAGCATAGCAACAACCTGAAGAAAACCTGGAGCCTCTTGCGAACTCTTATGGGGACGAACGATAATGTAGATAAAAATGTCCTATCCCTATCAGTTGACGGGGTGAAGATTTCTGATCCTGGGTCTATGGCAAACAAATTTAGGCTAATGCTTACTTCACAGAGATAGCCCAGTCACTTGCAGCTAAACTCCCCAATACTACGACCTCCTTTGAGAAATTCATGCCATCATCACTTATCGAATCATTTGGACTCAGTGAAACCTCCCCAGAGGAAATTATCAGACTTGGGCACTCCATTAATTGTTCACATGGCAAAGGAGTTGATGACATTGATCCTAGCATTGCACTTTTTTTACATTACCCTCTATTGCCTACCTATTATCAGGTATAATAAACTATTCTTTTAGTACTGGGGTATTTCCCCAATCATTAAAAATTGCAAAAGTGGTTCCAGTTTATAAAAAAGGGGTTAAATACGATGTAACTAACTACAGACCTATTTTAGTACTGCCATTTTTCTCCAAATTTTTTGAAAAAGCAATGTATGAACGTCTAAATAATTTCTTTTCTAAAGGAAATGTTCTTTTCCCCTCCCAACATGGGTTCCAATCTGGACACTCTACCTATATGCCTTTGATGAGCATGCAAGATAAAATTTCCAATGCAATTGAAAATAACCAGTATGCAATAGGAATCTTTTTCGACTTGGCTAAGGTTTTTGATACTGTTAATCATGATATCTTACTAAAGAAATTAAGCACTTATGGGATACGGGGTACTCAATTAAACTGGTTTTTAAGTTATTTTACTAATCGATCCCAACTGGTTTCCTGCAATGGTGTTCTATCTAATCTACGGCGAATTAACTTCGGAGTTCCTCAGGGGTCCATTCTCGGTCCCTTAATGTTTCTAATCTATGTTAATGATCTCCCCAATGCATCTTCTCTATTGCATTTTATACTTTTTGCTGATGACACCAATGTATTTTACTCCAACTCATCTCTTGAAACCCTATTTTATGATGTTAACGTTGAATTGAAAAACGTAGCCGAATGGTTCCATGCTAATAAACTGTCGTTAAATCTTGATAAAACTAATTATATAATTTTTAAATCCCATAGAAAGAGTTGTCATACAGGAAACCTGAGGGTGTGCATTGAAGGGGTTCCACTCACTCAGGTAGTATCAACCAAATTCCTAGGAGTATATATAGACCAACACAAAACCTGGAAAGATCACATAAAAATTGTCTCCAATAAAATCGCTAAAAACCTTGGAATATTATCCCGTACCTCCCAGCTAGTACCTCCTCAAATTCGTCTCACATTGTATTATTCACTTATATACCCATACCTCACGTACTGCAATATAAGTTGGGCCTCTACCTATAAATCTAGTCTACTGAATCTAATCAAGCTCCAAAAGCGAGCAATTCGATTTATAGGAAGCCTGCCCTATGGAGCCCCGACAGAATCTAAATTCCATGAATACAGCCTTCTCAATGTTTACCAAATTAGGCGGGTCCAGATAGGCGATTTCATGTTCAGGTATTTTCATGGCCTTTTACCTTCATTGTTCAAGAACTTCTTCCTTCATACTACGGAGGTGCACTCCTATCATACTAGACAAGCTGACTCCTACCACTTGCCCCATGCCCACACCAATATCCGACGCTTCTCTGTTAAATATAGTGGGGTTCAATCATGGAATGAGATTCCCCCTTCCATCAGATTGCTACCTAATCTTTCTCTCTTTAAATTAAGACTGCGTACCCTGATACTCGATAATAATTAATGAATTTACTCCTGCACATTGTATCTAATAATTGATTCTTATTGCACAGTCGTTAATTGATCAACTATTAATAACCTCTTGTCTCTTCTTTGAATAAATTTGGTGGCGACTTAAGTTATATCAAAATCCCTAGTTGCCCATGCAGTATCCCGGCTATCCGATGACGTTGTGCTTCAAATTTCTTATAAAGGCCCTATCATAATCGAACGTGTAGCCTAACTGTGCTTTTAGTTAGGATGTTTGTTTTTTATTTTCCTTTTTTTGACTCTTTATAATTTAAACTAGGACCATTCAACGGCAACCTAATGGCCATCATCATCATGGTATATAACTGCCCAGGGGATTCACCTAGCGGGGTTGCAAGACCCCTTCCGGGTCCCCTGTGCAACCAATTTGTATCTATATAGGCATCAATAGTTAAGTACCGTTCTGTTACATTTGTCAACTTTGTTTTCTTTGATGCTTGATTTGATTTGTTCTTGTTCCTTGTTTCTTGGTTGCCAAATAAACGATTTGATTTGATTTTGATTTTGAATTATTACTTGAATAATACCTTTATTCGTTGGGTGTTTTAGTTAATTGCCAGTTAAGTTATGTCATTAAAATTATTCTATCTTCTATCAATAAGTCTTTTTCATGGTTATCTCTTTATTCCTGTAACTGTACGAACCAAATTATTTTTACTTGATTACTGTGCAGACGGTTCTTAACCGATCTTCGACAAGAGATTAAGTCTTTATCTCTTTGCTATCTTCACCCTACTATCTCACAGCTCAGACTCCTATCCCTAACTATCCCTAACTAGCCCACCCACCCACAACCTACCTATCAATAGACACCCATACCAACACAAAAGCATACCAATTATGAGAGGCGCAATCGCTACAGTCTAACTTTTATACAAGCGCATCGATTTGAATGCTGTACTACGAATCGATCAATGGATATACAGCACAAAACACAAGTCATCATTAAAGTAATGTCGAAGCTAACAATAAATTAATAGCTTAACAAATTCATTATGTTCACGAGCATCATCACCGTCTACCTTTTTCCGAATCTATGCAGCGAAAGCACACCTTTTTATAACGTACGAAATGGCCTCGAGATTTCTCATTGGCTCAGTTTTTCCTGGAAATGCATGGTGTCTGACTGATTCGACACTATAATGTGGTCAGAACACAAATTCTCGCTCAAAACAATTCACACTCGCGCAACCACCACAGACTTGAAACGCATTATGTTCGTAAATGTCGGGCAATTAATTATTATAGTCAGACTAACTTCCGAATTTATCGCTACTCTCACATCATGTCTTTCATGTTTGATCACCTTCACTGGTTCCCTTCTCTCACTATCCGCGAATTCATATCAAGGTTCTTACTCTAAATCGCCATATCTCACTCTGGCCTTGCACCCATTATTGCCTGGCGACTTCACCATATACAAGCGTATCAATTTGCATGCTGTACTACGAACGACTATTCTCTTCGTACAATGGCCTACGTTCGCGTCGCAGACAATGATCTCGTTGTCTCGTGAGCAAAGACTTCTTCAGTCAAAATTCGAGCTTTTGCCATCATTGGCCTTGAGCTTTGGGATCAACTCTTGGAGTAGACGCTTATTTTGTTATTGTAAATCACATTTTTTCGCCGTCTTAAAAGTACTGTATTCCTATTTGCACTCTGATTTAGGTGCACCTTGTGAGACACTTTATAAAGTCATACTGTAGATTTAATTCTTTACAAAACAATAAAATAGCTGACTGGAAATAGATTTCAACTTAAAACACGTCATTACAACAGAAAAACTGATGTATTCCTGCATAAATGAATACTTCTAAGTGAACATTCAAATAACACCGCTCAGCAATTCACATAATACAGCCCAAATCAGTGCACGAAAGTGTGGCTGGCAATTAGTATCAGCAAAGGATGTGCCTGCCAACATTATTAGGTCCATAATTGTGACGAATCGTTGCGATCCAGTGACGTTGGTGTCTCTTGCTATTAGACAACACTTGATCGATATCTCACGAAGCAAAAACGTCATAAGTGGCCTATATTTGATTATCAAAAAACGTCACAATTGCATGAGAAGCGTAATGACTTCCCTGTGACTGTATGTACTGGATGTTATACGGTATTGTAGTTTCTATTTTGCGTGATTACTGGTTATCCTATTAGCCGGATTCTCCGCGCCTTGTGGCTTTTCCATTGACAGCCTCAAATTATGTTAATCACCATGTAAACTGCCATAATTGTTTTTTGTTGGTTTAGGAATTTGACTGATGGTCACTAATTGTAGTTGTGGATGGATGCGTTGAAGCCGTTGGGTTGACTGGTTGATTGTTTGTATGTGACGGTCGGAGTGGTGTGTACAGGGTGTTACCAGGGGATTAGTGTTATCTACTACCTTCAGAATTAAAACAGCGACCGTGGAATTCTTTCAAAACAAATTCCTGCTGTATGAGTGTGACTGATCTGCTAAGCGCTTCAGCTGAGGGAACAAGAAGAAGACATCTGGAGGAAATGTTTTGCTGCAGTTCTTTGGCAACGCCTTCTTCATTTCTCTCCGTCGTGTTTTCTTGATCTGTGTCGGTCTGTCGGTGACCTCGCTCACAACCTTTCGAGCTTTTCGCTCTTCCGCAACTGGATAGCTTTCGTTTCCGCGGGCTTGCACTTCTATAGGACAACGCCGGAGCCTTTCGATTGTGTGCCCTGGAATGGCCCCACGTTAGCCTTGCGATAAATGCCTATGATAATTTCTCCTGCCTTTTTAAGTTGGTCAAATCCTACTACTTTTATAGTGTGACTGGGCTGGTAGCGCTACTGAGTAGGTCTAAGTCTCTTGATGACGCGCTGTATCAATTCTCGGAATGAACGAACGAATCAATGTTTTGATGGTCCGGTTCATACTTTAAAAAGTTTAAACGAATTACGCATGTAGTTCTCAGTAATGGCGCGCGACGTGTTTAGGCCAGCTCTGATCAATTTGGGTATTTTCCACTCCCACCAACGCACAGACATGTGGATGCTTGGAATACTTGCCTTAACCGCTGTAGCCATCGTTCAAAATTCTCATTTTGGTCTCTAAAGCACAACGGGGTCTTGCTCCAAAATATCTAACCAATGTAATTCACAGGCCAGTTTCAGCCTCTTCGCATCGTCCACTCCGCTCTTTAAACAGATTTAAACTTCTAGTACCTCCTACTAGAACGGCTATGGCTCAGTCCCGTTCCTTTACATAAATTGGCCCCTCTCTTTGGAATACGCTCTCTCCATCTACTCGATCTCAACTTCTGACAGGTAATCCCTCCTCCTCATTTTCTTTTCTTAAAACCTATTTCTTCTCTCGTGGCCTTGCGCACTGGGAGCGCCTCTGAACGGTTCACCCTAGTAGAGGCGCTTTATAAATGTTTTTATACAATACAATACAATGTGGCACTGCGCTTAAATTCATATTCCCGATGTGATTTCCTTTCAATGGCATCGGTGTCCCATTCACAATCAGTCATCCATGAGAAGTTGGACCAAAATATTCGACAAGACAAAGCATCTTGTCAGATGGGTCATTGACGGAAACAACACCAACTACTCTGATCAACGAACTCATCGTTTTCTCTGCCAGACACGACGCTTACTTTGGTCCTAATGTCGTGCATAAACCTACGAACAACACATCTGCTGCAGTGCATGTCAGCGGTTATAAAACGACCAACACCAAGCAGTTTTACTTAGAATGAATCCATGGGTAGACTTTAACAAGATGGCAACGTTGAGTTTCATGGTAGTTGTTGTAAGTGCTGCTCTGTTCTCGAGTGTCGTTCTGTGTCAGGGTAAGTTCGACTGAACTCGAGTCCATACATATCCGTCTCATTAGGCTTTGTACTAGCTGGGGTACCCGACGTTGCCCGGGGATTTTAGGATTCGCCGCCTTCCCGGTCAATCCTCCGTCCCTCGTTCCCCTTTTACCAGTAACAACGTCCGTTTCTCCGATTAAAATATATTCATCTTACTGTACAAGAAATTCTAATTTCATCGACAACGATTTAGCCTACCATGCAAAACGAGGATGTTCTCGATCATATTTACAGAAGCTAATGTTTCTAACAGTAGGCTATCCCCATTATAATCTACATGTATTTGCCAATAGCATGGACTCGATATATCTTCAAGAAAACGCGTCTTCGTGAACTCCCACAAATTACTTGAATAATACCTCTATTCGTTGGGTGTTTTAGTTAATTGCCAGTTAAGTTATGTCATTAAAATTATTCTACCTTCTATCAATAAGTCTTTTTCATGGTTATCTCTTTGTTCCTGTAACTTTACGAACCAAATTATTTTTACTTGATTACTGTGCAGACGGTTCTTAACCGATCTTCGACAAGAGATTAAGTCTTTATCTCTTTTCTATCTTCACCCTACTCTCTCACAGCTCAGACTCCTATCCCTAACTAGCTCACCCACCCACAACCTACCTATCAATAGACATCCATACCAACACAAAAGCATACCAATTACGAGAGGCGCAATCGCTACAGTCTAACTTTTATACAAGCGCATCGATTTGAATGCTGTCCTACGAATCGATCAATGGATATACAACACAAAACACAAGTCATCATTAAAGTAATGCTATAACTACCAATAAATTAATAGCTTAACAAATTCATTATGTTCACGAGCATCATCACTGTCTACCTTTTTCCGAATCTATGAATCGAAAGCACATCTTTATATAACGTACGAAATGGCTTTGAGATTTCTCATTGGCTCAGTTTTTCCTCAAAATGCATGCTGTCTGACTGATGCGACACTATAATGTGGTCAGACCACAAATTCGCCGTCAAAATAATTCACACTCGCGCACAACCACACACTCGAAACGCATTATGCGCACTTCGGACTTTATCGCTATTCTCACATCATGTCTTTCATGTTTGACCACCTTCACTGGCTCCCCTCCCTCATTATCCGCGTATCCATATATCAAGGTTTTTACTTTTATTCACCAGTCTCTCTCTGGCCTTGCGCCCATTATTGCCTGCCGACTTCACCATCCTCTCTTCGTACACTACGTTCGCGTCACACACAACGATCTCGTCGTCTCGTGAGCAAAGACTGCTACAGCCAAAACTCCAGCTTTTGCCGTCATTGGTCCTGAGCTTTGGAATCAACTCTCGGAGTCGACGCTTATTTTGATACTGCCTGATACCTGAATCACATCTTTTCGCCGTCTTAAAAGTATTTTATTCCTTTTTGCACTCTGATTGAGGTGCACTTTGTGAGGCACTTTATAAAGTCATAGATGGAATTCTATGCAAAACAATAAAATAGCTGCGTGGAAATAGATTTCAACTTAAAACACTTCATCACAACATAAAAATTGATGTATTTCTAGTTAACTGAATAATTATAAGTTAATATTAAAACAACACCATTCAGGAATTCACATAATAATCATACTGACCCAAATCAGTGCAGGAAAGTGTGGCTGGCAATTTGTATCAGCAAAGGATATGCCTGCCAACACGATTAGGCTTATAATTGTGACGAATCGTAGCGATCCGGTGACGTTGGTGTCTCTTGTTATTTGACAATACCTGATCGATGTCTCACGCAGCAAAAACGTCATATATGTTGGCCTATATTTGATTATCAGAAGACGTCACAATTGCATGACAATCGTAATGGCGTCCCTGTAATTGCATGTACTGGATGTTGTGCGCTGTTGTATTTTTCTATTTTCCGTGATTACTGGTTAGCCTATTAACCGGATTGTCCGTACCTTAAGGCTCTTCCATTGACAGTTTCAAATTATGTTAATCACCATGTTAACTGCCATAATTGTATTTTGTTGGTTTAGGAATTTGACTGATGGCCACTAATTGTAAATAACTAAAATCTGTTGGGTTGACTGTTTGAATGTTTGTATGTGACGGTCTTAGTGGTGTGTACAGGGTGTTACCAGGGGATTAGTGTTATCTACTACCTGCGAGTCAGTTTGGCTGAGGACCGACTGCTGCATGCAGTGGCCAGGAACGATTTTCACGTCCTTCGAACTCTTTTCCCGCCAAAGAACAACCGTCGTCCAGGTCTCAGGGCCCGTATGCACAATTTTGAACTTCCGAGCAAAGATGACCGAAATTTTGTTTCTAGAGTCCTTTTTCAATCATATTATTAGCTTAGTCTAACAATCGATTCAATTTAATTCCAATGACTGAATACTCCCTTTAATATTTTTTATTTCAATGTAATTTTTGTCTGTCTCGATGTACCAGGTTACAGCTTATCAACCTGCTTTTGCTCATTAAACGAATATACATAACATGATAATAGCTTCACAATTAAAACATTGACCGTGGAATTCTTTCAAAACAAATTTCTGCTGTAGGCCTATGAGTGTGATTGATCTGCTAAGCGCTTCAGCTGAGGGAAGAAGAAGAAGACATCTGGAGTCAATGTTTTGCTGCAGTTCTTTGGCAACGCCTTCTTCATTGCGCTCAATCGTGTTTTCCTGATCTTTGTCGGTCTGTCGGTGACCTCACTCACAACCTTTCGAGCTTTTCGCTCTTCCGCAACTGGATAGCTTTCGTTTCCGCGTGCTTGCACTTCTGTAGGACAACGCCGGAGCCTTTCGATTGTGTGCCCTGGAATGGCCCCCCGTTAGCCTTGCGATTAATGCCTATGATAATTTCTCCTGCCTTTTTATGTTGGTCAAATTCTACTACTTTTAAAGTGTGACTGGGTTAGTAGCGCTTCTGAGTAGGTCTAAGTCTCTTGATGACGCGCTGTATCAATTCTCGGAATGAATGAAAGAATCAATGTTTTGATGGTCCGGTTCATACTTTGAAAAGTTTAAACGAATTACGCATGTAGTTATCAGTAATGGCGCGCGACGTGTTTAGGCCAGCTCTGATCAATTTGGTTATTTTCCACTCCCACCAACGCACAGACATGTGGATGCTTGGAATGCTTGCCTTAACCGCTGTAGCCATCGTGCAATGTGGCACTGCGTTTAAATTCATATTCCCTATGTGATTTCCTTTCAATGGCATCGGTGTCCCATTCACAATCAGTCATCCATGAGAAGTGGGACCAACATATTCGACAATACAAAGCATCTCAAAGCAAGTGGGTCATTGACGAAAACAACACCAACTATTCTCATGAACGATAATCATCGTCTTCTCTGCCAGACACGACGCTTACTTTGGTCCTAATGTCGTGCATAAAACTACGAGCAGCACATCTGCTGCAGTGCATGTCAGCGGTTATAAAAGGGTCAACCACAAGTTGTTTTACTTAGAATGAATCTATGGGTAGACTTTAACAAGATGGCAACGTTGAGTTTCATGGTTGTTGTTGCGAGTGCTGCTCTGTTCTCGTGTGTCGTTCTGTGTCAGGGTAAGTTCGACTGAACTCGAGTCCATACATATCCGTCTCATTAGGCTTTGTACTAGCTGGGGTACCCGACGTTGCCCGGGGATTTTAGGATTCGCCGCCTTCCCGGTCAATCCTCCGTCCATCGTTCCCCTTTTACCAGTAACAACGTCCGTTTCTCCGATTAAAATATATTCATCTTACTGTACAAGAAATTCTAATTTCATCGACAACGATTTAGCCTACTCATGCAAAACGAGGATGTTCTCGATCATATTTACAGAAGCTAATGTTTCTAACAGTAGGCTATCCCCGTTGTAATCTATTTGCCAATAGCATGGTCTCGATATCTTCAAGAAAACGCGTCTTCATGAACTCCCACAAATTACTTGAATAATAACTCTATTCGTTGGGTGTTTTAGTTAATTGCCAGTTAAGTTATGTCATTAAAATTATTCTATCTTCTATCACTAAGTCTTTTTCATGGTTATCTCTTTGTTCCTGTAACTTTACGAACCAAATTATTTTTACTTGATTACTGTGCAGACGGTTCTTAACCGATCTTCGACAAGAGATTAAGTCTTTATCTCTTTTCTATCTTCACCCTACTCTCTCACAGCTCAGACTCCTATCCCTAACTAGCTCACCCACCCACAACCTACCTATCAATAGACATCCATACCAACACAAAAGCATACCAATTACGAGAGGCGCAATCGCTACAGTCTAACTTTTATACAAGCGCATCGATTTGAATGCTGTCCTACGAATCGATCAATGGATATACAACACAAAACACAAGTCATCATTAAAGTAATGCTATAACTACCAATAAATTAATAGCTTAACAAATTCATTATGTTCACGAGCATCATCACTGTCTACCTTTTTCCGAATCTATGAATCGAAAGCACATCTTTATATAACGTACGAAATGGCTTTGAGATTTCTCATTGGCTCAGTTTTTCCTCAAAATGCATGCTGTCTGACTGATGCGACACTATAATGTGGTCAGACCACAAATTCGCCGTCAAAATAATTCACACTCGCGCACAACCACACACTCGAAACGCATTATGCGCACTTCGGACTTTATCGCTATTCTCACATCATGTCTTTCATGTTTGACCACCTTCACTGGCTCCCCTCCCTCATTATCCGCGTATCCATATATCAAGGTTTTTACTTTTATTCACCAGTCTCTCTCTGGCCTTGCGCCCATTATTGCCTGCCGACTTCACCATCCTCTCTTCGTACACTACGTTCGCGTCACACACAACGATCTCGTCGTCTCGTGAGCAAAGACTGCTACAGCCAAAACTCCAGCTTTTGCCGTCATTGGTCCTGAGCTTTGGAATCAACTCTCGGAGTCGACGCTTATTTTGATACTGCCTGATACCTGAATCACATCTTTTCGCCGTCTTAAAAGTATTTTATTCCTTTTTGCACTCTGATTGAGGTGCACTTTGTGAGGCACTTTATAAAGTCATAGATGGAATTCTATGCAAAAGAATAAAATAGCTGCTTGGAAATAGATTTCAACTTAAAACACTTCATCACAACATAAAAATTGATGTATTTCTAGTTAACTGAATAATTATAAGTTAATATTAAAACAACACCATTCAGGAATTCACATAATAATCATACTGACCCAAATCAGTGCAGGAAAGTGTGGCTGGCAATTTGTATCAGCAAAGGATATGCCTGCCAACACGATTAGGCTTATAATTGTGACGAATCGTAGCGATCCGGTGACGTTGGTGTCTCTTGTTATTTGACAATACCTGATCGATGTCTCACGCAGCAAAAACGTCATATATGTTGGCCTATATTTGATTATCAGAAGACGTCACAATTGCATGACAATCGTAATGGCGTCCCTGTAATTGCATGTACTGGATGTTGTGCGCTGTTGTATTTTTCTATTTTCCGTGATTACTGGTTAGCCTATTAACCGGATTGTCCGTACCTTAAGGCTCTTCCATTGACAGTTTCAAATTATGTTAATCACCATGTTAACTGCCATAATTGTATTTTGTTGGTTTAGGAATTTGACTGATGGCCACTAATTGTAAATAACTAAAATCTGTTGGGTTGACTGTTTGAATGTTTGTATGTGACGGTCTTAGTGGTGTGTACAGGGTGTTACCAGGGGATTAGTGTTATCTACTACCTGCGAGTCAGTTTGGCTGAGGACCGACTGCTGCATGCAGTGGCCAGGAACGATTTTCACGTCCTTCGAACTCTTTTCCCGCCAAAGAACAACCGTCGTCCAGGTCTCAGGGCCCGTATGCACAATTTTGAACTTCCGAGCAAAGATGACCGAAATTTTGTTTCTAGAGTCCTTTTTCAATCATATTATTAGCTTAGTCTAACAATCGATTCAATTTAATTCCAATGACTGAATACTCCCTTTAATATTTTTTATTTCAATGTAATTTTTGTCTGTCTCGATGTACCAGGTTACAGCTTATCAACCTGCTTTTGCTCATTAAACGAATATACATAACATGATAATAGCTTCACAATTAAAACATTGACCGTGGAATTCTTTCAAAACAAATTTCTGCTGTAGGCCTATGAGTGTGATTGATCTGCTAAGCGCTTCAGCTGAGGGAAGAAGAAGAAGACATCTGGAGTCAATGTTTTGCTGCAGTTCTTTGGCAACGCCTTCTTCATTGCGCTCAATCGTGTTTTCCTGATCTTTGTCGGTCTGTCGGTGACCTCACTCACAACCTTTCGAGCTTTTCGCTCTTCCGCAACTGGATAGCTTTCGTTTCCGCGTGCTTGCACTTCTGTAGGACAACGCCGGAGCCTTTCGATTGTGTGCCCTGGAATGGCCCCCCGTTAGCCTTGCGATTAATGCCTATGATAATTTCTCCTGCCTTTTTATGTTGGTCAAATTCTACTACTTTTAAAGTGTGACTGGGTTAGTAGCGCTTCTGAGTAGGTCTAAGTCTCTTGATGACGCGCTGTATCAATTCTCGGAATGAATGAAAGAATCAATGTTTTGATGGTCCGGTTCATACTTTGAAAAGTTTAAACGAATTACGCATGTAGTTATCAGTAATGGCGCGCGACGTGTTTAGGCCAGCTCTGATCAATTTGGTTATTTTCCACTCCCACCAACGCACAGACATGTGGATGCTTGGAATGCTTGCCTTAACCGCTGTAGCCATCGTGCAATGTGGCACTGCGTTTAAATTCATATTCCCTATGTGATTTCCTTTCAATGGCATCGGTGTCCCATTCACAATCAGTCATCCATGAGAAGTGGGACCAACATATTCGACAATACAAAGCATCTCAAAGCAAGTGGGTCATTGACGAAAACAACACCAACTATTCTCATGAACGATAATCATCGTCTTCTCTGCCAGACACGACGCTTACTTTGGTCCTAATGTCGTGCATAAAACTACGAGCAGCACATCTGCTGCAGTGCATGTCAGCGGTTATAAAAGGGTCAACCACAAGTTGTTTTACTTAGAATGAATCTATGGGTAGACTTTAACAAGATGGCAACGTTGAGTTTCATGGTTGTTGTTGCGAGTGCTGCTCTGTTCTCGTGTGTCGTTCTGTGTCAGGGTAAGTTCGACTGAACTCGAGTCCATACATATCCGTCTCATTAGGCTTTGTACTAGCTGGGGTACCCGACGTTGCCCGGGGATTTTAGGATTCGCCGCCTTCCCGGTCAATCCTCCGTCCATCGTTCCCCTTTTACCAGTAACAACGTCCGTTTCTCCGATTAAAATATATTCATCTTACTGTACAAGAAATTCTAATTTCATCGACAACGATTTAGCCTACTCATGCAAAACGAGGATGTTCTCGATCATATTTACAGAAGCTAATGTTTCTAACAGTAGGCTATCCCCGTTGTAATCTATTTGCCAATAGCATGGTCTCGATATCTTCAAGAAAACGCGTCTTCATGAACTCCCACAAATTACTTGAATAATACCTCTATTCGTTGGGTGTTTTAGTTAATTGCCAGTTAAGTTATGTCATTAAAATTATTCTATCTTCTATCACTAAGTCTTTTTCATGGTTATCTCTTTGTTCCTGTAACTTTACGAACCAAATTATTTTTACTTGATTACTGTGCAGACGGTTCTTAACCGATCTTCGACAAGAGATTAAGTCTTTATCTCTTTTCTATCTTCACCCTACTCTCTCACAGCTCAGACTCCTATCCCTAACTAGCCCACCCACCCACAACCTACCTATCAATAGACATCCAGACCAACACAAAAGCATACCAATTATGAGAGGCGCAATCGCTACAGTCTAACTTTTATACAAGCGCATCGATATGAATGCTGTACTACGAATCGATCAATGGATATACAGCACAAAACACAAGTCATCATTAAAGTAATGCTATAACTACCAATAAATTAATAGCTTAACAAATTCATTATGTTCACGAGCATCATCACCGTCTACCTTTTTCCGAGTCTATGAAGCGAAAGCACACCTTTTTATAACGTACGAAATGGCTTTGCGATTTCTCATTGGCTCAGTTTTTCCTGGAAATGCGTGGTGTCTGACTGATTCGACACAATAATGTGGTCAGACCACAAACTCGTGTTCAAGACAATTCACACTCGCACACAACCACACACTCGAAACGCATTATGTGCCCATTATGTTTGGCAATAACCAGACTATTTCCCGACTTTCTCGCTATTCTCACATCACTTCTTTCATGCTTGATCACCTTCACTGGTTCCCCAAACTATTCGAGTCCATATCAAGGTTCCAACTTCAATTCACCGTTCTCGCTCTGGCCTTGTGCCCAATTGCCTGCCGACTTCACCATTCTCTCTTCGTCCACTACGTTCTCGTCACACACAATGATCTCGTTGTCTCGTGAGCTAAGACTTCTTCAATCAAAACTCCAGCTTTTGACGTCATTGGTCCTGAGCTTTGGAATCAACTCTCGGAGTAGACGCTTATTTTGTTATTGCCTTATACTCGAATCACATCTTTTCGCCGTCTTAAAAGTCCTTTTGCACTCTGATTGAGGTGCACCTTGTGAGACACTTTATAAAGTCATAGACTTGATTCTATACAAAACAATAAAATAGCTGACTGGAAATAGATTTCAACTTAAAACACTTCATAACAACATAAAAATTTATGTATTCCTATATAAATGAATAGTTCAAAGTGAACATTCAAATAACACTCAGCAATTCACATAATAATGATCCCAACCCAAATCAGTGCATGAAAGTGTGGCTGGCAATTAGTATCAGCAAAGGTTGTGCCTGCCAACGTTATCAGGTCTATAATTGTGGCGTCCGACCCTCCTCAGCAGACAACGCTTGCGACGCTTCCCTCTTGCCGTCGCCCGCAAGCACCTCTGTTCGACCGGGTCGTTCTCTCTCGGTGATCCCTGCACCACCAAGAGTCTCTGGATGCCCAGGACCCGGGAGACCCTCTATTGTACCAGGATTGCCCGAGCCTCCCGAGTCGCTGTCTGCGGCGTGTGCGCCGTCGTTCCTTTCACTGGCGGTCGAAGAAGACACTGACACCGACGCCTGCGACCGGGTGTGCAGCGCCGTATCATCGGACTCGCTCTCTGCCGAGTGCGCGGTCACCGAATAGGCGACGTCCTGAGATGGAGGATGGCCGACTCCCAACACAGGGTTCGTTGTCCCACCGGCAGAGTGCCCTCGCCGTACTCCGCCCGTCGCGCCTGCGGTCTTTGTCTTCCTGCCCGTATTTCCCGCTCCCTGGCGCACCATGCTGCATTTGGCAGCCACCGAGCCCTCGCCACCGACGGGGACTACTGAGGATGTTCCTTTACCCGGCGACCAAAGTGACTTGAACCAGGACCATTCCAACGGCCCTAGGCCGAGGATACGCCACGACCTTGTTCCCATCTCGTTGCCAATAAATCACACGGAGAGAAGGCTCACGCTGCCCACACACTACCGGGCAGGGTCAAGCTGAAGCCCGGGAGCGATCGAGACCGGCAGCGGCCGAAACTCTCAACTTTACACACGTAGCCTGTCAACGGAACACGCCCCGCCGCCGTGTACAGAGTACGCGGCGCGCTTCCCGAGTGCTCGCCTCACTCGTCCAACGGTCAACAGCGACAACCGGCACTTTCCCCGAGACTTGGTCTTCTCGGCCGCTCGGAAGAGCGGGGTGGTAGATGCTGGTCTGTTTCCCGTAAAACCGGAAAAAAATAAAAGACCTGGCGGTATTGGGGAACAGGTAACGGGTAACCCCGTCTCCGAAGAGACTTATTAATTGTCGTATATTCTACTGGCGCCGTCCGCTCTTAACTCAATAGTTACGGACCTCAAGCAAAAACCCTGATTACAACTTGGTCTTTACTCTGAAGTTTTACTCTGCTTCCCACGCTCCTAGTTTGCTAATTCCACAAACGACCCTCTATCCGAGGGGAGCGCAAACTCTCTACTGTACCAATAATAAACCCGAAGAACTTGGTGCTCCTGCTTTGCTAATTAGCACGAATATCACCGAGGCGTCGGCTTCATGCGCACCCGTGGAGTCACCACTCTCCACTCAGAAAACCCGTAACCTTCACGTTACGCTCAACGGACTCTCAACGATCGCCAAGACGGCAGGGCCCAAATTTATGGGAGATGTCGTAGCTAAGACACCACTTAGCGCTAAGATGCGTATAGCAAAGACGTGTCGTAGACTTTACGACACACCGTATTCACCACTCGCACTTACAGGATCACTTACTTAGTCGCTCATTAAAGCGTGGTTATAGTTAGCGCGCATGCGCACATAATATTAATAGGCGGCCGTGCCTTAGCCAGTGGGCTAGACAATGGGCTGTCCGCGTATCAAAACAAACAAAGACGTTGCATCGCCCGCGGAAGATATTATCTTCGGCGGTAGATTTTGCGATCTAAAATGCATTTTGTTACACATTAATGGTATTTTGTGACGGCGAAAACCACAAGCATAAATCAGCTCATCGTCACACAGCCAACGGAATTAAATTTGGTGCCTCTGAAATACTGTTTAATAGTTTAAACCACGTCGAAGTGGACGAATCGAAGGTGTCCCGCCGACCATGTTTGCCTTTACGACAGCGACTAGTAGTCTTACACGACCCTCGTAGGTCGACTAGCGTAGTTGTGTCTTAGCTGGCTAAGATGTCGTTGTGAATTTCGATTTATCCGTTAGTTGCCCGCTAGTCGCAACTAGGCCGTAAGACACGTCTGAGATACCGTCGTGAATTTGGCCCCAGGATCGTGAATGCAACACGTAGCTTCCTTGCTGGGAGGAGCCCAACCCAATCCCTGCAGAATCACTAACACGTGTAGCCAAAGGGTAGCCGGATACTTCACCAGGGGATTTCACCCTATACTCAACCGTGTCACTTCCGCAGACCAACGGAGCTGCGGCGTCTCCGACCGTATTATCCCGTACCCCTGAAACGAAAGATTGAACCCCGAGAGATCGATGACAGAGTAACGAACCCCGACAGATCACTACCTGAGCTCTCACAACCGCGTATATCAGGATCGCCCAATTATGTTCGAATGGCCAATGCCAATCCTGTAGAGACAGTCGAACACAACCGATTTAACTATGAACGAATTCACGAACACAGTACGTATGGAGTAGTCGGCAACTACTCCACGTTATAAGCAACGCACCGTATGGCAGGCTTTATTCCACCGGCAACACTCTATACTTTGGCTTCAAAGCCCCAATCGGTTTTCCGTATAAATGTAGCGAAACCTAAATTCCAACGGAACCGGTTTCAGATTCTTTTCTACCAAGCCAAATGGCTACCTAACGAGAGTCAGGGTTACTCCCGCGAGTTACCGGCCAATTTATCTTTTACGTGTAACTCTCTTGTGGCCTGTCCGCCACATAATAGTGACGAATCGTTGCGATCTAGTGACGTTGGTATCTCTTGCTATTAGACAATACTTGATCGATGTCTCACGCAGCAAAAACGTCATAAGTGGCCTATATTTGATTATCAAAAAACGTCACAATTGCATGACAAGCGTAATGACTTCCCGGTAATTGAATGTACTGGATGTTATACGGTATTGTATTTTTCCATTTTACGTGATTACTGGGTTATCCTATTAGCCGGATTCTCCGTGCCTTGTGACTTTTCCATTGACAGCCTCAAATTATGTTAATCACCATGTTAACTGCCATAATTGTATTTTGTTGGTTTAGGAATTTGACTGATGGTCACTAAGCCTAATTGTAGTTGTGGATGGATGCGTTGAAGCCGTTGGGTTGACTGGTTGATTGTTTGTGTGTGATGGTGTGAGTGGCGTGCACAAGGTGTTACCAGTGGATAAGTGTTATCTACTACCTTCAAAATTAAAACAGTAATTTCGCGTGACGTGTTTAAGCCAGCTCTGATAAATTTGGGTATTTTCCGCTCCAACCAACGCAAAGAGATGCTTGGAATGCTTGCATTAACCGCTATTATAGCCAATGGGACCATAGTGTGCAATAGCGCACTACGTTTAAATTCATATTCCCGATGTGATTTCTTTTCAGTGGCATCGGCGTCCCATTCACAATCAGTCATCCATGAGAAGTTGGACCAAAATATTCGACAAGACAAAGCATCTTGTCAGATGGGTCATTGACGGAAACAACACCAACTACTCTGATCAACGAACTCATCGTTTTCTCTGCCAGACACGACGCTTATTTTGGTCCTAATGTCGTGCATAAACCTACGAACAACACATCTGCTGCAGTGCATGTCAGCGGTTATAAAACGACCAACACCAAGCAGTTTTACTTAGAATGAATCCATGGGTAGACTTTAACAAGATGGCAACGTTGAGTTTCATGGTAGTTGTTGTAAGTGCTGCTCTGTTCTCGAGTGTCGTTCTGTGTCAGGGTAAGTTCGACTGAACTCGAGTCCATACATATCCGTCTCATTAGGCTTTGTACTAGCTGGGGTACCCGACGTTGCCCGGGGATTTTAGGATTCGCCGCCTTCCCGGTCAATCCTCCGTCCCTCGTTCCCCTTTTACCAGTAACAACGTCCGTTTCTCCGATTAAAATATATTCGTCTTACTGTACAAGAAATTCTAATTTCATCGACAACGATTTAGCCTACCATGCAAAACGAGGATGTTCTCGATCATATTTACAGAAGCTAATGTTTCTAACAGTAGGCTATCCCCGTTGTAATCTATTTGCCAATAGCATGGTCTCGATATCTTCAAGAAAACGCGTCTTCATGAACTCCCACAAATTACTTGAATAATACCTCTATTCGTTGGGTGTTTTAGTTAATTGCCAGTTAAGTTATGTCATTAAAATTATTCTATCTTCTATCACTAAGTCTTTTTCATGGTTATCTCTTTGTTCCTGTAACTTTACGAACCAAATTATTTTTACTTGATTACTGTGCAGACGGTTCTTAACCGATCTTCGACAAGAGATTAAGTCTTTATCTCTTTTCTATCTTCACCCTACTCTCTCACAGCTCAGACTCCTATCCCTAACTAGCCCTAACTAGCCCACCCACCCACAACCTACCTATCAATAGACATCCATACCAACACAAAAGCATACCAATTACGAGAGGCGCAATCGCTACAGTCTAACTTTTATACAAGCGCATCGATATGAATGCTGTACTACGAATCGATCAATGGATATACAGCACAAAACACAAGTCATCATTAAAGTAATGCTATAACTACCAATAAATTAATAGCTTAACAAATTCATTATGTTCACGAGCATCATCACCGTCTACCTTTTTCCGAATCTATGCAGCGAAAGCACACCTTTTTATAACGTACGAAATGGCTTTGCGATTTCTCATTGGCTCAGTTTTTCCTGGAAATGCATGCTGTCTGACGGATTCGACACAATTATGTGGCCAGACCACAAATTCGCGCTCAAAACAATTCACACTCGCGCACAACCACACGCTCAAAACGCATTATGTGCCCATTATGTCGGGCATGCGCAGGTCAGTCAGGACAGACTGGTGGAGAGAGTCGGCGAAGAGAGCATGGGACACATACGGGCATTGACCCAGTTGTCCTTCATGCCTCTCTCCCATATTCTCTTCAATCAGATAAGGTGGTCCAACTGCTTCAAGATGTTAATGGTATGGGGCAGACCTGCTGACCGGACCGGTTGAAGCTGGGTAACATGACGCGAGACAGACTCAGACAGAGAGTGGCGTCGGACTCCTACGGGCACTGTGCCTAGGGATATTGATATGATATATATGTCGGGCAATAGCCGGACTATTTCCCGACTTTCTCGCTATTCTCACATCACTTCTTTCATGATTGATCACCTTCACTGGTTCCCCAAGCTATTCGAGTCCATATCAAGGTTCTAACTTCAATTCGCCATTCTCACTCTGGCTTTGCGTCTATTGTTGCCTGCCGACCTCACCATTCTCTCTTTGTCCACTGCATTTCGCGTCACAGACATGATCTCGTTGTCTCGTGAGCAAAGACTGCTTCAGTCAAAACTTGAGCTTTTGCCATCATTGATCTTGAGCCTTGTAATCATTTCTCTCCATTGACGATTTTTTTGTTATTGACTGATACCCGAATCACATATTTTCGCAGTCTTAAAACTGCTTTCTTTTCTCTTGATCTACCAGACTGGGAGTGCCCCGGATGGTATGCACTGTGAAAGGCGCTTTATAAATTCATAGATACAATACAAAACAATACGATGAAGTGCTTGGAAGTATGCCTTAGCTTAAGACAACTCATAATAACATCCACATTGATGCCTTTCTACTTAAATGAATAATTGCAGGTGAACATTCATACAACACCATTCAACGATTCGCATAATTCTGACCGAGGTCAATGCACTAAAGTTCGACTCGCAGTTGGTATCAGCAAATGACATACCTACTTGTATAATCGACGAATCTTTGCGTCCGGGTAACATTGGTATCTCCTGCTATTAGACAATACTTGATAGATGTTCCACGGCAAAACGTCATAAGTGGTCTATTCTGAATTAGCAAATGACGTCACAATATCATGACAATCGAAATGACGTTCCTGTAATAGTTGTATATACTGGAAGTTATGCGCCATAGTGTCTTTCTATGTTACGTGATTACTGGATGATTTGCCAGATTGTCCGTGCTTATGGGTCTTCCATTGACAGCCACAAATTAGGTTAATTCTCGTGTTAACTGCCATAATTGTATTTTTCGGTTTAGGAATTTGACTAATAGTCAATACTTGCGGTAACGGATGGATGTGTTGACTGGCTGAATGTTTGTCTGTGACGGTGGAATGGTGTGTACTGTGAGGTATCAGGGGCTTAGTGTTATCTAATACATTCAAGGTAAAAAATTGACTTTGATGTCTTGATTGCGGAGATTCGTTGTCCTGTATTGAATTATTTTATGCTCATTTGTAGAACATGAAAAATTTCTCAGAATTGAATCAAGTTTGTAATAAAAGCAAATAAATTATGTGAGAAAATATGCGTTGGTCATCTCTTCAAATTCAGAAAGAAGCCAACACAAAAACAGACGACAGCTCTTCAAACTCGGGGGCAAAGTCAAAAGTGATAAGGCATAACTCATCAGCGAGAAGTAGTGTTGAGAAAAAAAAGGTAAAGTACTAAATTAAGGTGATTTGAAGAAATGCGAAGGAAAAGAGGGAAAACTAATTCAACCGGGTAGCCAATGGTAGAAGGAGAAGGTGGAGAAGAAGGAAGTGAAGGAGGAGAAGAAGAAGGAGGACGAGAAGCAGGAGGAGGATCTGCAGGTGAAAGCGAGGGTGACATGAGTCGGCGGCTGGATTATGAGAGATTGATGTCCGTCATAAATTTCAGGGTATACGCTAACTAAAGTTGTCTGTTTTGTTTTACGTCAATTCGTTTAGATTGCAATGGCTGTAAGAAGTTTACCTGTTCTTCAAACACGACCTGTCAAGTAAATGCAGAAAATCTTGATCCCGAGTGCGTTCCCTGCCCAAGCTTCTGCGCTGATGTCGTCAATGAAGTCTGTGGCTGCGACAACAAAACTTACACCAACGGCTGCTTCCTTATAAAGGCGGCATGTGACGAGCAGAAAACCATAGCAGTAAACTACAAAGCAAAATGCGCTGGCGGTAAGATGACAAACAATTACACTGGGTTTGTTATATTCACGATAGTAGTAAAATGGTAATAGTAGTAGTAGTACCAGCGGCGTATTATCTTTGCGTATAAATAAATTGAGAGGCGTTTGAAACGGTGCGTGGGTTTCGAGAAATTTTTCCCCGAGGTATTTTGGATCCCTCAGGGAATTCATTGCTAACTACTGTGTAAAAACAGTCCAGAATTGTCAAAATGGTAATTATTATTATCATTACTGTTATTGTTATTACTAGTATTATTACTTACAAAAGATTCGGCCGGAATAATATTAAGAATAAAGAATCGAGTAGCAGTGTAGACTAATTTTTCCACGAACAAATATGTGACTCCGTTGGCAGTTACTCACAAATAGTCAATATCTGCAAAACAGTCTGTAAGGCTATCAGCCGGAGACTATATATTGAGAGACCATCTTGATATTCATTTGTTGCAGGTCGTTGATGACGAGAGTTCGGATTTGGTGTTGGAGAGATGAGTGACATTGAACTAAAAGAAAACTATTCCACTACATTGACGGAACTTTGGAATCGCAAGAAATATCGATTTAATTTGACAAAATTAATGATGACAACTAAAACTTGTGCTATCACTACATTATCTGTCAGCTTATCTTTCTTTGTTGGTAGTTTAGAATTTATCATGGCAAAAAGTAATTGAACGCTTTGAACTTTTTGATTCATAATCTGCTGAAAAATTAGAACATGACCGATTTCGGATGATTTGCCAACATATTTGTTGCTGTTGATGATATTGATGACTTAATGTGCTGATGCTAATGCTGATACTGATGACGATGATGACGATGACTATGACGATGATGACGATAACGAAAACGACGATGACGACGATCATAACATACCATAACAAAACATAAAATTTTATTTATATTTGACAACTAATTCATAACATTTCGTAATTACATCTTATTAGTCAAATATGTCGTCTTACCCAGGACACCCAAAAGGGACCGAAGGTTGCGCTAGCCAGGGTCACCTGAGAGCTTTGGGTTAAATAGATGAATTATGGCCGAATGCGAAAGGAAATAACACAATAATAAAATCTTATATCATATATGTATATACAAAAAGAAAGTGAATGAGTCATAGAAAATAGAGTAGGCCTATGCACAAATTTAGTGACATGATTCGGACACTAGTGCAAACTCCCATGTTAAGCTGTTCACATTTCCCCAGAATGCTTTGACTTATCCTCCTTGTTGGATGTAAGCGGAAAACTCCCGTTTGCATAGATGAAAAGATGGTAGAGAGAGAGAGCCCTAAGAGGAATGCTTCTGCAGCTTCTTGGTCCGATACATTTTACAGAAGTAAGCTTAGTATTGGTTGGGCAACTGGTTGATGATGATGATGGTGATGATGATAATGATGACGCTGACGATGACGATGACGACGACGACGACGATAACGATGACGATGATGATGACGATTGCGATAACGATGATGATGATGATGATGATGATGATGGCGATGGCGATGACGATGGCGATGATGATGATGATGATGATGATGATGACAACGACGATGGTGATGTGTGACTGGAAAAAAATGAACTGAGATGGCATTGCATCTTGAGTGGCTTAATATTTAGATTTCTTTAATTAACCGAATATGAAATTTTGAAAAAATTCTTATTCCAGATAATAAGTTATGCATCATCATTGTCGCCGTCACCGCGCCCCACAAATTGGATGTAAGCGGAAAATCCGCTTACAAAATCCGCTTAAAATCCCATCCGCGCTTTCTTGGTACTGTGCCTGTATGTATACTGGATCTGCGCTGCCCCAACTCTCAACTGCAGCAGTGCAGCTGCCGCCCAATCTCCATCTTCTGCAATCCAAGATGGCGCAAATGTTCCCTTTGCATGTTCTTCCATCATGCATTACTGCGCTTCACCCGTAAGACAGCGCCGAGACTTTTCGATTGTGGGTCAGCCATCTGCAATGGCTTCCAATTAGCCTTGCGATTGATGCCTATGCTAAATTCTACTGCTTTTCTAAGTAGAACAATTTCTACATTTTAGAACAGTGGCTAGGCTGGTAGCGCCTCTGAGCAGCTATCTTGAAGAGGCGCTGCAAAAATTATCGGAATGAAAGAACGGGTCAATGTTTTGATGGCCCGGCTCATACTTTAGACGTATGGTTCTCTTAGTTCTCAGTAATGACGTGCGACGTGTTTTGGCCAGCTCTGATAAACTTCGGAATTTTCCGCTCCCACCAACGCACAGAGGACCACGGTATACGCTTGGTTTAGTCGCTCTAGCCAACGGGACCAGCATGCAATGTAGCACAGCGTTTAAATGAGATTCGCTTGACTTTAATTCAATGGCATCGGTGTTCCATTCAAAATCAGTCTTCTATGTGCATATTTTGAGCCAAAATATTGACAAGTCTTGCCAAGTGAGTCATTGACGAAAACAACACCAAAATACATTGTTTTGCAACCTCTGCGTGCTCTCTGCCTGACTCGACATCTACTTTGGTCCAATTGTCGTGCATAAACCTACGAACAACACCCAGGGTTGCCAGATTTCGGAAAAACTTTGTCGCGAGATCACGACAAAAGTCGCGAAAATCGCGAGAGTATCGGGTTTTTTCCACATGCCTTACAAAACGCCTTGTGCTCGCCGGAGGGATCACTGGACAGCCATCATGTCGTAAAAACACGTCACTGATGATTTAATGGCGCCATGAGTCTTTCCGCGAGTCTGTCACACATAAAGTATTTTTGCATTCGGTAATGAATTTCTATTTACCGCTAAATTGGTTTACAAACCATAAATGAACCGTACATGTATATGGGGTTTACAACAACTGTTGAAGAGGACTCCCAGATTGCGAAGATAGGTTTGATCACTTCCAATTCACTGCAATACATAGCCTAGTCATGTATTGCAGTGAATTGGAAGTGATCAAACCTATCTTCGCAATCTGGGAGTCGTCTTCAACAGTTGTTTTATGATTTCACGTATTTCACCCACTTTCCCATAACGTCATTTAGATAAATATCATATAATCTCTACTTTTCCAAAATAGACTAAGCGCCCGTGTACATCGTGCATGAAAGATGAAATTTTCGCCAATTATTGGCGGCAAATTTCTTGGAGCTTAATACCACCCTTGGAGCTTAATACCACCCTCGGAACAAGTCGGGTTCATTCTATGGATTGCTTAAGACTTTTCTTTTTGACCGGGCCTGGGTCGGGAGCGCCTCTGAGTAGAATTCTTGAAGGGGCGCTATATAAATTACATAGATAGATAGATAGATAGATAATAAGACACATGATGAAAACATTGGCGTAAAAATTTAGATGATAAGCAATTTAGTGATTACGGTAAATTAGTCCGTGCTCCTTAGAGAATTAATGCCTTGATTGTTAGGTAGACAATGTCACACACAACTGGTCACGTTAATTGTAATCTACATCGGTCAATTTATGAGATTTTAAAATGTCGCCGTGGCGACCGCGAGACAATTCAAAAGTCGCCCCAAAAGCGCGAGGTCGCGAGAACGAAATCTTCAGTCGCGAGCGCTTTCAAAATTCGCCCAATTCGCGCTTTTCGCAACGACCTGGCAACCCTGACAAGACCTGTGCTGCGATGCATGTCAGCGGTATTAAAGAGTCAACCACAGGCTGTTTACTGTGATTGAATTCATGGGTAGACTGTAACATTGCAAGATGACGGCAACGTTGAGTTTCATGGTAGTTGTTGTGAGTGCTGCTCTGTTCTCGAGTGTCGTTCTGTGTCAGGGTATGTACTATCGGACTAGATTCCCTATAACACCGTCTACGTCTCTGTCTGTGTTTCTTTCTCTTCCTTTCCTTGCATGCAGAATTTTTCCTGCAATAGTCGCTTAAATATTAAATTACAGCGGATAGTGTTGAGAAGACAGAACTAGACAACTAGATTAAGGTGATTTGGAGGAAGTCGAAGGATAGAGGAGAAACGAGTTCAACCGCGTAGACAATGGTAGAAGGTGGACGAGGGGGAGGAGGAGGAGGAGGAGGAGGAGGAGAAGGAGTAAAAGGAGGAGGAGGAGGAGGAGGAGAGGGAGTAAAAGGAGGAGGAGGCTGCAGGTGGAGGCGAGGGCGACAGCGGAAGGATATATGAACAACATGGCCGTAAATTTAGTTATTGTACTGAAATCGTTTGCTATTAACTAATTTTAGATAGTATTAACACTTAAATTTGTTTTCAATATCTGTTTAAGTCAATGCAAGTTCTTTAGCTGCTGACGAACGTTTAGGCTACGAAGAAATATCGGTTTCCGTTGCAAACATGACTAATTTTCTCTTTTTTAAAACTCATTCTGATCACTTCCTGTTATCAAAAGCCCCAGAGAAAGGAAACTAGTGTTAAGACGTTCTTTCACATTTGCTGGTCCCTTCATCTGGAACTCTCTGCCTCCTTATGTTCGTGGTTGGTAATCACCCTTGATAACCCGAGGGTTGCTGATGTACTCAATTGCTGATGTAAATATAAAACGCCAATGCGATTATTTATTGCAAATGATTATGTCCTTGCGATGTTGCCCACCGGTTTAGAGCCTAAAATGTCGCCTATTATTTTAGGTTCCAATTTATGTGGCTATGATACTTGTCGCCCGGGCATGACCTGTCAGATAAATGAGGCAACAAATCGTCCCGAGTGCGTATCCTGCCCGGATGTCTGTCCTGATATCTTCATGCAAGTCTGCGGTAGCGACGGCGAAACATATATCAACGGCTGTTTCCTTGTTATGGAAGCGTGCACGACTCACAAAACCATAACAAAAAAACACGACGGACCCTGCTATAAGCGTAAGATGACAAGCATCTACATTGAAATTTTTAATATTTAATAAGCTTAGTTGCAGTAACATGAGTTTATAAAGCGTCCCTACAGTTCATACCAAACAGAGGCGCTCCCAGTGCAAAAGCCCCAGAGAAAGGAAACTAGTGTTGAGACATAAAAAGACGTGCTTGGGTTACCAGATAATAACGAAGAACGTGTAAATGGAAAGTGCTGATCCAAAGTGCAGGACCAATGAAAACAAAAGCTCCATCTTTGGCCAAAGCAGTCCTTGCTCCTCGCGGGATAAGGAGACCATGTCTGTCACGTTAGCGTTGTGGACAAAGAGAGGAATTGACGTTAGATATGAGTTTGCAAAATCTGAGGCGATGCAATCTACATCAGAAATAGCCAGAAAACATATGATCACCACGAACACATTTGTGGACTAATCACAGATTACAAAAATCAAAATAATAACTTCTCCACTTTGGCGCTATGACATTCCTAAGCCAGACGAGAACCAATTTAGGAAACTATAAAGCAAGTCAATGCAAGATAAAGAACCATTAATATTAGAATATGACCCTAACCCTAATCAGGCAATAATAGTAGGATCAAGATAGGGAAAGGTACCGTAGCAGCCCGCCATTCAGAAATTTTCACATTTCCATCGGGTTTAATTCATAAACGAATGATGCACATTCGCATTATTTCTGTATATTCTTTGCAACATAGAGGAAAAGATGAAATGGCTTTTAGTTGGCATATTTTAAATGGTTTAAATGATATGGAACCATTAGACGCAATGCAATAAATCCTAAGGATGGACAGTTAGTTACTTCAATCCTTGAAGTTGACCCAGGAGGCTATAATAATAATAATAATATCGGCTTCATTACGATTCTCTCTATTAAAAACAAAGAATCGAATGGCTGAATAATGTTTCAACGAATAAATACATGTAATACACGTATCTGCGGCTGGAGACTATTGTTTTATTTTCGTGTTCATTTGTTGCAGGTCGTTAATGACGAGAGTTGGGATTTGATGTTGGAGAGATGACTAGATAAGCGTTAGCTTCTTCTCCTCACGAGTCGATTCACTTAACTCTCTATTGTTCTACTATCTATTGCATATTTTAAATGTATTCATAATATGTTTTCTTATTTCTTTGCGTTTGCTAACTTAAAAGTGCATTGTGATCAGTAGTATGTATACACTGAATCGATTCAATAAATTTGATTTGATTTGGGAAAAAAGATGACGTTGAACTAAGAGGAAACTCTTCCATTCTATTGATGGAACTTTGGAATCTCTGGAAATATCGCTTTAATTTGACAACGATGACTGTGCCTAAACTTTTGATATTGCTAATTATATATGTCTTGCCTAAGTTGCCTTGTCATTAGTTTGGCGTTGATGATTGCAAACAATAATTGAACGCTTTGAAGGTTTCAATTTCTGAATCTGCCAAACCTTACCACTCAGATTAAAAATTAATCGGCCCAAATTTGCCCGGTGAGAACGGACTCAGGAGTCAGGAGTGGTAAAGGCTAATAAAATATCACAACACGATCGATTTCTGGTGTTTTGTCAAAATATTTGGTGATGATGATGATGATGATGATGATGATGATGATGATGATGATGACGATGATGATGATGATGATTGTGATTATGACAACGACGATGGTGGTGAGTGAATGGAGAAAAACGAGATGGCACTGCTTCTTGAGTGGCCCACTATTTAGATTTCTTTAACCGAATATGAAATATTGAACAAATAAATTTTCTTACTTTAGACAACAGGGTTTTTTAACGTGCAGTTGTGCACAAAATGTGCAGTTCTAAATGGATTTGTGCAGTGGTAGAAGCCCTGATTTTACAGTTAAAACTAGCCAAAAATGGGCATTTTCTTCCAATTGGAAGTAATTTACCATGGAGAATGGGAAGGAAAAGAAGGCATTGTGCAGTTCTAGAAATTCCTTTAAAAAGTCTTGCCAGACAATAATTATTCATCATCATTGTCTTCGTCACCATCGCTACAGAACTTTAAACGAGTCGTCAGAATTCAGCACAGCATGGAAAGTAATATAATTTATTACGTAATCTTATACTTCAAAATTAATTATGTTTCAAACAATGAGGCTTTTGCTGGGCGGATTTTCACAGCTGATAGAATCGGCATACTAGCTCTATAACAAAAGATTACAGCAGAGATGCTGGCGCTTGAAATGCAATTTTGCATAAGGAGAAATATCTATCTGACTGCATGCGGCTCAAACGTATCATAAGGCCTAATTGGATCAGTCTATGCGTGTATGCCATGTAGATACACGTTTATTGACGACGGTTGGTATTTAAAATGGACTCTCTGACAGTATATTGTAGCGAACCAGGTTGCTACTAGCTACCTTACTTATTTACTTAAGTAAGGCCGCTATTTCTATTGCGAACTCATGGGTGCTATGCTTAGCGCAAATCGATGCGGTCATCGCTATATTTAGCTTCCCCATGCATTTACCAATGGAATATTCCGCCACGTGCGATTTCTGATTGGTTGGACATCAGGTGATGTTTTAGGCGCCAAGAAGCGGTCTTCTTAGGCAAAATTAACGCGCAAACTGTCAGTCTGGACACGGAAATCGAACGGGTGACACCTATGTCGATCGATTTCTTAAATTGTGGTAAAATTATACAGATCCGGCTCCGGCAAGTTTCCAGAACCAGGAGGACAAGATTCCTTGGTAATTGGTTTGTCGATAAATGATGGTGAATCGTTTCGGGCACCGATTAAACGAATAATCGAAATTTTATGGGAGAAATTGTGACGTTGGCTGAAGACACAATAAATCTTACAAGACGGGAAACGTGGATCGGCTGTCTTGAACATATCAATGGAACAGGGAAGTATTGCCATGCTAACCTATTGAGCTCGAACCAGAATTAAGTGTAAATCGATAAAACTTGCATTGCTAATTTTGACGCTGTTTAATTGAATCTACTCAGTCTGTGAACTGGGAGAATAAATCTTAAATTAGTAAAGGAGCATAGTTAGTATTTAGAAGACCTTGATAGCGACCCATTACTATTGATTTCGTTTCTACTACTGTACAAATAATTGATAATGAGCGACGGACAGTCACCCGATCAATTGTACAATAAATAACGCTTAAATAAGGAAACTGTGTATTAATTATTGCTATTAAAACCCGATGGACTCGGACAGTGACTCAGACGGTGTACTGCAGATGGAAACAGGACACGAGGAGGACAAGAGATGTCCTGAGGAAACGGTTGATATGGAAACGACTGAACATTCAGCAAACCCTGACCTGGTTTTGATATACCGACAAATGGCAACTATAGAACAATTTATGGAGCGCCAGGCTGATATTCTAACCAGTTTAACCGATGAATTAGGTCAGGTTTCTGTACAACAGGGTAGACTGAATTCTCGCCAAGAAGAGAATGAGGCAAGAGTTAAGTCCCTAACTGAAAGTGTAGCGGGTGGTGGAGCTAGGGGAAATGTTGAGGGATCGAACCCAGATAAGCACCCTATCACAGGGGCTGTTGTGCTCTCAACAGACACCGCGCACATATGTCCGATACCGGCTCATCCTGAGGAAGGTAACCAGAGAAGCTCACACCCTAGGTTAGGACTTGAACCGGCTACCATTGACAACAAGGAAACCCTACAGGGAAGGGTGGGGCACCTTACCGACCAGGAAACCCTTGATCTGAGACCCAGACTCCCTCAACAACGCCCAGGGGAGCGCACAGCAGTGGAACCCATTAATTGGGCAGGAAATAGTTATGGAGAGCTGGCGCCCCCGCGCGTAACAGTATTATAGCAGGCTTATAAAAGAACTTGGCCTTCCTTCAGTTAGCATGAAGATCTGAACTGGCCCAGTGTCAATTCTGCTGCCTTACATTATTACATAAACACTTGGACTGAAGAAGAGTTAAAATGCCCCCAAGGAATGTCAACTTTGTCCAGCAAACTCATTGCCACCACCTCTGACTGACGAATGATTTCTTTGGGCCAGGACTACTACGGCCCAAAACGTACCGAGCTTTGCCATTGTTGACCCTTCTATCAAGTTATATGTGAAGTGACCTCCCTTCCTCTGTCCGTTGTAAGATCTCATCAATTTTGGGTGACAGCACTTCGCTGCTTGAAGTATTTCTTACTTACTCGGGGCTGAGAGCGTCTCTGAATAGCTAAAGTAGACCTACTGTAAGAGGCGCTTTAAAAATTCTCGTATACAATACAACACAATTATACATGCATGATTCATGCATGCTGAACAAGTCTATATAATATGTGCATAGGCTAATCATATTGGGAGTGTACGTTTGTTCTCAGATTTGTACGTGGAGGAAGAAATACTGATTTCAGTTCCTCTCAAGACCACATTATTCAGAATATTCGACTGCAGTACTAAATAGGATTACAAATAATTTTAATCAAATAAAATTCACGAATAAAGTGCTGTGCGTTAAATAATTTAAATAATCTAATTTTTGTCGTTTTCTTTTCCAAACCCCTCCAAGCAGGATTGTGAGCTGGTAAGTGCGATAAAAAGTGTAAAATTCAATGCAAACTGCAGACTACTCTATTAAGACAGCTTTCTCATAGCCTACAGCCGACATAAACAATTAGCTAATAAAACTTTGCCTAAATCTGTGAATCAGAAAAGTGACAAACGTCATTAGGCTACGTCATTATGATATTCAGATCCCTGTCATTTTATTTCTTCAAAGAAAAGAATTTGTTTTGGTTGCAGTTTGCATTTGTGGATGCAATCTCATTCTCGAGATTTCTTCAGCTCCCACAGAAGCTATTAGGTCGCGGGAGGTTTCAGTCTAAAGGTTTCCCTCCCCCACATCCAGAAACAAATTTGCGGCCATCTCTAAGGTCCCCCGTATTCAAACCGTGCTTGCTCAATTTCTGTATCTCTGAGATTATCCGCCATTGATTTTCTCATCAGCCTGGGGAGCAGGTAGGTTTTTGGAAGTCAATGGAATTAACTGCACCAGTGTGTGAGATGGTACATTATGATTCAACGTCTGTTTACTTGATTGTCCTTCGTTAGCATAATATTATGCATTCCATGCAAGTGAACTTGGACCACAATTGTATTGTATTGTTTTTTGTGTTATTGTATTATAAGCATTTATAAAGCGCTTCTTACAGACCAGCTATTCAGATCCGTTCTCAGCGTGACGAGAACAACAAATCAGAAATGCCAAAATATTCCGTTTCTCAGACGACAATTATATTCGATAGATCAACGAACCTTATCAACTGGGCCTTGGACGAGAAGAGCAATTCAGAAATATCAAAATATTCCAGGGCTGTTTTTGTGTACAACTGCACGTTAAAAAAACCTGAAATATTCCGTTTCTCAGACGACTTACAATCTACGCATCTCATGTACCAGGCAGAGGTAGTTCTTAGACGCAGTCACGATCTCTACTCTTGGTCCAGTTCTCGTGCATAAACCTACGAACAACACATGCGCGCTTGTGCATGGTTATAAAAGGGTCATCTTCAGAGTGCTTGACTGAAATTGCATGGGAAGGTTGAGACAAGATGGCAAAGTTGATAATCTTAGTAGTTGTCGCAAGTGTCGCTCTGTTCGCGAGTTTCGTTAGGTGCCATAATGGTGAGTTCTAAAGAACTAAGTTCTTTCTAACCCTGTCTGTCTGTCTGTCTGTCTGTCTGTCTGTCTGTCTGTCTGTCTGTCTGTCTGTCTGTCTCTCTCATTATCCTTTTCAAGTCGTTTATAAGACCCGCGTCATGGTATGTGGTAAGAGTGCTGCAGCATCCGAGCCCACAGTTTTGAGGCGCCCGCGCTTCGGGTGATGAAATTTCTTAGCGAGAATGCTGCAAAATCAGACAGGGTTCTTCCACACCACACACCAGATTGTTAGGTCGAATTTTGTAACAGTTTATGAATTGATTGAAATCGCATATTATTATTTCCATTGTAATATTTTATCATTGTATGAACGTTCAATAGTGATGCCGTAATAAGTTCACAGGAATCTGAAGAAACGGATGATAAAACATTGATCATGTGAAGTTTTGTGCTGTGTGAATCAGAGACATGGACCACGAGAAAAAAGATACGAATCGCGCAGACAAATGTGTGCAGTAACAAAAGCTCGCAGGACAAATGAGCGCAGACAATAGCGTGCAACAAGAACGAAACGACAAAATATTATTATTATTATTATAATGAACAGTTAGTTTCACTCGAAATTAGCTAGATGTGTACGAATTTAGGCAACAACATTGTTTAATTATTTAAACTAGAAATTTTCGTGAATGTTCCAAAAGTTTCTTAGCACTAAGCTTATAATCCAAAATGTAGTAGGCAGAGGAACACAAATCACATAGTGGACAAATAGAGAAATAAACTACAATCTAATAAAAAAAATAGGCTAGAAATTGTGGTTCAATTTCGTAAAGTTGATAAACTAAGCGAGCGAAAGTAAGACCAGTCTCAAACTCTAACGTTGTGAGGCACTAAGCGCAAGAAATCATCCAACGGAACGGTTCCATAATTATGTTGGAGCCAACGCCGTCATACGTCTGTTAAAACGTGCGTATATATGCGAAAAAATAGGTTAAATACCAAGGTGTCGAATTCATTTGAAATGATTTCGGAAGCTCTGTAATTAGACGTTAATTGGGCAATATTTTCTGTTTAATTCACATGGTCCTTGTGTATGTCGTATTAACCTATCCATTGTATCCAATCACTTAGGCTGAGGCGGTACGTTATTGATCATTATTAGTCAACATTAGATACACGTCCGGGTAGTTGCGCGCATTTGTTTGCCCGCATTTCACATGCATTTTTGTTACGGCGCCGGTTTAACCAATGGCTAGATGGTAACACTCGTGATCCTCATAAAATTACGAAGGTGGTGGGTCATCAGATTGACAATAATTAACAGAGCACAAAATGTCGTCTATTCTTTTAGTTTGCGACAAATGTAAGGAGGTCAAATGTTCTGCGAACGAGACCTGCACCGTAAACAAAGCAAACAATAACCTTCCCGGGTGCATACGCTGCCCAGAAGTCTGCACCAAACAATTCCGTCCAGTCTGCGGTTGCGACAACAAAACTTACCGCAACGGCTGTGCCCTGCAAATGGCTGCGTGTAAAGCTGAGAAATACATATTGGTGAAATCCACAGGAGAAGGCAGAGACAGTAAGATGACAAACATTTGTACTGCAATAGTAGTTGTAGCAGTAGCAGCAGCGGCGGTGTTTAAGAGTCGCAGTTGCAGTGCACCGTAGTCGTAGGAGTTGTTGTTGTTGTAGGGGTATTAGTAGTAGTAGTAGTAGTAGTAGTAGTAGTTGTAGTAGTAGTAGTAGTAGTAAAAGTAGTGGCGTTATGACAGTGTTTGTAGTGGTTGTGGGAACGATCTTGGTGATGGTTGTGACAGTAAAAGACGTTGAAGTAGCAGAAAAGGAATTGGAAGAAAACGAGGTGGACGGGAAAGTGATGAGAGAAGGAAGATGAAATAGGGATGAGTGCTGTGAAAGGAGATACAGGGAGAGAACGGTGAGGGGAGAAGACTTGAGGACTAGAAATGGAGAGGACGAATTAGTAGACTCGTAGTGAGTGAACAGAAAGACCGAAGGTGAGTTAGAGGACGAGCGAAAGGAGGCTGTGGAGAACCAGCATCACCGTCGTTCACGATGGAGAGTGCGTCGGTAAAAGTACATTAGGCTCAGTAGGCTACAGCAGCTGACATAATTATAAACTCATTTACGATGTCGCTGCACTGATGAAATAAAGATTTCATACTTCACTATGCTATGTCAATGTGCAATCAGTTACACTTTCTCAAATCTTAAGAATTTGTTTGAAGTTATAAGATCCGAAGCGTTCCAATTGTCATCACACGCATTCAAAAACAACAGGAATCAACACGAAAACATGTTATGAAATAATTGGAATAAAAAATAATAATTATATACTATTGCAGAAAACTCCGAACATCCAATGGAAGTCTTATGTCTGGCAAGTTCCAACATTTAGAAAAATGTAGAAAAGGCGACGAAGATATAAGGAAATGGTGTATAATGCGCGGAGTTTATCAGGGAAAATGGTTCTTTACATGATATTTCAACCGAATGACTAGTTGTCTCCTTGCTTGATCAAGATTGCTAATTATTATGCAACGAGTATGATTTCTCATTAGCACAAGTCAATCCATATCGCTTTTGAATAACCATTTTTTAGATTTAAGGCCGATCAAAAATAATTTTAAAAAATTAGTATTTTAAACCTAATGATAAAAAGGCTATACCGATGGTTCTCACGATTTAATGACTTAGTTGTAACAACTCCCGAATAGTCATTATCTGCATTACCTGTAGGTTAGGAAGACATTTTTACCACTGTCGTGTTCATTCGTTGCAGAGGATTGATGGCGAGAGTTCGACCTTTGGAGTTGGAGAGACGACGCTGAACTAAAAGGAAAGCTATTCAACACTATTGAAGAAACTTTGGATTAGCGTCCAGAATCGCTTAATTTAATATTATAATCTTTTCAGTCAATCAGAAATCTCATTTATCTATCGGTTAATGTAGTTTTTTGGTAGTTTAATAGGCTACAGCAACCGATGATAGCAAAAATAATTGAACGCTTGAGTTTCTGATTCCTGGATCGGCTAATAAAGGATCTTAACACTATTGATGCTTTGTTATAACCACAACGTTTGTTAGGGATGACGATGATAATGATGATAATGAGTAGGAGGAGGAGGAGGAGGAGGAGGAAGAGGAAGAGGTGGATGGCGATGACGCATGTGGAGATTATATAATTATAAAACGGCACCTTTATTGAGCCATCTAATTGACATCTCGATCACTTTTACCGAATGGTATAAATCGCAAAAATAACTTTAATTTATTTTCATTTCAATTCATTTTGATCTTCATCATCGTCGTCATATTCTTAACCATGAAAGTTGAGACTAGTTGTCGGGATTTAACGCTGCATGTAGAAAAGTAAAATATTATTGTGACGCACTTTAAGAGAAATGAGACACTTAGAGTCTGTCTTTCTAATGCGAATTTACACTCTACGAGGATAATAAATGAGGCATTGGAGAAAATTACAGCAGAGATGAGGGTCTTTGAAATACAATCTTACATGTACATCACGATAACGTAGATATGGACACTGACGTACATTGATTGCATTAAGTTCCTTTAAAGTATATTGTGTGTAGGCTTGATTGATTGCACAAATGCATGCGCGTGTAATCTAGTTCCATGACTTCTACAGCGCCTTTTCCTAGTGCTTAGTCACCAATCGATTAACATTTTGAAGTGATATTATATAGATTCAGAATCCATTGAAGACATCCGATCAAATTCCAACGGACCCTGAAGACAAGATTATCCAGACGTTGATAATCACTTTGAAGTGGATGATGAATCTATTCCATTCTATTTTTGGATTTATAAAGCGCCTCTCACAGCACGGTCTAATCAGAGGTGATCCCAGTGCGAAGAACTCCTGGGAAAAGACAGGTCTTCAGACAACTGGCAGAAAAAGTAAAGCCTCCAGATAATATCTGATCACGAATAATAGAAACGCCATTCAACAGTAAAGGGTAGACAGAGGCAAAGATAAGATGTTGGGCAGTGGCAGTCCAAGATTGTGGTAAAAGAAGATCATGGCGGTCTAGGGGCGGAGAGGAATCAAACGGTAATAAGATAGCAACGGTAGCGAGACACTAGACCCAAAATAATCTTACATGTATTGGTAAGAAAAATAAGTTTATATTGAATCCAGGCAGTCAAAGGAAGCCAGTGAAGGTGCTCAGTCATGAAAGTCAAAATGTGAGAGAAAAGAGGGCAATCAAATGAGCATATGCAAATTATGCATTAAGTACCGATTGGAGAAAAGCCAGGCGGAGTTTAGGTAGGCCAATCAGTAATGAGTTACAGTAGTCACTGTGGGAACAGATGAAGGCATGGACAATAGAAGAAGAAAATCGACGATGAGACTGACCGCCGAATGGCACGTAAGCGTCGCAGATGATGGACTGAGAACTATTAGCAATATGTGTAGAGAAGGAAAGTATAATATTGTCAATAGTAACACCCAGGTCACGGAAATTTGTCACGAAGGCAAATTTAGGAAAGTGCTTGGCTAGTAAAACGTAATCAAGCTTATTAAGCTGTTGACTAGTACCCAACCAGATCAACTGAGCATTGGAAGAGGAAGAGAGACAAAACGATTGCAGGGAACACACAACTCTGAGAGGACTTAAAAACTTCAATACTTAAAACTGTATTCTGCCCATAGCTGCCCGATGCCTTCTTCACAATATCTCTCTACCTGATTCTGTTCTGGGCCTCATGCCGTGCATCTGTGGGTCTACTCCACACCACTTCCGCGGCCTTCTTCTTTTGTTGGTGCCCGCCATTATTTCGAACACCAAAGTCTAGATCGAATAGTTTAATTATGTTATCCAATCGTTTCAACGACTCTTTTTCAATTTCCTTCTCCCCCACATTACAACCAATCAATCAATTTTCAATTTTGTCAAACTTCTCAAGCTCCGCATGAGCACTGGACACAGTGAACAGGAATGAGACTCACAAACGCATGACATAAAGATATGACTTGCTACTATCACCAGCTTACTCCTTCGACGAGTTCCTCCGTTTTCATTCAATCAATATCAATAATCAACACTTTTTAATTGATCACCATGATACATGCAATCAACAGATTAGGCATTCATGTACGCTACATTTGCGTCAATGGGTAAACCAAAGGAATATAAGGTTCCGCGAAGCAGGGTCAACCTAGATTCATAAGAAAATATTAATCTGACAGTGTATGTTTCAACACTATGACATTGCGACATGCTACAATGATTATGTCTTAAAACAATGCTTGAATATGGTTTCCATTCTTAATCCACGGGAATGCAATAACCAAAAAAACTTTTTTCGTCTGGTGGTTTGATATGACAGCAACAAGCTAGAATTACCACTAATATAGTATTACTACTACTGCTCCTACTACTTCTACTGCAACAACTACTACTACTACTACTACTACTACTACTACTACTACTACTACTACTACTACTACTACTACTACTACTACTACTACTACTACTACAGCTGCTGCTACTACAGCTGCTGCTACTACAGCTGCTGCTACTGCTGCTACTATTTCTACTAGTAATACTAGGCTACTACTACAAATGAAGGCGTTGTCCATAGCGGAAAAATAACCTCGACTCTGCGGGTTTTCAATTTATAAATAGATGAGGTGAGGTGATCCTGTTAATATCGCTGGTGGTCTGAATGCAGGTGTGTGATCCTCTTGAATGAGTGCCACGCCAGTGTAGGACCGTAACAGCCGAGATTCAAATCTATGGAAAAAAACCGCCACCGCCTGCCTCACACGCATAGAGGTGCATGGTGCTACAGCCATTTATAACTGGACCGGCGTGCGATGGTGCACTGCGATTCAAAGCCGATTCACCTGAATTCCATTCATTAGCATCCATTCGCCATGAGTCATGCAAACGAAAATAAGGACGAAAATATTCCACAAAGTGAACAACAACAACAACAACAACAACAACAACAACAACTCAGAAGCATCAAAATATTCTGTTCCTCAGGCGATTACCGATCCCCCCTCCTGCCCGTCTTCTGTGCCGGGCGGTTGGCTGCCAGTACCTTGACCCTGCTGACTCGACTTCTTCTCTTGTTCCAGTTGTCCGTTGACGAACAGTACAGGTGAAACTGTGGTTGTAAAAGCGTCGTTCGCAGGTTGTTTAGCTGAAATTGAATGCGAAGACTGCGACAAGATGGCAAATTTGAGCTTCATGGTAACTGTTCTTGCGATCGCCGCTCTGTTCTCGAGTTCCGTTCTTAGTCAGAATGGTGAGTTCTACAGAAATTGAATTCTTTATAATTATGTCTTTATCTGTCTGTCTCTGCCTGTCTGCATGTCTGTCTGTATGTCTGTCTCTCCCTCTCTGTCTGTCTCTCTCTTGCTCTCTGTCTGTCTGTCTCTCTTCCTCTCTGTCTGTCTGTCCGTCTTTCTCAGTCTCTGTCTGTACTGGTTCCTGTCGCGCTCTCTCTCTCTCTCTCTCTCTCTCTCTCTCTCTCTCTCTCTCTCTCTCTCTCTCTCTCTCTCTCTCTCTCTCTTCCTTTTCACACAATCATATCCTTTTCCAGTCGTTATAAGTTTACACTTGTGAGAATCCACTTAAAGCGATCGCTCAACTTCCTCGAACTGATCAAAACAATTTTGTGAGGGACTCTGAGACCAGGATTACCGGTATGGATAGTGGAGAAAGGGTCACCTTATGGAATGTCCTTAGAGATAGGGCATTTGACTGGCGGCCCATCATTGTAGTACCGGTAATGCATTTTTTTCGTGAAGCTTCGATGTCGTGTGTTGATTAATTTTTGTGTTTTCGAATTTTCGTAGAAATCAGAATTGCATAGGACCTATAGCTATTAACAAAGAGAATAATGCGAAGAGCCTTTATTGATCGTCTGAATATAGGAGAAACTAGTTCAGACGGGACAGCAATGGTAAGAGGTGGCTAGGGTGAGTGTTTTCAGAGTTGCAAGTTTTGCTTTGCATTCTGTTCAACAATGTCTAAAGGCAGAGTTGGTTGTTTAATAAAGGGACCAGAAACTATAATTTTGAGGACCGTAAATTGTCCTTCTGGTCAGCAACGATTGGAATTCGTACAATTGTCTATAATTATGTATAACTATGGGGCCTAAGGAATATAAAATGCATTTCGATGAACTTGTATATAATACTGATTTATCTACAAAAGAAAGTATGTTTCTCGATTATTGCCAGTGACATTGTCTTTGTGACGTTGAATCGGTTGTCCACATTTGTTTAACTAAATGAATAGATGTGAACAATCGTTGTCCTCATAATATACAAACTGATCGAAGGTGGTTGTTATCGGAATGACTAGGATTCATAGAGCACAAAATGTCGTCTATTATTTTAGATTGCATTAACTGTGACTCGACAACTTGTCCTCCGACAAGGACCTGCACCGTCAACGAAGCGAAACAAAGCGTTGAGTGCACAATCTGTCCGGTGGAATGCACAGATCTCGACGAACCAGTCTGTGGCTGCAACGGCGTCACTTACAAGAACGACTGTCTCCGACTTCAGGCGGCGTGTACTGAGCATAAGTACATCCTGATGAAACGCAAGGGAGAATGCTAGGACAGTAAGATGACCAACATTTACATTAGAGTAGTAGTAGTTACTTTAGTAGTAGCAGCAGCACTATTAGTAGTCTAAGTGGCTGGATAATGGTGGTACATGTATTTGTAGTGGTAATGGGAGGTGTCACTATGCTGGTAGTAGGAGTGGTAGTGGTAGTGGTAATGCATTTAAAGTAACACTAACAGCATCGGACGGTGGAGGAGTAGAAGAGGAACGGAGGTGGATGAGGAGGATGTTGAGAAGGAGTTCGAGAAGAGAAATATTCGGGATATGGGGATTGAGTAGGAGGACAAAGAGGGAGGACGAGTTTGAGGAAGAGGAGAGGGAGGTCAAAGAAGGAGGACAAAGAGGTTGAGGAAGAGGCGAGGAACACCAACATCACAATCGTTCACAAGTGACACTGAACTGTCACAAGCAGTGGTTAAGGTAGAGTAGCCTACAGCAGCTAGCAAATTAACTCCATTACCTGGTACATCGTCACTGCAGAAATGCAATAAGGATTTCATCTTTCGTTACGTTATGTGAATGCGCAGTGACATCTGTGTAAGGCAATTGGCTTCATCTCAAAATTTAAGAATCTGTTTGAAGTCACAACATCCAAGTGTGTTTAAATTGTCATAACATGCGCGAACGAAAATTAATCAAAGGTCACATCTTATGGAATAATTATAGATAATAAGAAGCCGAAAATGCTAACTTTGCACTATGACATAAATTCTTAAATAACTCTATGATATTCTTAAGCCTGACAAGGTCCAGCATTTGTTAAAGTTCTTGTTATTTACAAGCAATGAAAGATAGGGAGGAATAGTTCATTCAGAAATTACTTCACTCCATCGGATTTAATTCATTTATGAAAGATACGCATTCCAGCAAATGCGCTTAACTTCTGTCTTGGTCTTGGCATTGGTGTCACAGTCATATCTTGGCATTCTTGTGGAAACTGCCTTGACGATCTGCTACACAAGGAAGATTAAACAAGAGCCTAATATGGTTTTTAATATCATAAAACATTGCAAATAATGGGGCTTGTAAGAATTACATTGTAAGAATCAACTGCAACCATGCAGTTAGCTTTTCCATTATTCATTAAAAAGTGCAAAACATTATGCACCAAAGTCTAAATTCTTATAAGCTCAAGTTAGCACATATCGAATGTTTGCATTTAAAGCTTATCCAATTATAACAAATTATCGAAACGTTACCTAATGTCAATTATCCATTAGTCGTTATCTGGATTAGCCTACCTGTACGGCTATCGGTATGAGACTATGTAACTATTTTTGGGTTCATTTGTTTCAGGTCATTCATGATGAGAGTTCGACTTTCGTGTTAGAGAGATAAAAGCAGACGCAATTGAACGCTTGAGCAAAAAGATCTTAACACGATCGATAGCTTGCGTATTTTTACAGCGTTTGTAAATGAAAACGATGACGACGGCGACGGGATGATGTTTAGGACTGCGAATGTTCTGTAGAGAATAAAAAATTAAGACGACTCTGCTTATTGAGTGATTTTATTTACTTTTCGATACCTTTTACCAAAATGGGAGAAATGGAAAAGAAATCTAGTTATCTCTATCGTTTTCTTCCTTAGCATCGTCGTCGTCATATTCATCGCGAAACCAAAAACGAGTAGCCAGGTTTTAAAACAGCATGGAAAAAATTGATATACTAGACAAACATCATCATCTTAGATATTATGTGGCGCCAAAAAGAAAGAACTCTTGGATTGTGTAGGCCTACAACATATTGATTATTGACTAGTGTCTGATTTTTGAGCTGTTTCATATAACTATCCATCTATAATTTATATACATATATCCATTCCAGGACTTCAATAACATCTTGCCTTTATCCGAAATTACAATTGTTGCTTTTCAACTGCAAGTATGCAGAATCCCATTTCAATAGAGGTCAGTAAAAGACTCGACAAACGAGAGAATATGGCTAGAGCAATGCTCTTAAAATTCTTCCTGTGGCCTACTTCAAACAATTCATCACATACCGCACACCCAATACATATAAACAAAGACAATTTTATAACAACAGTTGATTTGATTTTGCTAACATAGGCGCATTCTACATATTTAATTTCGGTAAACGAACTTAAATTCCGCGACATTCCGGATAACTGCTCCTTGAGAAACGTTCATTCGGTATATCAATAACGCCTGTACTATGAAAATGTGGTGAAATGATCAGATACCTCAGTAATAACATCATTTTTCATTCCAAGACACTGTGACTTTGCTCCTGTGCAGAATTTAATCTGCTTTGTTGAAGAATTTGGTATTATGGTTTAGTGTTTGTATGCTGCTTCCAAACTGTCTAATTTCTTCTGTGTCTCCGTATATATATATATATATATATATATATATATATATATATATATATATATATATATATATATATATATATATATATATATATATATATATATATAGTGTTCCAAGTCCATTGCATTCTTTGCAAGAAACATCACATGTATGTTGTTCTTCTTTTGTATGAGTTGCTACAATGTCTCTTTAAAGTACTGACGATTTAAAATGGTTCCTCACATACCCGACTATGAATGGTTTCTCTCCAGTATGGAATCTCATGTGTCGTTTCAGCTCAAAACGGAGAAGAAATATTTTGTGGCATAAAAGGCACATGCATGGCTTTTCTCGGGAATGGACTCTCATGTACCTTACAAGATGGCTAGCTGCAGCAAAAGATTTTTGACAAAGGTAGCATTCTTATGGTTTTTCACAGGTGTGTCTTTTTGTATGTGCTTTCAAATAACTGCAACAAGCAAATGCTTTCGAACATAAATGGCACTTGTATGGCCTTTCGCCTGTATGGATTCTCAAGTGCACATTAAGATGACCACCATGAGAAAATGTTTTCTTGCATAACTGGCACATGTATGGCTTTTCGCTGGTATGGATTCTCATGTGCACATTAAGATGACCACCATCAAAAAATGCTTTCTGACATAACTGGCACATGTATGGCTTTTCGCCGGTATGGATTCTCAAGTGCACTTTTAGATGACCACGATGAGAAAATGTTTTCTGACATAACTGGCACATGTATGATTTTTCCCCAGTATGCGTTCTCTGATGTATTCTCAGATCACCACAACGAGCAAATGTTTTCTGACATAACTGGCACATGTATGGCTTTTCACCAGAATGAATTCTCATGTGCCTTTTAAGAGGGCTAGATTCAGCAAAAGATTTCTGACAAAGATGGCATTTGTATGGTTTTTCACCAGTATGAGTTTTTGTATGTATTTTCAGATTACCGCAATTAACAAATGCTTTCTGACATAACTGGCATTTGTATGGTTTTTCACCAGTATGGGTTCTCGTGTGCACATTCAGATGACTACAACGAACAAATGTTTTCTGGCATACCTGACACATGTACGGTTTCTTACCAGTGTGAGTAACTGTTCTCTTATGCATCATCAAGTCACCTGCCATAGTAGCTGATTTCTCACATAACTAACATTTGCATGGTTCCTTTCCAGGATTAGTTCTCAAGTGTCTTTGCAGATTACAACTCAGATCAGAGGCCTTTACAACATAGCTGGTACTTGCATTGTTTGGCTCCCACGTGTGATATCGTATTTGCCAACAGGTTACTCACTTAGATTATAATTTCGCATATTGTCTCCAGTGTGGGTTCTTTGATAAACTGCCAGATGAACAAAATCAGTATGAAGTTTCTAATATAATCGATATATGCGCGATTTTTCTCCACAATCTTGGAATTTTAAAGTCTCATATAAAGTACAGGCTCACATCTGCAATTCAAAAGTGTACAAAGTTTTGGTAAACTTACTGCAGTTATTGTTGTCATATCATTTGTAACACCACAATTGTTGTGTCATTTCTAACATAACCAACGACCTCTTTTAAGTCTCAGCGCATAAGAACGGTTCCTGTTTCAGATGTCAATTGTAGTTATTTTCGAGCACAGCAGATAATTAATCACACAGTTGAAAAAAAGATCCATTCCATTGCTCAGGAGGATGTTAACTGTAGACGAGCGATGTCTATAGCAACAATTTCAATTGAACAAATCCACGAACTGCCCTGAAAGATTAATCAGATGAAGAGTCTCCAAGTGAATTTTGAATTCTGCATATTGTAACTTAATTTTCTCCTTCGTGTAATTACTGTAGGCCTACAATCTAAATTTTTACAATAATTATTATAACCAAGGTGACTTCGTTGCTTCTCATACTGCTTGACTCCTGCGAGACTGACTGCGTGTTAACCGGGACCGAATGTGTCCTTTCAGTGAGTAAACCACGAAATTTCGTTCATCCCCGGTACCAAATTGAGCAATACGCCCCTGGGACTTATTGGGCTCCCCGAGACGGGATTCAGGACTGAGTGGGTCCCTTCAGGACCGTACTGTCGCCTCCTGTATAGTATAAAAAGGCGTCAGTTAGAGTCACAGAGTGAGAAATGCAGTCCAGTGACGTTATTTATTTAGAAAAATGTATATAGCACCTCTTCACTTAGGTAGGCTACTCAGAAGCACTCCCAGCCCAACCAGTCATATAAGGTCTTAAGTCGTTGACGATTTTCTTGAGTATTAATACAGCTCATGTGTCGTCTTCAACGTTGTCGTTTTTTTCGTTATTTAATACGACTGTAAGCTTATAAGAAGAAATCAAGACCTCGGGCTGAAAGGAGAGACTCAAACGCACGGGCATCAGCAGCGGGAAGATCCCTGACTCGAAATCCTTGTACTTTAAGAAACAGTAGAGATCCACTCAAACGGCAGAGGATTAGATCCGATACATTTATCAGCACTTCGATGGGCACAAGATGAGACCCCATTATGGGCGTCATACAGGTCCCATGGTGTGAAAATGGGTCAAATAAATTATGTGTTTCTTGTGGACTTACAGGCAGGGTTGCAATTTGCGTGCTAAGCAAGCATATACGCACATAAATTAATCATCGTAGTTACAATTAAATTTGCCTACTATGACCCAGAAGTTGACGAGGCACTTGGGTCCAGTATCCCCTAAATGGGGACTGTATTTTCTGGTACTCCTATAAATATAGAAACAGATCCTATTGACGCTACAACAATGTATGTAGGCAACTCCAAGAAGATAATTAAGCTTATAACATATGTATAATATATTAACATTTTCGAATGCGACATGACTTTGCACGATTATAAAAATAATAATTTACATTGATAACTGTTAAGTCTAAATTTCATATGGACGCAATAAAAATATCTATGATATACGCCAATGCAAAAAATCTAGGCTTACATTTACAATGATTGTCAGTGTAAATCCAGTAGACTTATATTGCGTGATAACCTATTAAAAACCTTTCTTTCCATTGAAGAATCGCCACAGCGCAGTGGGGACGGTATAAGCGCTATAAGCACTAATGGGTTAAAGGACTATTCTACAGAATGGAGAATGCAATTGAATATTGTGACAACTGATTGAAAATCGACGACTAGAATTCAATAAATTAATCTTAAAACAGTGATTGATAATCGACGATTATAATTAAACAAATCACATTTTAAACAGAAGTTGTGTTGCCTTACCTAAGGCGAACAGAGCACTGAAAGGAGTGACGTCTTCATTATTTGTGTTCGACGTCGTAGGCAAAGCACACAAAAGGAGTTCATATCATATTACAAGAGGTGTCAACTTCACCAAGAATCACGATGAAGACCAAGGATTTAATAAAGAGTCCTTGTATGAAGCAGTAGTCCAAACGTGAAACTGCAAACGCATGAACAAGTGTTGAGGCTGCGCTAGGAGTCAAAGAGCGGGAAATGACCTTGAGCTGTCGAAGCCTGTAGTAACAGCTGCGACTTAGAAGGTTAATGTGCCGCGTAAATGTGAGTTCCTGGCCTAGGATGACCCCCAAATCCCGGACTGAAGTGGAAATAGTGAAATGTGGATATTTCAAGGATAGGGATTTTTACATACATGAAGGCCATAGCCAGCAATAAAAAATATAGCCTAATTGCCCAACAAAAATATTGGAGTAAAGGAAATTGCAAAAGATAATTGAGGTGACGAAACAATTATATTGCATCGATCAATAAAATGTCAAATTCCTAATTAAGAGAATGACAGAATAATAATTGCTTCAGCAAACGTCATTATTATAAGAGTCAAGAAACTTTCTTCAGTATATCTTCAATGCAGAACTCAGGTTTGTAACTTTGTTGCTTACTAGAGAATAATTATAACTCAAACCATTATTCGCTTGTGAGACTGTAAATTTACAGTTTTGTTTTATTGTATATAATATATTCAATACAATAAAACTGTACAATATTATTGTATATTCATGTCAGTTTAATTCTTTCTCTGTAGGCCCTATACTTGAGTGTGGTTAGAGTTTTTAGCAAGAATTTGAAAAACGCAAGGCAGAAAATTAAACGCATAGGCCTATTTATCGTATAGAGGCGTATAAACGTAGATTTCGTAATATGTCTTAACCTTTCCTCCATAGACTTATGCTCCATTCCTTTTCTGGCAAACTGGGGAGTACCTATCTGGTCAGCCCAACCTAATTTTCGCCTAATTTCTTTGTCTCGAATGGCAAACGCTAAGTTAAGTCGACCAAACATTTTTTTCTCACCAGTTAGCGCTCACCTCTCCTGATCTGTGACCCTATTCTTGTCTGACTGATTTCTGCTTGAAGCCTACGACTGGTCAAACTGGCTTACTGACCTACTGACCCTTTTGTGCGAATCTTCTGACTAATAAAAAATTCCATTGTGTTCATATAATTTTCAGGTCAACCGTGTAGTGGTCTTTGCCTGCACTAACGCCTCCTCCTCCTCCTCCTCCTCCTCCTCCTCTTCCTCCCTCCTCCTCCTCCTTTTCTGTTTCAAACAATCAGGACTGCCTAAGAAACTCGACCTGATTCTCAATTACGATACCATTGCTATAGAGCCGTTCTCTACTCTGCGATAGTTACAAAGTTACTATTAGAATAGTCTATACATCAATTACGGCAGGGTTCGCTTCAAGTGTTTTACCATTGATTCCTAGATATACGGGCTGCCTTTTTTTAGGATATTTTAGGCATGTAGAGACAAGGCCTCTTTAAATACCTTCTATCTTTCATTAAAATTCTATTGACCTGAATCTAGTCTTGTACTAGGATATTGCTTCTCCCATTTCACCGGAACTCCACGATCATCTTCACATCACCCCAATCCTGAAATCACTCCATTGGCTAAAAATCCCAGAACGAATCCATTTCAAGGTCCTATCCCAATTCTACAATTCCATTCCATACAATACTCTCAGCCAAAATATCTTCGTGAACTCTTCACCATTCAGCCAACCCGCTCTACCCGATCATCCGCCTTTCTCACTCTTTATCGACGTCCTGTCACTACTCATCTCAAGTTCTCCAACCGAACAATATCAAGGGCACACCGTTGGAATGATCTGCTGCTGACTTCCGTTCTGTTTCCGTTCCTCCTCCATATTTTTCAGTCACCCACCATCACCTTCCTACGGCTCCTACATCCATCACTCTTCGAGATTTCCATTCAAAACCGAAATCTCGCCTCTCTAGGCACTCTTGCCCCGACTCGCCTGTAACTGTTCTTCCTTCTTCCAGCTCTCGGCCTAAACGCCACTCACCTTAACAGCTACTTCGCAACCTCTGATCCCTTGGTAACCAGACTACGACCACCTCGGATTATTCTTTTGGACAACCCTTCTGACTTGACACAGGTCTCGTGAATATGCTGGTGCCCTGCGCTTGGCTTTCATGTGGCGCTCTAGAAATTTGGCGATTACGGCTATGGGAACGATTTCCATGAACTTGCTGCCAATGTATATTGTGGATGATCTATAAGTGCATAACTGATCTCAAATTTCAAATATCTTCCTTATAATATTTCCCTCTTTGCACGAATTCAACAAAGTTTTGGTTAAATATAAAACTTGGTTTGGTGGTGTATAAACTGTATATAATCGGTTGTAGGACTTTAGGCCCTTCACATTATTACCGGTGCATTATAATACCCCGGACAAAAGTCCCCAGACAAAAGTTCCCGGACAAAAGTCCCCGGACAAAAGTCTCAAAATTTTTCTGAGAACTCTACCCCTTCCCCAACAAAACCCCTTTGAACATTATCAATTGGGCCATGGACGAAAGAATAAATCAGAAATACCACAATTTTCCATTTCTCAGACGACTAACAATTTCTGCGTTTTCTGCACCAAACAGAGCCGGTTTTTCGACCCAGACACGACCTCTCATCTTGGTCCAGTTGTCGTGCATAAACCTACGAACAACACACGCGCTTTTCTGCATCCCATTGGCTATAAAACGGTCATCCTCAGGCTGTTTAACTGAAATTGAATGCGAAGGCTGTGACAGGATGGCAAATTTGAGCTTCGTGGTAGTTGTTGTGAGTGCCGCTCTGCTTGCGAGTTTCATTCTGTGTCAGGATGGTGAGTAATACCGAACTAAATTCTTTCTTACTGGCTCTATTTCTCTCTTTTCTCTTCCATCTCTCTCATATCCTGTTCTAGTCGCTTGTACATTTTGTGAGCATCCAATTAAAGCGATCGCTCAACGTCCTCTTCGTGACAAAAAACTTCTATGCGACAACCTCTGAGAACTGGCCTAACTGGCCTGCGTTGTTTAATCTTTGCCTCCTGCATTGGGCGAAGTGGGGAGGGGAAATCAGGTTTCGGACTGCCATTTTGGGCTGACGGGAACCGCTTGGCCCAGAGACCGACGAACGACACCCTTCGACCTGACATTATTTCGAAGGAATTTTTCCAGGTCTTTCTCAAATGATGCTTGGGAAAAATTACAATTCCTGTCAATTAAAAGCCGATGACTTTTTTTAGTCTTTTTGCTACATATTACCACTTTGGTTCGACAATCATTGGATTCTGCATAATGATATGTATAATTGCATAAGGCTATTGGATTTGAATCGGTTGTCCATTTGTTCAGCTAATGAATGGATGTGAACAATCGCGATCCTCACACGAAATACGAAGGTGGTGGGTCATTGAGACTGACTGTGTTTCATACAGCACAAAATAATGTCGTCCATTCTTTTAGATTGCGATGAATGTGAGACGATTGAAAAGTGTGAACCGTATGACACCTGCATCGTAAGCAAACTGAATCGTCGCGCTGAGTGCGTTTTGTGCCCGAGCTTCTGCTCTCAAGATGTTGAATGGGACGATCCAGTCTGCGGTTGCGACAACAAAACCTACCGCAACGACTGCGAACTGCAACTGGCGGCGTGCAAAGCTAATAAATACATAGTGATGAAACACAAAGGAAGTTGCAATATCAGTAAGCTAACAAAAATCTACACTCGTAATAGTTACATTAGCAGTAGGATAGCGGTGGTATAAAAAAAGTGGTAATAGCATAAGGCCCACAGTAGTAGTAGTAGTGGTAGTGGTAGTGGTAGTGGTAGTAGTAGTGGTAGTGGTAGTAGTAGTAGTAGTAGTCGTAGTAGTAGTAGTAGTCGTAGTAGTAGTAGTAGTAGCAGTAGTAGCAGCAGTAGTAGTAGTAGTAGTAGTAGTAGTAGTAGTAGTAGTAGTAGTAGTAGTAGTAGTAGTAGTAGTAGTAGTAGTAGTAGTAGTAGTAGTAGTAGTAGTAGTAGTAGTAGTAGTAGTAGGAGCAGCAGCAGTAGTAGTAGTAGCAGCAGCAGCAGAAGCAGCAGCAGCAGTAGTAGTCTTATTGTGACACTATCGTTGTGGAGTGGTAGTGATGATTTTAGCAGTAGTGGCAACGGTATTTAAATAATTAGTAACATGAGATCGGTGGGCGGAGAATTAGGGGGACAGAGGGACGGTCCTCTCAATGCTGGTGGTGGGGACCGTCCATGCATTTGTTCCCCTCCCAATACTTAAGTGTTAGGACATGCATAATTATGGTTGATTGAAAATAATAATAATAATAATAATAATAATAATAATAATAATAATAATAATAATAATAATAATAATAATAATAATAATAATAATCTTTTCTTTAATTGAGCGCCTGCAAGACGCACTGCGCTTTACATTTACAAGTTATGCGGTAATCTTAATTAAACTTAACTACTAACTGAACAGACAGCTTTGCAATTACAACGGCGCTAATAGCAGCCTACAAAGCATATCCGCCCAACGGGGGCTCGAACCTGCTACCTCTCGCACTCTTGGCCAGCGTGTTAACCATTATTCTACCGGGCCCCCGGTAACTGGTAACGTTATCAGAAGAGAATTCCGGTCAAATGACTGAATGACTTTAAAAAGGTCATAAGCTATTTTAGCTGAGAAAAATGGTATTTTTCAGGAAATTTGAACCAAACGACTAAAATAGGTCGTCAAAAAAATTCATCGGCGACTCTGGCGGGCGCCCAAAATGTCGCTCGTCGGTGATCGTATTTGGGACACTCGTTTGTTCCCCTACCGAACTAAACCCCCCTTTCATCTGAAACCTGTCAATAATTTTGGGCCATCGACGAAATCAACAAAATAAATAGCGCGACTAACAATCCCTGCGTCTTCTGTGCCAGGCGGTAAGATTCCAGTGCTTCGACCCAGACACGACCTATACTTTTGGTCCACATGTCGTGCGTGAACCTGGGAGCAAAACAAGTTAAACTGGACATGTCCCGGACTATAAAAGCGTCACCCCGGTTGTTTAGCTTAAATCGCTTGCGAAAATTGTGCCAACATGGCTAAGTTGAGCCTCTTGGTGGTTGTTGTGAGCGCCGCTCTGTTCGTGAGCTTCGTTCTGTGTCAGGATGGTGAGTTTTTTTAAAGTTTCTCACATTTTGCCATAGCGCCACTCCAAGTCCTCTAAGCTTCTCAATGGCGCTCCCGACAACAGCGCGAATGCTGAATCGGAGTTTCACGCCATGGAAGGCGACGACCAATTGCGATTGAAGGACATGCTCAAGTCCCTACATGGCGGCTTGAGGTGCATTTGAACATGGAACGCTCCAGTTCCAAGGCGCCCAACCCACTATTACACCACCGCGCTCCGCAATTCCAGGACACCCGTTCTAATTTCTCTCGAACTCTGTCTCTCTGTCACTGCCTCTGCTTGGCCCTGTCTCAATCTATCTCTTCTTTCTCTGTATGTCTCTCTGTCAGTCCGTCTATCTGTCTATGTGTCTCTATCAACCTCTCTCTCTCTCTGTCTCTCTCTGTCTCTGTTTCCCTCTCTGTGTGTCTGTCTGTCAGACTGTCTGTCTGACAGACAGACAGACATACAGAGAGGGAAACAGAGAGAGAGAGAGACAGAGAGACAGAGGGAGAAAGTCTTCTGTCTGTCTGTCTGTCTGTCTGTCTGTCTGTCTGTCTGTCTGTCTGTCTGTCTGTCTGTCTGTCTGTCTCTCTCTCTCTCTCTCTCTCTCTCTCTCTCTCTCTCTCTCTCTCTCTCTCTCTCTCTCTCTCTCTCTCTCTCTCTCTCTCTCTCTCTCTCTCTCTCTCTCTCTCTCTCTCTCTCTCTCTCTCTCTCTCTGATTCCCTCGCTCTCATTCTCCTTTTTCTCATATCATTTTCTCTTGTCGCTTATTATACGGTGCAATTGCGAGCATCCAATTGATGCGCTCGCTGTCAGCTTCCTGTAATTACTTAACACTTGTATATGCGACGGCCTCTGAGATCACGTGGATAGCCGAGAGAGGGACGACTTGAGATTGGCTGAAGATGAAGGGTCAGTCAATTGGTCGTTGATCTCTGCAGTTATGAATGAATCTTGCTGGTGACTGGTTAAATGTGAGACTGTGGGATTGGAGGGTAGGGATCGTCATCTCAAGAGTCATGTATTCTCGTCTGCGATGAACTTAAAGATTGACCTTGGTACACTTTTCTTTCTAAGGTTCTATAATTATCTTGTGTTGAATTATTTTATGTTCCTACGAGGCAATCGACATTTAGCAGAGCACGAACAGTTCTGAGAATTGAATTTTTTATTGTGAGGATTTCTGTTGGCCATCTCTCCGAATTCAAATAGAATGCAACGTCAAAAAGAGGGCCCTTAACACTCAGGGCTCAAATGTGAACTACCGGTAGGACCTATGGAGGGACGAATATAGTGTTGAGAAGAGGCGGCAGGCGCAAAGCGAGTGACGGTGCGTAGAGGAAGACCAAGAGGCGAGGATGAGGAATTAGTTCGGACGGAACCACAGCGGTAAGAGGAGGCGGCTAGGGTCAGTGCAATTGGAGAGTTGTCTGCTTTACGTTGCATTCATCTCGATAACCGAAGGAGAAACGACGGTTACAGACAGAGATCGGTTGTTTAATAGGTACAGAGGAACCAGCAGAGATTTTGCTACCGCGCCATGACGTCTACACTCAACAGTCGTTGGAATTTCTATAAATATTATCTGTAAGACGCCAATGATTATAACCGCACTCCGACTATGTAGCGGCAGCCTAGCATTAATTTGGTTATAAAGAAAGCGCATTTCTCAATTGCAAATATCTATGTCTTAGTGATGTTGAATAGCTGACGAATAGATATAAACACAGGCGATCTGCACCACAGGCTACGAAGATGGTGGTCCATCATCAGAATATAGGCTTACTATAAATCGTTGAGCACGAACTGTCGTCTATTCTTTTAGATTGCACTCGCTGTGACGGGATTGAATGTCCTTCGAATCAGACCTGCACCGTAAACAAACGAAATGATAATGCCGAGTGCACACCCTGCACGCAAGTCTGTTCCATGCTCTTCGCTCCAGTCTGTGGTTGCAACAACAAAACTTACGACAGTCCCTGTCTCCTTCGTCAGGCGGCGTGTAACGAAGAGAAATACATCGTTGAGAAACACAACGGAAAATGCTAAGATAGTAAGATGAAAAACGTTTGCACTAGGGTAGCGATTATAGCAATGGAAGTAACGGTAGTAGTGATCAAGAGTAGTTATTTCAGTACACTGTAGTTGTTGTAGTAGTAGAAGTAGCAGCAGTAGTAGTAAGTTGTTGTTGTTGTTGTTGTAGCAGCGGTAGTAGTCTGATCTTGGCAGTATCGTTGTGTAGTGATGAGTTTAGCAGTAGTGGCTGTGGTATTTAAATGATCAGTAACCGTTAGACGTATAGTAGTAGCGGACAAGGAAGGGGAAGGTGGAGGAGGACGATTAGGATAAGTTCAAGTAGAGAAAGGACAGCGTGAGGGAGGTGAAGGTGGAGGAGGGGATGGGGGACAAAAGGGGAAGGTCGAGGAGGAGATGGATAGTGTGGATAACCAGCATCACAAACTTTCCCAATTGAACGTTCGTTGGTTGCGGTGCATCACTGCAGCTGCACAATAACACAGTCACGAAGTCGTTGCACAAATCCAATAAAGATTTAATGCTTCATTATGTTATTCGAATGTGCACTGACAATGACCAATGACACGTTTTATGGTATAATTAGGGATCGTGAGAAAAACCAGAAAACTCTTAAAACACTATGGAATTCTTCGACTTGACAAGGTCTAATATTCAGGAACGTTTTAAAAAGGTAATGCAAGGTCAATAATTAATGCAGTAACCATTCATTCGAAAATTTCCGACACCACGTGATTTAATTCGTATAAAAATTATACACATTCCAACAATCTGCTACACAAAGAAGATGAATTGAGAGTAGGAAGGAATGTGATATTTTAAAATGTTGCAAATAATATGGAACATAATTAATTATAGGGACAAATTGTTACCACACAATTTAGTTATTTCCAGTCTTAATCAAAATTGTAAAACACTATGAAACAAAGTCTAAGTCATTGTAAGTCAAGTTAGTCCATATTGCAAGTTGAATTACCAATAATTTTAGCTTATTTAAGGCCGATCCAATTATAACAAATGATCGAAACGTTATTTAATTGTTCTCACAAATTAATGACTCAGTTGTCACAACTCCCGAACAGCCCTTGCATGTGTTGCTTGTTACAGTAAGGCTGAAGACTAATGCAATTTTCGTGCTTATTCGTTGCAGGTTGTTGATGGTGAGAGTTCGGCTTTCGTGTTGGACAGTTGAGGCTGAACACTATAACAGAAAAATCATTCCACTCCATTGAAGACATTTTAAATATTATATTTAAAATTGCTTAAATTATCTATTAGTTCGTCTGGGTTGTGCGGTAGTTTGATTTTTTATGACATTATAAGCAATTGAACGCTTGATCTTTTGATTGCTGGATCTGCAAATAAAATATCCAAACACGATTGATATCCTGTGTAATAATTATAATGTGATGCTATTGTTGCTCTTGTTTTTGTTGGGCTTTTGGGCCGGAGACACTTAGTTCAGAACGAGCGGTGCATACAATATTTTCTCGGTCCAAAAGGTTGATGACCTTTTTTGGTACTTCGGTTGAAATCTTCATGCAAGCATACTATTTTCCTGGCCCAAAAGTCATTCTATTAAAGTTTCGGGGAAAGAACCATTTTCCGGTCAAACAAAACTGCAGGGCCTTTGGGGGGGTTAATATCGTAAAACATACCATTTTCACGCCAAAAAATTAATCTGGGCCTTCTTGGGGGCTTAGCCCCTAGCCCCTGATAAACTCCGCCCATGCGTGTGGTCTCTGGTACCATAAAACACCCTCCATGTGAATTCAAAAACATTGTTTCAGCCGCCGAGTAGGCCTACGGCCGAGGAACGCAACAAAGGCCATGGCGAAAATGTAGGCTATAACTATAATGTGTGCAGGCATGTTTGTATGTGTATTATGTTTGTGTTTGTTCACATGTATGTACGTGTGTCTGTAGGTATGCATGTATGTATGTTGCCGCATGTTGTCTATCGGCTCGAAAAGTAACAAAAGCATAAGGTTAAGAATTAACATCACAAGCCATGACGGACCGAACATGACTCCCGCTGACTCCAATCCGACCAAAGCGGCCACACAATAATAATTGTCGAAACCTCGCGCACAGACAACGAGATAATTTGTGACGAATACCGGTTGAAGAAGAAGAAGGAGGAGGAGAAGAAGAAGAAGAAGAAGAAGAAGAAGAAGAAGAAGAAGAAGAAGAAGAAGAAGAAGAAGAAGAGAGGGCGACGCAGACAGATGAAACGAGAGAAGACAAAGAAAACAATCTTAAGGAGGGAAGACATTGTTCCCAGAATAATGTTATGATGTCATTTCAATCATAAGGGTTGATGTTTTCCATCAAATCCTCTTCCACAGATTTTCTAACAGTCATGGAACAATATTGAATGTACTGAATACTCAGCCCAATCCGTAGGCCGATGAAGCAACCGACGCATTCACACAGTCTGTACTATGCATCTTAATCACAAAGTGCAATATTGTCGCGCAGTACTGTAGTCCTGTGAATGCGGTGTTGTCCGCATCTTTGTTTTATTTTGTTCCACCCTGTAGGGCCTACATTATTATGCATCTCGGTTGAAATTCTTTGTCAAGTTCTGTAACAGTTCCACCTCTGTAAATTCCTAGATATCATCAAGTTTCAAACCCAAGACATATCTCTTTCAAGTGGGATATCTCACTTAAACCAGGTTTATCGTTCAGCTTAGACCTGGCCTCTTCAATGGAAAATGGATTTTTTTATTCGACTATATAGATTATGGGTGTTAGATTCAGGTGTGTTTGCGCTATTGCACTCATCTTTTTCTCTGTTTGGTATGCACTGATGGAATTTTCCAAGAACGAACGACCTTAATAATTCAGAAATTGATAAATGCAGGAATTCCATTTGTCGTCTCACCTTCCCCCCACCCCCGGTTTCACACCAAACCAACATGACCTAGTATTCACCTATTATTTTTCACAAGTGAACCGTGACCGGGATGAAATATCTATCTGGATACTACTTGTTGATCACAAAATCGGTCTAAATGCTGAAAGAGATCTAGTCGTAAGTACAGCGGTTAGGTATGCGCATTCGTGCTTATAAAGGTTGATTGGATTCGGGTGATTCACAAACGATACCTCTAGACGAGAGTGGACATGAAGTGGAACATCTCGCAGTTCATCGCCTCTGTGGCAGTTCTCGCAGGCTTTGCATTCTGGTCAGGTAAAGAGATTTCATGTTAAATAGTTCACTCACGCCTATTCACTGTTAGGTGTCTGAAATTTTAATGTATTTCTCTGTTGCGCCAGGTCATCGTTTAATCTCTTTTTCAAGTTGTACTGGGTCATCATCAGTCCTTTACGTGCAGTTCTGCACATCGGGCAATGCAGCCCCTCTATTCTTACTGGATATTAATTTGTTTTGTATTTTGCATTGTACTGGGTATTAATTTTTATTCGCCTTCAGCTGATACTGGTGTCAGCAATAATGATTAATTGGCCATCAAGAATTTGCATAGCTCCCCTTCAGTATGCCTACAGTAGAGGCTCTCTAGGTCCAACCATGGTAATACAAATGAGTCTTGAGGAATCTGTAGAAAATCATACCAGGTTACAGGCCTAGCCTTAACCCTAACCCTAGCCCTAACCCTGTCCACAATGGGAGACCTTCCCATACCGAATGACCTACATGTAGGTTACTACTGAAAAAGGTTATGACTTAGGCACGAGGGAACAAAGTTCCCCGTTAGAGGCTGAGCAACTGCAGTGGCAGGGTAGTAGATCTCAATTAGTTCAGCGTTTCCAAAAACGAGTTCTGCACAAGGGTTGAGCACAAGGGCTCCGCGAAAAATTTTACATAAGGAAAAAATTGAAGTTTTTTAATGGAATACATCAAATCAAACAGCTTTTGAAAATGCACAAAATGTTGAAAATTGTCATAAGTCGTCTTCTGTGATTTGTCATCAACTACTGAGCGATAGGAGGAATATTGATCATGATGCGCCGAACCTCGAAACGAGGATGGCTGAGAACAGAACAGAACTGAGCGATAATCCAGCATTTTGGTGCCCATATACTTTTTTATCCACGAATAGTGGTGATAAATCATAAATGGACTCAAAATCAACCAAAGTAGGACTTGGCCAGAAACCAGCTGGGCCTAACTAAACTTAATATGGATATAACGCAAATGAAGCAGAATTTCAATTAACTTTCATTGATCGATGTCTAGAATTGGCAAATTAAAGATGCCCCCACTCACTGGTGCGAAATGTGCAATTAGCATAATAGTGTTGCCACATGCCACGTATTGCACGCAGTTCCATTTTCATATTGTACGTGTAGACCTAATTCAACAAAAGCAAAATGTAGAAATCAAGTTGGCCTAAATGATGTAGTTGACATAAAAATCCATATTTCTACCATCAAGCCAAATTGTAAAAAGAATTTCTTTAGACGAAACAAAAGCTCTGTTCACATTCCAACTTCGTGGAGGTCAATTCCAGTATAATAGTCGTGGGTTTCAAAACAGTGCAATTTAATTCTTCGTGGGTTACAACAAATAAACTTTTTATATTGTGTATGTTTAATGCATTGGTACAGGCATGCTCATCAGTACTGTAGGCCTTATGCTTCTCAGGTCAATGCGTTTGTTCATTCATTCATTTCAGACATTTATATAGCGCCTCTTCTAAAACACTACTCAGAAGCGCTCCCGATCCAATCACGGCTAAAGAAAACCGTCTTAAGAGCAGTTTAGAACGTAGTCTCAAAGGCAACACGCATTAGACGTAGTTCCACAGGGAGCCTATTCCAGGTTACAGGGACAACGTCCGAAAAGGCACGGCACAGCGTATTAGAAGTGCTCGACCGGGGGTACAAGAAGCTCAGCCTGTTTAGAAGAGCGGAGATAGCCACGGCGCTGGACGCTTACGGTGGGGCAACAGAGCTCCTGCAAATAGACAGAGGCCACATCAGCAAGACAACGACAAACCAAGGAAGAGATCCGCTAAGTGACCCTTTGTGAGAATGGAAGCCAATGCAGGCATCCGCATAATTATAATCAGCCTCATGGTCGATTCTTGAGATGCGACCAACAAGGCTTGCTGATGTGCGCAAGAACCGATCCAGTTTAGTTGAGATTGCAAGAAATTATTATGTCGTGAAGGGAACCGTTGAATTAGATAAACCGGAGCGTAGACATGCAAGTAGACAATGACGAACCAGCGCCGCAATGCTATACTTGACGATTTGTGAGACAGGAAGCCAGAGGCAATTGGGAATTTGTTCAATCATCAAATTTTGTCCAATGATTGATGTGCATTCAGAAACCTATTTACTCACTCAGTGTGGCACCCAAACACCAGACAGAATCTTTTCAAGATTTTCTTCAGTCTCGAAAGTTATGCAGATTATAATCTATCTGTAAGGCGTAAAATTCCTATGACACTTACAACCTGAGGAGTCGCAGGTTATTCAAGGTGAGGGACATGTAGCATTATCATATCGTGGCAACTTAGTGAAGAACAAAAGAGTTGAAAGGCGATTGTGTTGGACCGTACTTCGGTCTGTCACTTACCTCTTGTAGCCATTTGTTTGCAAACAATATTTCAACGAACTTGTTTCGATTCGTGTCATAGAGTCATGATAATTATTCAGGACGTCTTTCTTAGTTACTGAAAATTTGGAATAATTAGTGTTCTCATTACCATGCATGCATTCTATTTCTATTTCTCAGAGCTTCCTTACTGAGAGCGCCTCTGAATTGAGATTCTGCGGGAGGCGTTATGAGATTACATATTAAGACCCATAGGTTCTTTTGGGTTAACTTCGCTTGGCTTTGACCTAAAGTACAGATTTTCCATTAGAACTATCCGCGCCTCAGATTCACACTTTGGTGTGACCTTGCGCGCGTAATAAATTTATGTAATAATAATAATAATAGAAAAACCTCAAGGCGTTCTCAAAAATCATACATTTAATCTAGGTCTCTCTCTCTCTCTCTCTCTCTCTCTCTCTCTCTCTCTCTCTCCATTCCTACCCACTCTCTGTACATAGATACATACATGCTTAGAACACGTATGCAAAAAATACTCGATGGTTTACAAGTAACTTAGTCAGACATTTTGTGAAACTGTTCCATTTGTAGAAACGGAAGCAAAAAGCACTATGCCGCCAACATCCAACGCCACAGGTGTGTGTGTGTGTGTGTGTGTTTCAAACCCTTTCAACTGTAGTCTTGATAATAATTATCATTCACTAAAGAATTTCTAACACGCCTCATCATCATTTTTAGTGTCATCAACAATGTCATCAACATCATCAACATCACCCATCACCATCATCACCCTAAAACCACAGCCACCACCACCACCACCATCATCATCATCATCATCACTGTCATTGCCATCAATTTATGATATATAATCAAAAATGCAATTACTAGAATCGTGATGTTTTTCTGGTGGACCAATAACTTGTTGGAATAAATCTAGTGTCAGTGGCGTTGACAAGAGGGCAGTTTCGGGGGTTAAACCCCGCATTGGCTTAGGAAAAAGGTTTTTTTAAGAGTATTTAACCAATTAAATAAGAAAAAACAATTGTTGGTAGTTGTCTTTCTTACTTTATTTCAATTTGTTACATTATTCCCTTTTTTACTCTAATACTGTTCGGTTGGTGTCAGGAAGGGCATCCGGCCAGGCCATAAACCCCCTCCCATCATAAATTCCTGGCTACGCCACTGTTTAGTGCTATGTTCGTCTGATCCAGGATTCAAAAATTGCCAAAATTTCTCTGATCTCATATGACTTATTCAATGGATGATAATAAATTCTCTGTTTGCTTTTTGTCTCTCCATTGACACTGCATATCATAAACATCTGGTAGAAAACTTGAATATTGTGGCTTTCGACGTATCAGAAACTATTGAAAAAAAACTATTGCAAACTCAGACTACTTACAATTGGACTTAATCTGTTTATTTCAAATTGCATAATCTTTCGTCATGAGTGTCTAGTGTGGTGGTCCACAAGGGCCAATCTACGTGTTTGCGTTTACGACCTAAATATTCAAAAGCGATAGCTCATCTAGTCTATAAAGAAAGAAAATTTTATACTGGTGGATCCTTTCACGTGGCCATATAGCCCATATTGCCACATGAAAACATTCGCCAGTCTTTTCAGCCCCCTTCCCACCCAGTTATACCCTTTTTCTTCTTCTTCTAAAAATGCAATAAATTACTAGAATCATGATGTTTTACTGTTGGACCCATGAGTTGTTCACATACATTTAGTGCTATGTTCGTCTGCTCCAGGATCCGTATGCCCCAATCATCAATGTCAAACTGGCAAGCAGTGCGTCGTTGATCTTTATGATCAACCAATCTGTGTTTGCAATACGTCATGTCCAGATGACGACAGCCCAGTCTGTGGAAGCAAAGGAGTCACCTACGTCAACTTATGCCAGCTCATGGTTGAAGCCTGTGTAACGTCAACAAACATCACAATGATACGCATCGGTCAATGCAGCAACGGTAAAGAAAGATAAATCGTCATAATCTTCGTCCAATGCATCTTAATAATTCTCCACTTCATGCTATTTCGAATCTTTGTAATGACCAGCTTACGGGATTCACTTTTTCAACATATAGGTTTAGATAATAAGCTTATTCTGTCGATTAGAAATAATTATCATTGGTGAGTCGGGTTTTTAAAGTTGTTTACAATAGAAACTTCGTTCACTAATTCATTGGTTCCCAATACATATAAATTGCCAAAATTTCTCCTATAATTATTATTTTGCTGGAGGATAATAACAATTAGATTAGGCGTACTAATAGTCGACCAATATATATGCACTTTTTTATTTTACAAAATAATGCAAAAATTTATGTCCAATACAGGGCTGTTTTGAAGGAATTTTTATAACTGCACAACCCCTTCTTTCCTTTCCCATCATCCATTGTAAATTACTCCCAATCGGAGGGAAAAAGTATTTTAACTAGTTTTAACTGCACAGAAGTGTTTATACATTTTTCTACAACTGCACAAATCCATTTAGAACTGCACATTTTGTGTACGACTGCACGTTAAAAAAGCCCTGGTCCAATAGAGTAACTACGTTTAGACGATTGCCCTCTACGCAACATTGCAGGAGCTCTCCACTTGCATGACACTATTGGACATGCACTCATATAACTGATTCAATGGATGATAATAGATTCTCTTTCGGATTTTTTTATATCTCTCTTTCGACGCTGCACATCATAAAATCCTGGTATAAAACTTAAAATAATATTGTGACTTTCGACGTATCAGAAACTCCAGGTCCTCAGTCCACTTATTATAGAATGTAAACTGTCTATTTCAAAGGACATACATCTCTCGCCATGAGTGTCTCGTGTGGTAGTCCACATAGGTCAATACTTTGACTCTTTTATATATCTTATACAATAATGACTTGTCCATTATAACTTACTTAATTTCTTTAATTCGTGGAAGGTAATAATATTATGATCTACGTGTTTACGTTTTTCGAACGCAGGTCCCTCATCTGACGACTTCAATATTCAACAGTATTCACTATTCACTCCTTTAGTTTATAACTAACGAGATACTGGTGGATCCTTTCACGTGGCCCTATAGCCCATATTGCCACATGAAAAGATTCGCAAGTCCTTTCAGACCCCTTCCCACCCAGTTATACCCTTTTTCTTCTGTTTCTAAAAATGCAATTACTAGAATCGTGATGTTTTACTATTGGACCCATGAGTTGTTCACATAAATTTAGTGTTATGCTCGTCTGCTCCAGGATCCGTATGCCTCAATCATCAATGTGAAACTGGCAAGCAGTGTGTCGTCGATCTTTATAATCAACCAATCTGTGTTTGCAATACGTCATGTCCAGATGACGACAGCCCAGTCTGTGGAAGCAATGGATTCACCTACGTCAACTTATGCCAGCTCATGGTTGAAGCATGTGTAACGGCTACAAACATCACAATGATACGCATCGGTCAATGCAGCAACGGTAAAAGGAAGATAAATCATCCTAACCTTCGTACAATGCATCTTAATCCTTCTCCAACTCCTGCTATTTCGAATCTTTGTAATGATTGGCTTAGACGCTTCACTTTTTCAACATAGGTTTAGATAATATTCTGCCGATTAGAAATAATTATCATTTGTAAGTTGCATGTTTAAATATGTTTTTAATAAACCCTACGTTCACTAGTTCATTCATTCCCAATGAACAAAAATTGCCAACATTTCTCCAGTCTCATATGACTGATTCGATGGATGATAATAAATTCTCTGTTTGTTTTTTGTCTCTCCCTTGACACTGCATATCATAAAATTCTGGTAGAAAACCTGAATATTGTGGCTTTCGACGTATCAGAAACTATTGCAAAAAACTATTGCAAACTCAGACTACTTAAAATTGAACTAGGCCTAAATCTGTTTTTTTTTCAAATTGCATAATCTTTCGTCATGAGTGTCTCGTGTGGTGGTCCACAAGGGTCAATCTACGTGTTTGCGTTGACGGAAGGCAGGTTCGTCATCTTACGAGATCAATATTCAAAAGCGATCACTCCTCTAGTCTATAAAGAAAGATAATTTTATACTGGTGGATCCTTTCACGTGGCCATTTAGCCCATATTGCCACGTGAAAAGATTCGCCAGTCCCTTCAGACCCATTTCCACCCAGTTATACCCTTTTTCTTCTGTTTCTAAAAATGCAATTACTAGAATCATGATGTTTTATTGTTGAACCAATGAGTTGTTCACATATAAATTTAGTGATACGCTCGTCTGCTCCAGGATCCATATGCCTCAATCATCAATGTGAAACTGGCAGGCAGTGTGTGGTTGATCTTTATGATCAACCAATCTGTGTTTGCAATACGTCATGTCCTGATGACGTCAGCTCAGTCTGTGGAAGCAATGGAGTCACCTACGTCAACTTATGCTACCTCAAGGTTGAAGCTTGTGTAACGGCTACAAACATCACAATGATACGCATCGGTCAATGCAGCAACGGTAAAGAAGATAAATCATCACAATCTTCGTCCAATGCATCTTAATCCTTCTCCAACTCCTGCTATTTCGAATCTTTGTAATGATTGGCATAAACGCTTCACTTTTTCAACACAGGTTTAGATAATATTTTGTCGAATAGAAATAATTTTCATTGGTAAGTCGCATGTTTAAAGTTGTTTGTTATAAACCCTTCGTTCACTAATTCAGGGAACAAGAAGATCAGCCTGTCTTGAAGAGTGAAGATAGGCACGGCGCTGGACGCTTGAGGTAGAGCAACAGAGCTGCTGCAAATAGACAAGAGCCACATCCGCGAGACAGCGCTAATCCAAGGAAGAGATCCGGGAAGTGACCCTTTGTGAGAATGGAAACCAATGCAAGCGTCCGCATAATTATAATCAGTCTCATGGTCGATTTTTTGGATGCGACCAACAAGGCTTGCCGATTTGCGCAAGACCCGATACAGTTTAGTTGAGATTGCAGGAAAATATTATGTCGTTAAGGGAACCGTTGAATTATAGACAAGCCGGAGCGAAGACATGCAAATTGCAATTAGACAGGCGTGTCTTTAATATAACTTCCAAGATCGTTTAGAGCGGCGGTTCCCAACCCGTGGCCCGCGGGCCAAAAGTGGCCCGCCTGGCCTACAAAAATGGCCCGCAGCATCTCAATGAATTAAGAAAAATATATGTAAAAATTGACAAGTTGGACATGATAGAACATATAATTCTTTTCTATTACAAATTATTTTATTTGGACGTTAATAAATCGCATCAAGCATTCTATTTTGATTCAGTTATAACAATTTTATGCGCTTTTAGTTGACTAAATTCTAACCTTGTGGCCCCCTAATGTTTTTCAACTAAGTAAAAGTGGCCCTCGAATCCTCCAACTTAGAAAAAGTGGCCCGACAGTCAAAAAAGATTGGGAACCACTGGTTTAGAGTGTCTGCTATAGGCTAATAGGAAGATCAATAACAATATCCTAAGAATCCACGGAGACCATAAACAATTTCCATATTCAAAGTTTATTTTCAAATGTGACCATGATTCATTTTCAATTTCCATAATATTGTAAAGCCTTTTCTAAAAAATCGTCTTGTGTTTTGTAGAGAATGTTTGCGAAGGTGTCACGTGTCCGACTGGAAGGCAGTGCGCTGTTGATGAGCTCCAACAACCAGTCTGTGTCTGCATCAATGGGTGTTCGTATAAGATGGACATAGTCTGCGGCAGTGATGACAGAACATATAGCAATGAGTGTGAGCTTCAGAAGGAGGCATGCTATACGCAGACAAGTATCCAAGTGGTAAACAAAGGATTCTGCCTACAAGGCAAGCCGGTTTCAGTAGCATACAAGGCAAGATGATACTTAAAAGCGGAAATGCGAGCAATTGGAATCCAGATGTAGACTCAATCAATCCGCCCATATTCGTCTATTCTGATATTATTGTATTGTCACTAATGCAACTTAAAAATTCTCTTATCCACTGAATAAGTAGTAAGATTGATTCGAGTTCAAACACATTTTAATCAGCTTCGGATCTGATAAGGTAGATGGAAAGATCTCAATCAAATGTTTTGGTGTTTTTTCTACCCTTTTGACTCAAATTCCAGAACTTCAGTGAAAACCGCAAATGCGCATTCTCTGAAATTGCGTAAGTTGTAGCCTACAAGTCGTATCATACATCCATTTTCAAATCAGTTTTTGTTGCACGCTCTCTTACTTTTTCTTTTTCTATATAATATTTTTGTTTTATTTTTTACTCCGAGGTATTTAGGACCCCTCAGGGACTAGTCTTCATTGCTATCTATTGTTTAAAAAACTAGTCCGTAATTATTTTCCGGTCTCGTCTTCAGGGTTTGAGGAGAAAGTAGGCCTACCTTTAAAAGCCACCACGGTATAGCGCTATATCAAACTATATTTATATTTATATTTATTTATTTATTCTGTAGTTTCATATAATAATTTAGTTCTCTGATAATTTTCCTAATAATAAAGTCGACCAATACAAACCAGCACCTGAAACGTAGGTCTATATTAGGAAAAAAGCCATCGAAACTAAGCAAAACTCAGGTACCCTACAGGCTACAGCCTAAAGTTATTATCGCCTTACGCCCTTATATGCACTGACACAGTCTTTGAAAGTTATAATTGTTGTAAAGAGCTTGATTCTTTTTTAAATAAAATTATTGTTCGGTCACTCGACCGCTGTAGTTTGAAGTGCAGACCAAGCTGCAATAGACATGGAAATATGAGTCTAGTATGATATCATGTTTGGTCGATGTGTTAATTCGTGGCAGATTATAATAATCTATAAGTTTGCGTTTATTGAAGCCATGTCCATCATCTGACGACATCAATATTCAATGGCCATCACTCCTTTATTCTTTAGTTCAAGAGATGGGGCTATAGAGTCACATGAAAGGATCCATCATCCCTTCAGACCCCTTTCCACACAATTATAGCCCACCCTTTATCTTCTGTTTCTAAAAATCCAAAGAATAGTAATATTTTACTGTTGAACGAATAACAAGTTGACATAAATTTGTTTTTTATGTTCGTCTGGTCCAGGATCCGTTTGTTACAATCATCAATGTCCAACTGGCAAGCAATGCGTCGTCGAAATGAATAATCAACCACTCTGTGTTTGCAATACGTCATGCCCAGATGACGACAGCCCAGTTTGCGGAAATGATGGAGTCACCTACGTCAACTTATGCTACCTCAAGGTTCAAGCCTGTACAACAGATACAAACATCACAATGTTACGCACCGGTGAATGCATCTACGGTATGAAGAAGATAAATCATCATAATCTTCATCCAATTCATCTTAATCATTCTCTTCTTTCTGAGGTGTTTCGAATCTCTGTAATGATAGGCTCAGGGGCTTAATTTTTTGGGTAACATCGCCCTGGCAGGTAATATTCTGTCAATTAGAAATAATTCTCACCAACAAGCCGCAGGCTTAAACTTGTCTATAATAAACTTTCGTTCACTAATAATTCACTGGTTCCCCAAAAGCCAAAAATTGCCATCATCTCTCCTATATAATTATGTTGCTCGGTATAACAACAAGACTATAGACCTGCTAATAATCGTCCAATATTTATATTCTTTCTTTTCTAAAATGATGTCACTTAACCTATAGTAGTTGCTGTTTAACGTCACTGTGTGGTAACAAAGACCATTAGCGACACCCTCCTCCTTTATCCAGGCTTGGGTCTGGCACTGGCGGAGTGCAACCATTGGCGGAGTTATGGAACCAATAGTCACACTCTCTACCATCTTCATAAATTCATATGCCTGTATTGCCGACGTTTAGTGGAATCAGTCTCTATCTGGATAACCATTTCTGATGGATCTCCTCCTTACTTACTTTCTTGGGAGTTAATAATAATATTATTATTGCTTCTTATCTCACTGCACTCTTTTATTTTGTATTCATGTTGCTGAGTTTGTATTTGACTGTTGAATTAACTTTGAATAAATAATTTTGAATTCAATTGAATTGTAAACACCGCTGAAGGGAGACATATAACTCAGAGACAATGGTTGGCATTTAAGTGGTCGGACAGAGGGAGGATGCCTGCAGAGATATCGATCGAGGCATGACAAAAGAGTTGACGTTGTTTATCTACAGATAGCCTTTGCATCGGAGTCGTCTGTCAACCACCGAAGACCTGTATAGTTGATGTGAATAATCAGACATCTTGTGGATGCAGCAACTGCACCAATTTCTATTACCCTGTTTGTGGCTCTGATAACAAGACCTACGATAACTACTGTCAGATGAACAGCGCTTTCTGTGAGGCAGACAAAAACATCACGACCTACTACATCGGAGTCTGCTCAGAAGGTCAGACGTGTATTAGTATTAGTGTTCGGGTGTGTCAGGTAAAGTTTCTTACACGGTACGTTTGTTTTGGTGTCCATCAGAGTTGCTATGTTGACCTATAATACAGAAAGCGATATGACGTGTGTAGGTTACTTTATTCATTGAATCATAGATGTAGGTGTTAACGCATTGTTTGGTTACTATTGCTACCTGCAGCTTGCTATGCGAATGATTGTCAATGTTTTCCACAAGTTACAATGACATGGTTTCGATTCTGATACGTTTTCTTGCGTTTTATCTGATGCCGCGATGAACGAATCGATTTCTGGCTGAGATGATCTTCCACGCCAAATAGATAAATATATTTTATTAGCTTAGTTATGCGACTGTGTATGTAATAATGACCTAATGTTGTTGCATAGTAGTAGTTTAATACGTAGAGATAAGAATATTCTTTAATAGACCAATAAAATTGCTATCCGCATTTTAGTGTACGGACATGGTATAATAAACAAACGTACATCATTTCTATATCCAATGTATATATATATATATACAAACAAAATTATTGACCTGCACAATCTGCACATAATTATAGGTAGCCTATAGGCCTTCTTAGTTGCACATGGTGCATGAAATGTATCGTTGATATTATGGATTCAAAATTGCGTCCAGACATACATATACAAGAGAAAATTTTGATGAGCATGTCTAAGGAGATAACTGATGATGACATTGTGTGAATTTGAGATTGCAATGTTCACAAGGAGAGAGATTGGGAAACTTTGTCTAACAACATTCTAAACTCTTCTCAATGGATAAGACTGACCATAGTGGGGCGCGGTGGTGTAGGCTAGTGGTGGCGTCGTTGCCTTGAAGCCGGAAGGTTCGAGGTACTAATCCACCTCAAGTCGCCGCGTAGGACCTTGGGCAAATCCTTCACTCGCAATTGCCCAGCGCTTCGGCGTGAAACTCCAATGCAGTGTCCGCTCTGCAATCGGGAGCGCCTCTGAGTAGAGAGCTTGAAGGGGCGCTATAACACGTGCACATACAAACAAACAAACAATAGTGCAGTTCATTATGTGCTGAAATTGTAGAATATACGTGTACATACATGTTTATATATAAACAGTTATATGAACTCTCGTATAAGTTTGCATAAACGTTCATTATATATAATTATACAGTTCAAGAGAATGAAGAAAGTTCGGATCAGAATAATGTAGATGGCTGATGTGATAATAAATCGCTTTAGCATTTTAAATTATTCACCTGGCGCAGCATAATCATTGTGGCATGAATCATTTGAATAAATCTGGCTTCCATTTAGGCAAGAATTTGTGTCATCGACATGATTCTGTTTGAGCAACAACTATTCTTTATCAATCCAATTTCTAGTTAAGTAGCAGTAATTTTTCATCAATCCAGCCCGGATTTCAGCAAGAATCTTCTCATCGACACCACTTCAATTTTAAGTAAAACTTATTTTCATCATTCCGAATTCTATTTCGTCAATGCAACCTGTTTGCCACAAATACTAAAATCCATTGAATGGCGAATAGTTTAGAACCGTGAAACGATAGTTAACTGGCTTCTGCTAAACATCTCTTGCTGTAAATGCACTGGAACCGTTCTAATGCCCGGCCTTAATTGATTTGCTGTTGCAGGTGCCAATTGCGAGGGGATGATTTGTCCCCTTGGACAGCACTGTGACTCCCAGCATCATCAACAACCAAAGTGCGTCTGTGACACAGTCTGCCCTAACATCCACAGTCCGGTCTGCGGCAGCAACAAGAAGACATACAACAATTCCTGCGAACTCCAGAAGGACGCTTGCCTTACCAACACCTCCATCACAATACTGTTCGATAGAAGATGCGAAGGTAACTTTCGCTACTGTGGGTGACCTAACCTTAGACCTTAGTCCTTCTCGTGTAGATCTGCACATCGGGCAATGCAGTTTCTCCACTCCAATTCGTTCATCGACATCTCAACATCATCGTTCCATGTTATCTACAGCCCCTGCAGATCCTGTCGTAAGTCTCCATCCAGTTTTTCCTTGACCTTCCTCTACCACGTCTTCCTTTCGGGCAGTGGCGTAGCCAGTTATTTTTTCATGGGGGGGGCAGTGGGGTGGCAGCTTAAAATGATGGGGTGGCTACCGTTGGCAATTAAAGCGTGCATCGGCATCGGTATATTGCCATAGACTACGTATTTTTAGATTTTGGATGTATTACCGTATTGGACATAATACGCAAGCAAGCCTCACTAGCTTGTCTGTCCCACAGTGCACTATAGTGGCCTGTCCCACTTTCCCATCACCCACCCTATAAGAAGTTGTACAGGAAATTGTATAAAAAATAAAATAAGTCAGAAATTATATAACATTGTTTAATTCTTTATCACTCGTAAGAGTAAAAAGTAAAACAAACGCAGGGATTGGGGGGGGCAGCTGGGGGCAGCCCTTTCATTTGGGGGGGGCGGCTGCCTCCCCTTGCCCCCCCCGTAGTTACGCCACTGCTTTCGGGGTCCAAATTGTTTTGCTCTTCGCTCTTGTTCCATTCTTGCTTCATGGTTCACCCACTTTAATCGCCTCTTTCTGACGTTAATCTCCATGTTCTTCAGTTCGATCCTGTCTCTTATCTTTTAGATGTAATCTTAACTCTCCATGAGATGTGTAGTATTCGTCTAAGCCATCTATGATTTGCCGCCTCCAGTCGCTTTCCATTTGCCACCGTCATTGGCCACGTCTCAACCCCATATAAAAGTGTGCTCAACACTATAGCCTCACATAATCGAGTCTTAATCTTCAACCTACATCCATTGCTTTTCCATATCTACTCTAGTCTTCCAAAAGCCGCATTTACCTGTCCAATACGAAACTTTATCTCTTTATCACATTCACTGTCGGAGGTTAGAGTGCTGCCAAGGTAGCAGAATTCTTCCACTATTCTATCTGCAATCCTAATCTCATCTGTCTCCCTCCACTGTCTTTCCCACCTTCATGATCTTCGTTTTCTCTGGGTTTATTTCCAGTCCCATTCTTGCTGCCTCCTCCTCTACTCTGCATGTTAGTTCCTTTATTCCCTCCCATGTGTTGTCCAGCAATGCGATCTCATCCGCAAAATCCGCATGTAACTTACAATGAAGGTGAAACGAAGAGGGGAAAGAGCTCTGGCATTTGAGAACATCATGGCTACGAATTATTAGCGGGGTCATTTTCTGACCTTCAGTACCTTAAAGCTATAATCGGTTGACTGTCTATAGCGCTGACGCTTACTATTATTCTCAACCTTCAGCCGAGATGCCCGCCATTATCGTCCAGCAAGTAATTGATTGAAGATTAGGGTTTTGCGGTTTCAGGTGAATTTGATTTGTATAATCTTGGTTTTGATTACCAGAGGTTGGATGTCGCTACACCTCTTGTTCCTACAGTCAGACTTGCGTAGTGGATGAGCGATATCGACCAAGGTGCGTCTGTTCTGAGTTATTACACTGCAACGCCGTACCAAGTGAGGTCTGTGGAACGGATAACAAGACTTACAGCGACGAATGTTTCCTCACAGTCGCTTCTTGCATAGCCAACGAAACCATCGCAGTGAAACACACTGGAGCGTGCAAAGAAGGTCAGTCAATCGAAACATGTTTACAGCACAATACAAAAGCCTATTGTCCGCTTTATATTAGATCGAAATTGCATACAGACAGACAGACAGACAGACAGAGACAGACAGACAGAAACAGAGACAGAAACAGTGACAGAAACAGAGACAAAGACAGAGGCAGACAGAGAGAGACAGACATACAGAGACAAAGACAGAGGCAGACAGAGAGAGAGACAGATAGACAGAGACAGAGACAGACAAAGAGAGAGGGAGAAGAGGTGAAGCGTCTGTTAGGGCGAGTTTCGTTGAGGAAGAGATGGCTTGAAAGGTTGCAAATCTGATGTATTGTGATATATTTAAATTCTTCGTGTGGTGAAACTTTTGCATCAGGAGAGGAAAGTTTTTGCTTTTGTGGTATTATAATTATGTAAAGGAGACTAAAGAAGCTGGCAACTGGTGATTGACGATCGAGAGGGCGACGGGTAGGTGAAGGAAGGCGCAGTGAGAAGAGGATTAATGTTCATTCAACAACAGTTCCATATTTTAAGCATCCGTCTCGCTAATCCTCGGGTTCATCGTTTCAAAATATTCACTGGATATATTAATCTTCTCTTCGGAGCAAGAGATAGAAGACTATGGAAGTGACAATAAAACGCATATCAACTAGGCTACGTAAGGAGGTCTGCGTCAGCGGATCCAACATCCGCTGGTTCTATAGTGTGGGAGATGCATTGAGGTTGAGTAATGATGCGATGATCAATGGTGAATAAGATGGTCAGACCTCCAAACAGATTAGCAGACATTCTCCTTAAGCCTACATAAAGAGAAGGTCGATTCAGAAGGAGGGGATTACGTCACTACGCTGTATAGTGTATACTCATTTGATTGTATAGTATAACAAGATTGCATCAATATTAGTCTAGACCCTACCACACTGGATGACATCAGCACCACATTACAGTACGCGTTGTCATAAATTTTCTCTTGCACTCTGTTCACTTGTGATAGGAGTGTGAGGTTCTTCACTGTTAAGTTCCGTATTGATATAATGATCGAAAGAATCTCCTTGGATGACAAGATTTGCTCTTTGTAGCTTCCGCTTGCAACAAGATCTCATGTCCACCAGACAGAAAATGTGCCGTTGATGAGAGGAACCTACCAGCGTGTGTCTGCTTTGATCAGTGCCTCATCGTTCAAGATCCGGTTTGTGGAAGCGATGGTCGAACTTACGACAACGAATGCGAGCTTCAGAGGATGGCTTGTCTTTCAAAGAAGAAAAATGTTACGCTGACATACAAAGGAAAATGTGATCAAGGTAGTGTGTTGAAAGAATGTTTATTGCTCTTGAAATCATATCAACTGCATATGCCAAACAAGGGACGTTAAGTACAAACGTCAACACCAACACCAACGTCGAACGTCGAACAACAACAAAAACAACAGCGTTGAGTCCGATTTTCAGTACACGATATTGTTATTGCTTGCATTGACATGTCTCAATTGTTTAGGCCATAACGCACTGAATGAAACCAACATACAATAATTTTCAGGCCTTTCCAAAGACTTAGGTTAATATGCCAATGGCCTTTATGGCTACTGTCTACACAGTATGTCGATGGCGACTAGGCAGCATCTGATAGACCGGTGATGTCCAATGTGGTTTACTATCATTTGGTCGAAAGTCATTTGGTCGAAATCATTTGGTCGAAATCATTTGGTCGACGATGAAAAAATCGAACGATCAAAAAGTCGAATGATCATTTGGTCGACAATCATAAAGTCGAACGATCAAAAGATCGCCAATCAAAAGGTCGAAAATCAAAAGATCGACATTGAAAATGAAGCATGTTTAAGAGAATTCCTACGATTTTACTACAAGTGCGCACACTCAAACATACATAGGCTACACACACTCCGACACACACTCACATACACACTTGAACCCCAATCAGTCTGGGATAGAGGGAGGTTGTGATCTACAGAAAGTGAAATGAAAACAAAATTAATTAGCCAATAAATCAAGGAGAGTGTATAGGCCTAACGGACTGTAAGACGAAAGGTGCGAAACTTTTCAATGCATCGGAACGATGAAAAGGTCGAAGTCAATTATAGAGGCCCTGAAGAAGGAGCAAAGCTTGAACGAACTGAAGCTGGAACAATTCTTAGCTGGACAACTTCCGCCTGCGGGAAAGAAGAAATTCAAGGACTGTGCTGAACGGCTGAAGAGAGTCGTTGCTGAGTATGGAAAGCGCCCGAATATGGACTATTTGAGGGGCATTGCTCACAACCTTGAGTTGCAAGCATAGGCTAATAGTGACATTTTTTATATGGACAATCTTTATAATGACGCTATAGATGTATAAAACTAGCCTTAGCATTGAATTAGCATACAAATGATAAAACTTGTAGTAAAATCGTCCGAATTCTATTAAACATGCTTCATTTTGAATGTCGATCTTTTGATTTTCGACCTTTTGATTGTCGATCTTTTGATCGTTCGACTTTTTGATTGTCGACCAAACGATCATTCGACTTTTTGATCGTTCGATTTTTTCATCGTCGACCAAATGATTTCGACCAAATGATTTCGACCAAATGACTTTCGACCAAATGATAGGATACCGTCCAATGTAGTATCATGTAGGCTACTAACGAAAAGCCAATAATATTATAAGCATTTTTCTAATGATTGCGTCGAGTTGATCGAAGCCAAGAAATCTCTGTATTCTCTCAAGGCATAATTATGCTATTTTTCTTTCCGGCCTATTAATAACTTAATAATAACCTTATAACCTTTTTCAGACAATCCATGGTGAATATATTTTGACCTTTTCCCTCTTAGGTCTGACCTGTAGGGGCATTAGCTGTCCAGCTGGTCAAATATGTGCTCTGACTGAGGATAATCAACCGACTTGTGCCTGTAACACGGATTGTTCCTCTGCCCTCCCCAGCCCTGTCTGTGGCACTGATGGACAGACCTACGAAAGCAGTTGCTATCTTGATAGGATAGCATGCACGACCGATAGGACCATTAAAGTGGACTACAGTGGTCAATGCAACGACGGTAATACACTTATAATTTTTAGATAATAACAGAAATTTATTAAAAAAATAATGAAGGCAATGACACAGTTCTTGCCACGCTTTCAAAGGAAATGAAAACAAAAGAAAATGCCTGATTGAATGACTAATATGATTATTTGCACAATATAGACCGGACGCCAATACCTTAATCAGAAAACAGTTGAAAGGGATATGGTCATTGGTCAGCCGTTATGGGAAACTAAATTTAGTTATAAAATATCGCAAAGAAGTCTTCTAAAAGAGCATTCATTTTACACAGAACCCATTGTTATTTCAGTCAAACCTCAATAATTTCGTGAAGTTTAGAAGAAATTTTTGGCTTCGTCTCACCCCAGGAGACAGCTTTAGCAATGTGTAGGTGTCGTCATGTTAACGCGTATCAGACAGTTTGGAATCAACTCGACAGTTTTTCGATCAATCAATAGAAAACGACAGCAGTCTAAATTTGACGAGTTGGGTTCTTAAAATGACAATTGAAGCAGACAATAGAAAGAAATGGTTGATCAGTAAACACTGAGACTAATCAGCTGTGTATTATTTTTGTTTACCCAGATGGAAATGCGCTGGCTTCCACGCCGAAACGATGTATCGGACCACATTGTGACTGACCATCGATAACAACTGCAACGCTGACGACGACAGGAACTTCAATCTAACTTAATCATCATCATCATCATCAGGAACCATGGGCTCAGCGCCCGTAGGTGTCCACTGCCATCTTCATCAGGCTCCTCCATCGACCTCTGTCCATCGCCGCGTGACTCAGCTCTTGGAGTGATGCTCTCCCCCACCTGGTGATGTCGTCCAGCCACTCCCTATGCGGTCTCCCTCTTCGATTTGTCCCCTCCATCCTGCCGAACATCAGCGTTTTTATTTTCCTATCGTCCTTCATTCTGCAGATGTGCCCAAAAAGCCTCAGCTTTCTTCCGATCAGCTTCTGCATGATGTTCTCCTTTTGGCGTATTCGTTTGTAAAGCTCTGCGTTCGTTACTTTCTGTGTCCAGTCTATTCCCAGAAACTTAATCGCATTCTAATAATTAGCTATTGTTAAACGATTCCATGTTGTATCGTGTCAACGTAAACCTGCGTCGTTTAAGCCGTGTTTCGCGTGGTTCGTCGTTGTGTCTTGTAATACAATAAGAAAGGTAAAGTTTGAGAAACCGCTGTAGCCTACTTGAATAGCGAATCTTTAAATAATGATGCAGTGGTGTGAATCGAATGACCTGAATAAACGGAATAGTGCTGCTTCAACCTATTACTGACAGTAGTCCTGTAACCTGCTTTCTATGTGTGATCATTGTAGAACGGATCTGGCTATAAAAATACAGAACGCATCCTGGTTTTAGCCTTTGATTTCAACATGTTTCTAATTTTCTAATGGTGCATGCTTATAAGAAGATTAAACGTGTACGGTTACGTGTCTTGAAGACCACTGATAATAAATAATTTACGGCGTAAAATCTAATCTCAAGCAAAGTTATTGAACTTTGCTTGAGATTAGATTTTACGCCGTTTTTACCCGCTTAATGGTTTTCAGAGTGAATTGTGAATTTTGCAGTACAACTGATTTTGCATTCACAGTTGATATCAGTGATATCAGTTATTCAAAATCACACCAATTGATGTAAGTTAAATGATATAAGTAGTCAGTAATCGAAAACCGCATTCTAAGATCCTGACTAAATTATTAGCAGGCCCGGCCTTAGGGCAAGGCGAGCGAGGCAGCCGCCTTGGGCCCCGCGCTTTCACGGCCCCGCGCTGCTGCTTTTTACTTTGTTGGAATTGACAATGGTTACGTCGCACAACAACTGTATTCTTGCAGACAATGGTCAAGTAAATGTTTAGTAAGAACTTGAGAAATGTAAAGCAGGAAATCAAGAACATGGATTTTTTCACAGAGGTGGCCACAGGAGAAAATATCTTAGTTTCACTTATGAATCATTAGCATCATATGACTTTGGCACAAAGAAATTTGCTAAACCCAAAATTGTGTTGCTAGAAAATGGATTAATTTTTTCTGGGTTCAAGTCCCCCTTCTACCCCCCTGAAAAATCAAACCCATGTCTGGTCGCCCATGATTTTGTATTACAAAGACAGGCCTAGCCTATAGGCCTATAGCCGACATGGTATGGTGCTAATGCCGTACACTTATATATTGGCAGGAAATCAACTCCGCGAATTTTTGCCTGGAAACCCGCTGCTGCCTTGGGCCCCGCACACTCTAGGGCCAGGCCTGATTACTAGTTAGACGTAATGCATATCAAGTGAGATGTGGGCTGTGGCAGTGTATCAGTTAGTAGGTTTCAGCCAATGACGATAGGTTTCCAGTAGCTATTCGACAGTTGCACCTTCGCAGCAGGTGATCATCAATTATAATTATCATCTTGTGGTTTTATTTTGGAGATAGCCCATGATTCATCATCATCATCAATATCATTGGGCTCAATGCCCGTTAGAGTCCGACGCCACTCTCTGTCGGAGTCTGTCTCGCGTCATGCTGCCCAGCTTCAACAGGTGTGGTCAGCAGGTCTGCTCCATACCATTAACATCTTGGAGCAGCTAGACCACCTTGTCTAAATGAAGAGAATATTGGGAGAGAGGCATGAAGGACAACGTGGGTCAATGCCCGTATGTGTCCCACGCTCTCCCCCGACTCTCTCCACCGGTCTGTCCTGACCGGACTGTGCAGCCCATGACTGGTCAAACTTATATTCAGCAAAAAGCCGCTATCAAACCCCAGATCAATTGGTTCCACAGAGGTCACGGAGAAGCATCAAAGCAGTTGCTGAAAGCCAGATAAATTTGTCATAAAAATCAATTTAGCTGAAAAGCATCTAATTTGAGGGGGAAAGCAGTTGGATGAACCCGATTATTTGGTATTAAACCAAATATTTTAAAGACAAGATCAGTTTTGCAACAACGAATTCAAATCATCCATACAGTGTTAGCCAGAAGTCTTTGTAACGATGAATTAAGAATGAGTTTACGATTATAATTTACCACGTGTATTGGGAAAGTTTCTGCAAATTCAATTGATCAATTTTATTTATTCAACTTAATTATGGACTTAAACGAAACGCAAATTGTTACATGATTCGCTAAATCAAAATTCTCATCTGGATTTCGTATATAGATTTAAACAAAGACGTACAAATAGACGGCGAAGACAAGGATAAGACTGCCTCCACGTGGGGGTCATGTGTAGGTTATTCCTCGTATTCACCGTCGCTGGTATGTTGAACGGCGTTGCCCATCCTTCCTTGGCTCTTCTCTGAATTATCATGGGCCAACAAACACCAGTGCTATAATCTGGCAGCCCATCAAGGGTATCGAATCTGCACTGGTGTAAAATCAGGGTGAGAATTATTGCCGTAGGGTTGGGAGGTATCAACCTTATATTCTTTCTTGGAACCTCACAGTTAAGGTTTTTGCACACCTTAATTCCACGTAGATCATAGTCATTTTCAGTGAAAATGGGATTTTTGGAACTCACTGTTTGTTTTAATATTAGGATAACATAACCAATGTCTGAGGAGAGTATACAGCGTATAGTGATTGTTCAATTCCGCTGCCGTTATGCTGGTGATATAATCGGTTTATTCGACTTCCATACACAATAGATCCCAAGTGATATGTCGTAGGATCCTGTTCTCAAGCTTTGTCCTGCTTGAACGCCACATCGCTGCTACTACAGTACAACAACCATAGATCGTACTAACCTGTTCTCTCGTTAAGGTGAAGGTAGTCGATTTCTGTTGTGCTTCAAGTTGGGTCCTTGGTGGTTGTTTTCACTTCTCAGGGCGATAAAATTTCTCTAGCCAGCAATACATTAGATTGTCAAAAACATGTCAACGTAAATATCTATATTTTCCTTTTGTGTCAGCCGAACTGAGGTCTAGAACGTCTCCCCATCCATACCTGTTGATTTCATACCGATGATAAACGCCAGTTCAGATGTGATGAGAAACGACAAACATGCTTATTCGTCTTGCAAATAGGCCTAGGACGCGATCTCATTTCGCAACTAATTGACGCATTGGAACCAAGTTGTTGACATTCGTTCCAAACTTTTGTAGATCCAATATTTGTTCCAAACGAGCAAAGACATGACCTTCAGATTAAGAAGGATCTGTGCATGTTGATCGGGAGACCGCTTTCTAAGAAATATCTCCCTGCTGAATCACTGATGGAATTGGTGATAGGTCCCCTGTAATCGGAGGTTCCTATCCCTATTACATGACCGGTGCAGCTTGAGCCCAGTGAGAAACAGATAAATCAGAAATGAGGCAAACGTTACGCCGGAAGGTGGAAGACAGGCACAGTAGGGCAGTGTTTTCAATTCAATTCAATTTTGTTTATGGATCCCCCTCAAAAATACAGTCAATTATACATTTACAATTATAGTAGGCACAGTGATTAATGTAGTTGACAATTATGATTATATAATAGTCAGGGATGACTGGAGGCTATCCATAAAAGAGCGGCTGATGCGGGCGAAAGCTTCGCCGGGGCCATAAGTCAAGTAAGTCAATAGTCTAGTGTTCAATCAACACGGTGTAGCAGTGTGAATGGTAGGGAGCAAATACTGGCTACCCGAAGGGAGTGATCCCGCTAGTGGGTCCTATAGCCTATGTTCAATCTAGGCATATCTGAGGGAAGAACCTACCCAGAATTTTTTTTTATAAAACGACAATAGTTCTTAGCTGCTATTTACATTATTGCATTGCATAAACTGTTATAATATACTTTGATAAAATGTATTATACTATTATAATAATAATAATTGTCATTTCAATAAATAACATTGTCCTACTTTAATGAGCATAGGTTACTGTTAATATTTTACAATACTAGTTTTTTACGACTAAATGGCTGCTCTCCAGTGTCGTCTTTCAAATTTCAGGCGGTGAAAATGTCGAAATGTTTTTGTTCTTTGAACACTTAGTAGAACAACATTACAATAATTAATTAGTGTGCTGCATTGCATTGCATTTTTATTTCGTATCTATAAATTCACATAGCGCCTCTCGCAGTGAGGACACTGATTATATAATAACCATGAGCTGACTAAGTAAATACCTTGATCTGAATACGTGAGTAGCCTACGTTGAACTGTTACCTATTGCGACACAATGAGGTCATTTTACCTAGATTGTGCTCTTACTCTCAATTTAACAACTACTCACGTAATATATCTGTACCGCATGACTGACGACACATGGCCGGAATAACCATTCAACGGTATTTCCAAATTCAGTCAGAAAGAGTTTCTTAGGATTGTTTTTTCAGCCTTTGTGACCGATCTCATAAACATGATTCACATACAACACATATATTATTTTGTTCTTCGTCCAAAAGGTACTGAATACTAGAATGTCGCGTCTTCGCGTACCTGTTGATGGCAAAAATTGCGCCTGAAAAACAGACAATCAAAACAAGCATCTTTTGTCACTCTTTGAGACGGCAAACAGACGCTATATTGGTTCTTTCTTGCTTATAAGCGACCTCCACTCGCACCTGATTCATTCACTGGAAGCTACTGGCTGCTGAACGATCTCCAACAGCTGACATGAAAAGGATCGTTCTGGAAATCGTCTGCTACGTCGCAGTTCTTGTGAGCTTAGCTCCGTGGCCAGGTTTGTAGATTCTGGAAAAGGCAACTGCCATACTATAAGTCCGCCTAGGGAGAGCTTACTGAAGACAAGCATGGCCACTTGTGGGGCGCGGTGGTGTAGTGGTGGCGTCGTTGCCTTGAAGCCGGAAGGTTCGAGGTTCGAATCCACCTCAAGTCGCCGTGTAGGGACCTTGGGCAAGTCCTTCACTCGCAATTGCTCAGCGCTTCGGCGTGATATCCCGATGCAGTGTCCGCTCTGCAGTCGGGAGCGCCTCTGAGTAGAGAGCTTGAAGGGGCGCTATAACAAGTGCACATACAAACAAAACAAACAAAACTTGACTAGTGAAGGCAAGACAAGCAAGTAGACCTATCAACAATTTCGCCATCGCCATCGCCATCTTCACTATAAGGTCCAGTCTCATCATCATGTTCATCATCATCTTCAATTTCAACATTGCTTTCATCATAAGAAACATCTGAAGGTTGTTCTGTAGGCATTGTCATCTCTTCACATTCACATTCTTTGCCGTTGCTCTCACTGTCAAATCTGTCATCGTTATAGTCGCTGCCAGTATCATCTTCAGTACCTCCTTATCACTAAATCGATTTTGCTGTTTAAAAATGCTCATCTTCAGTACCCCCTTATCAATAAATCGATTTTGCTGTGCCAACTCTTCACATTCACATTCTTTGCCGTTGCTCTCACTGTCAAATCAATTGTGCAAAAGGGCTCATTGTAGTTCAGTAATATAGGAACAAAGTCGTAAAAGCAATTTGAGAAAATATCACTCTTAAAAAGGTTGTGCACCAAATACATGAAAGGGAAGTCTGGCCAGACCCCTTGTCCGGATTAGGGTTAAAAGCTGACTTATTTAGCCGTTGTCGAACTGGGAGCGCTTCTGAATAGTTTACCTTGAAGGTATGCTATTTGAAAAGTAAATTATTATAAGAGTTGCTTCTCTTTTACTTAAAAAAAACACATTTTGTGCAACTGTTTTATTTGTAGAAACGTCAGCGTTTACTCAATACACCACTCAGACCAGCACCACATTCAACCCTAAAGGTAGGTTCATCTCCAATTGTCAACGCCATCACCACTTCGATCAGTAATTATTAATTTCATCATTATTAAATTATGATAAGAGTTGCTTCTCTTTTACTTAAAGAAAAACATTTTGTGCAACTGTTTTATTTGTAGGAACGTCAGCGTTTACTCAATACACCACTCAGACCAGCACCACATTCAACCCAAAAGGTAGGTTCATCTCCAATTGTCAACGCCATCACCACTTCGATCAGTAATAATTAATTTCATCGTTATTAATATTGTTGCTCTGTGTTATTTTCACATTTCGCCTATTTAGGTTTGGTTCCAAAAAAATTTGCAGCAAAATGCTGAAAAAGGAGCTCGTCATCTTGGTAATTTGGTATTATTAAGCTTATTATTATTATTTTTAAACGAAGTATTTATGATCCCTCAGGATTTATAAATCTAATCTATGACGTTAGTGGTCCTCGTCCTCGGTGCGTTGTGCGAACGTGCCTCTGAATGCGACTGCATTAAATCTCTGCGTGCAAATGGATAACTGCTGAAATAGGTGCACGGTTTCAAGAGGATCACCTGAGACGGCCGTCATTCGTCGCCCCAACTCTACCAAGAACTCGCGACCTGCGCGGTTGATGGGGCCCAGTGATTCTACGGCCACAGGAACGAACTCGTGAGTGGCAGGGAGGGATGAATATTTGGTCTGCTTTCGGTCCGCGGCATTTTCAGCCGCCCCTCCTGGCGCTGTTGACGTCAAATGGACGTAGGAGGCAGCGCAAGTGTGAATGTTAGTCGCGTCCCAAGCGACGTACTTGTCCCTCGCCCACGGGACCAACGTGGCTCCATCTGGTCTCTTGCCGTCACTCCAAATCAGCCCCGGTGGTTCCTTCGAACTTTGGGTGTTCGCTTTCGTAAGAGCTCTCCAGATAATGTCATTCACTGCGAAATGACGCGCTGCTCTCCCGGTCGATCGCCTGCAGACTAGTCCATGATGACCTCCTGGATCCACGATCTCCCTGCACTGGTGGCACTGATGCGGCGAGCAGAGGTCGAGGCCCAGCCGAAGGCCAATCGCCACCCTCACGGTCTCGTTGCTCAGGCCTAGCCCGCATGAGATCGCTGGTACAGTCAGAAGCCAATCTCCGGCATAGGGCGATGTAACTGCGCACAGCCTCGCCTGGTTGAGTGGGTCGTTGTTGGAAGACCACACTGCCGCCTTGTCAATATCTATGAGGGGTCTGTCCCAGACCTTCTTACAGGTCGAGGTCGGCTCAAGTCCACCCGGTAACGTTGTTCTGCGGGCCCCCATGATTTCTTCCAAGAAGGCATCGCTCCACTCCTCCGAATTGAGCATGGTTGCAACGAGCGACTTGGTCGACGCTAAGTAAGCGGAAGATGCCAGCATCGACACAAATCTGACCCCGGTTCCTCCGTCTTTGATCGGGAGTGTGACCTGCTTCCATTTTATTTCGCTGAGCTTGATGTTAAGGATCTCTTCTAGTCCATCTCTCATCTGGGTATCCATTATTATTATTATTATTATTATTATTATTATTATTATTATTATTATTATTATTATTATTATTATTATTATTATTATTATTATTATTATTATTATTATTATTTATTATTATTATTATTATTATTATTATTATTATTATTATTATTATTATTATTATTATTATTATTATTACATAAATTTGTAACGCGCGCAAAGTCACAAAGAAATGTGAATCTCAGGCGCGAATAGTCAGTCACCAGAGGAAGATGCCGTTAGATAGTAAAAATTATTAAAAGCCAATGAGAAATAGTTAGTTTTGAGCCGTTTTTTGAAGGTCGGGAGTGTTTGGGCTGCAGAGAGAGGGAGAGAGAGAGAGAGAGAGAGAGAGAGAGAGAGAGAGAGAGAGAGAGAGAGAGAGAGAGAGAGAGAGAGAGAGAGAGAGAGAGAGAGAGAGAGGGAGAGGGAGAGAGAGAGAGAGAGAGGGAGAGAAGGAGGGAGGGAGGGAGGGAGGGAGGCAGCGAGGGAGGGAGGCAGCGAGGGAGGGAGGGAGGGAGGGAGGGAGGGAGGGAGGAAGGGAGGGAGGGAGAAAGAGTGTGTGTGTGTGTGGAAGTAGATTGCATTCTTTGGAAGTAGAGGCATGGAATGCACACGACCCCAATACTGTTCTGCATCGAGGCTCAGCTAAAAGACCCATAAGTGTACTAGATGATCGCAAGCAACGAGGAGGAATGTAAGGAGGAAGCAGTGACTGAAGATAGGGAGGTGTTTTGGTGGACAGGAATGTGTAGGTTAAACAGGCAAATTTAAATGTTATCCTGATCTCGACAGGAAGCCAATGCAGCTGATGAAGTAAGACTGGAGAACTTGATCGTAGTAGGACGCGCAGCACAACCCGAGCTAAGGAGTTTTGGATGCGTTGCAGCCGATGTAGCTCATAGTCTGAATTGCCAGCAAAAATCGCATTAGCATAATCAAGGCGAGAGGAGGCAAGGGAGCAAGCTAAAGTCTTCGACATATCCTCAGTCAGAGCCGACCTAATGTGGCGCATAGCCCACATGTGATAAAAGTAAGATCTACAAAGTTTTGTAGCATGCATCATGTGTTTTGGCAGTACCTGATATTGGCACCGCAGAGCTTGTAAGATCGATGCTGGAAAGTGAAGAAAAGGAACGCAGGCGCTGGCGTGACCCGAACAAAATTGCCTCAGACTTGTCTGGGTTTATAGCCAAACGTTAAAACAGAACCAGGCATACAAAAATGAAAGGCACTTTTTAAGTTTAAGTCTACCGAGCAATATCGTGTAGCTGAGTGTCGTCGGCATACACCAAAGGGATTCGCTATGCGACTTATTGGGGAGGTAAAGACTGTAAATAATAGATGACCAAGGACAGATCCCTGTGGAACTCCAGCAGTGCAAACAGTGGGTTTAGACCGATACCCACCTGCTGATTCTGATCACCCAGATAAGACCAATAAGACCAGTTTAAAGCAGTACCAGAAACACCGAAGCTTTTCGTGAGTCTTGAAGGAAGTAGTTGATGGTCTACGGTATCGTAGGCTGCACTGAGGTCAAGACATACAGAAAGACAGGCTTTTCCATTGTCAATAGTCGAAAAGATGTTGTCCAGCGTGGATTTAACACGTTCACCGCCAGGTACGAGATAAACTCGTACCTACATGTATTTTTGCGTCCAGTACGTGATATCTTGTACCCAATAATACGGCATGGGGTTGGGCCTAGCTGAGAGGGCGAAATCCGAAATAATTATTGACCCCAGAGAATTGACTGGATTCGGCTGGTTAGAGATGAGATGTGCTGAGGGAGAGTGGGGTGTGGCAGGGCAAGTGGGGCTGTGTGGGGTGGGGTGCGGGGTGGAGTCATGGTTGGTCGACAGAGTATGGCGAAGCCAATATTTACAACAGAGAGTGGGAGTGGGAGTTGGCAGAGACGGGTTGGAGATGGTGTGGGGTTCTGTTGGGCAAGGTGGGGAGTGATGGGGCGTGGTGGGGAGATGATGTGGGTGGGGAGGGTCGGGTGGGGCGGGTTGGAGCCAGGGTTGGAAGGCAGAGTAGGGTGAAATATCCAAATTTACTCCAGTGCTGGAATTTAGTGGGGCGTGACCGGGCAGGGCGGGGAAGTGGTTGGGTTTGGTGGGATGGGTGTGGGGTGGAATTGGGGTGGGACAAGTGTGGGGCGACGTTGGACGGTGGGTGAAACAAAAAAATACTCTAGGGGTTAGATAGGGCGGGTGAGATGGGGCGCATGGGCGGAATGTGGCGGGGTGGAGTATGGGGTTTGATTGGGTGGAGTATTGGGTGGGACCTCGGTAGGGCAAGTTTGGGGAGACGATGGGCTGTGGGTGGGACGAAGAACCAAAATTTAACCAGAGGGTGAGGTTGGTTGAGGTACGGAGAGGTGAGGCGTTGGGGTTTAAATGGGGCAGGGTTGGGATGGGGTGGAGTTTGGTGGGTACGTGTGGGATGGATTGGGTTGGGTTGAGAGAGGATGTGGGCAAGATGCGGCCGAGGTGTGAAGGCGGAATAGAGCGAAAACCGATATTTACGCCAATGGGGTGGTGTTCGATGGGGGCGTGGTGGGGCGTGGTGGGGATGGGGTGGGATTTGGTGGGGTTGGATATGGGGTGGAACCGTGTTGAGGTCAGGGAGACGTTGCAAGGTGGGTGAGACCAAAAGTAAAAATTGTACCGGAGTGTGAGGTTGTTTGAGGCGGTGTGGGTTGGGATGGGGTGGTGGGACCTGGGTGAGGCATGGCGGGGGCGAAAACCCGAAATTTGGGACGGGGTGACACGTCGCAGGAGGCGAAAAACCTCAATTTCCCGAACGAGGCTGAGCACTTCAGCTAGTTTCATATAAATGCAGATTATATATAATTACAACGAGAAACTTTAATTAGTAAATCAATTTTGACCCTGATAATTAATGCGTGAGTTTAAGCTGCGTGAAATGAAATATGAGCGCCCACGACATCGTGACTTTTGATTCTGAATCTAATTTATTTTAGACAAGTTTATGACACTGATTGAAGCAATCTATGTCCCTTTCTTCATGGCCTACATATCTGCATACACATTGCAGTGGTAGATGGTTCAGCTATACTTTACTGTAGTGTTTGTGTCGTATGTAGGTACCCCATGCGAGGGTGTACGCTGCTCGTGGGGCAAACGTTGTGGCGTGGATGAAAACAATGAAGCTGCGTGTGTCTGCGATATAAACTGTTACGACGATAACTATCGCGTCTGTGGAAGCGACAACAAAACCTACTCGAGCTATTGTTCGCTGACAATAAAGGCATGCCAAGCCAGCAGCAACGTCACGGTCAGCTACTATGGCCCGTGTACATACGAAGGTAAGAGCCGCTGCTGTTTATATTTTAGGTGCTATACAAAATGTTCTACGATAATTATAGGTACATTAGAGGTAAACACGTATTCGTTATCTCAAAGTTTCAATAGTGCTACCACAGTATAAATAATCAACAGTAGGTCTACTCGCATTCCTGCCTATTGACAACTTTTTCTTTGGTCACGTGGTTAGCCTCCATTTTGGTAGCAAATGACTAGCATAGACATTATATTTCTATTGACTGTAAATGTAAGATGTCTATGCACCTAGGCCAGTCAAAAATACGGGAAATTCAACATGAACCCACTCATTTACTATGGCAGACCTTTTTGGTAGAATATTGTACGGAAACACCTTCTTAACCTACAGTAAAAATCCGAATGGATTCAAACTTGGGGAAATATGTTTAAATCGTTAATTATTGTGATGCAAATTATGACTGCGCGTATAGCGTTTCGCTTAGTCATCGCCTATGCATTATATGAGCGTGGCATTAAGTGCGGGGTAGTTATCGACCATACACTGCAGAGTTCTTGCGTAAAATTTTATTTATTTTTGTCTCCAAGATCGACATTTACATTGTTCAGATAATAAATATATATATTTAATTTTTTAAATCGGTAATTTCAGTGTGTTTCCAGCAGATAAATCGTATTTCCGACAGTCCTTGAAATGTAAACAAACTCGTATAGGCATCGCTGTTGGTCGTCTGCTCAAAACTAAATTCAAAATTTTAATTATTTCCCCATATCGCATTTTTTTTAGGATTTCTACCACATATTCTTCAGTCCATTTAGAAACTTTTCGTGCAAAAATTTGCTTGCCATAGTAAATGAGCGGGTTTAAGACTTATTTGACTGGACCAACCAGCGTTCGACAAAATTATAATAATAATAATAATAATATTTTTTCTTTAATTAAACGCCTGCAAGACGCACTGCGCTTTACATTTACAAGTTATACAGTAATCTTAATTTAACTTAACTACCAACTGAACAGACAGCTTTGTAATTACACGGCGCCGATGGCAGCCTACAAAGCAAATCCGCCCAACGGGGGCTCGAACTCACTACCTCTCGCACTCTTGGCCAGCGTGTTAACCACTACTCTACCGGGCCCCCCCCAATACAATTTGTATTATACAATTTGTCAAGTTCGTACCATAGAATCACAGTATAATAAATGTAACATGCCTGTGGTAATTAGTATTCTTTGCTACGAAAATGGCGGATGACAGTGGGCGGGGTCAGCCTCACTTTCAAATTTCGTCACTTAATCTGACGACAGCAAGGTTCGAAGTAGACCTACTGTTGATTATTTATACTGTGGTGCTACTCTAAGCCCAAAAGCAAGGCGCTCCCTAAGTGACGTCAGAGGTGTCGTCCAATGATCCATCGTCTTTGATGATGATGCGATCCAGTTGAAATTTTGGAATCTTGTTCTTGGTCCAATTCTCTAAATATTTGGAAAACTTTAGCGTGACATGTTATCAGGCATTGGAGATATATGAAAACAGTTTGGCTTACTTTTTTTAATCACGGTGTAGAATTGCACTGTTAAGATATCGGTATTGGTATTGAAACGAAGAGGAACCTCTATCTTAATTTTGACCGATTTATCTTTTGTAGCAACGTCAAATTATAACAAAATGGCTGAATGCCTCTGTTCGGCCGGTTTTTCTAGGGGAGAACAGGCAACCTTGATCCCGTTTGCACCCTTGATCATTTGTCGTTTTCTCTGGAATTACTTACTTACTTGACTGTTGCAGGGCACCAGACTATGTGAAATAGTGCTCATTTGCATTTAACCCCGTTCTGGGTTTTAATTATTTCTTTGTTTACATGTTATTGCCATCACATGGTTTTGGTGCCGAAAAAGTAAAAGTTTTCGTCATCTAACGAACCTCATAAAATGAAACTTTCTTCAAGTCTCGCCATCTGCGTTACATATATTAGGACAGAAAATATTCTTCTAACCATACAGATATTTTTCAGCGATATATTTGAAGCGATGACGAAGTTTTAATATTTTTTTTGAAAAAACTTTGGGGTTGCACCCTTGATCCTCGCACTCGTATGCACCCATGATCCCCAGATCAACGGTACGCACGTGACGAATTAGGTGCCCGATGTAGGCCTAAATATAATTGATTGTGTGCGCCATTAACTTCATTTCTCAAAATAATTCATTGCATCGCAGTGGAATATGTTATAAACAATTTGCAATCTACTGAAGGCAGTGTTCAGATATATTCATTTACTGGTCAATCTTTCCTATGCTCAATCGAGGACCCTGATCTACAGGATAACCGTAGACTCACAGTTGACTGCAATCAGTAAATTTGATCTGTCTGCGTGTGAGTTTGTTAATTTAATGAAGCAATATATTTGTTATTTTAATTATAAGAAAAAATTGCTCGCCTACGGTTGATTCCTATATAATTCTTGGTGGATCTAAAGTATTACTCGAGGCTCGTGTCATATTTTACATTATGAGGCCCCTACATCTGTTTACGCCATTCTGTTCCTTGCAAAACTGCATAAAGTTTAACACAAAAATTGCTATTTTAGCCCATTAGCCCATAGCAGGGTTTTATTCAGATTTCTAGCTTCGAGCCAATTTTAAGTTTTCTTAGTTGAACCAGAAATTGTTTAAATTTCCCCCCAAAAACCTGAGTTATAGCAAGATTTGTGTTCTGTTTGTCAATTCTACCCTAACTTTTCTTATTTTGATGAAAATAGCTTGTATAAAAGCATATTTCAGTATTTAGGATCAAGTGTGCCTACATGGGATCAAGGGTGCCAATATAGTGGATCAAGGGTGCCAACCTGTGGGCACCCTTGATCTCTTTTGGGTACCTTGACAAAATGTGTAATATCTTTTGCAAATGAAATTTGTTCGGAATATGCAATATCTTGAATGATGCGCAACATAATTCTCTATAAAATGACACTTTAACATATTTACTGAGCTTATATATTTACTGAAATACAAAAAAATTAAAAAGAGGATCAAGGGTGCCCGTTCGCATATTACCATAATCTAACCGATTTCATAGCATAGGACCCGTATCATTGGTCGGTTCCAAATTAATGAATACTCATGAGGAGCGATGTAAGCACTTTTGCGCGCTAGTTGTAGATGAATATTCATGAGCAGCGACGTACGCATGTTTGCGCTTTAGCTGTTTTCGTACGAGAAAAAGATGGCAGATTGCGGTGATTTTCACGAATTGCCGTTTGATTGCGAAGTTCTCGAAAACTGCGGCGATAAAATTTTAATTAGAGCGAGAATCAAATGCGAGGATGATGCTGTCGAGTGGCTACGCGCATACCAGCGAATGACAGCGACAAGTTGGATTGTTAAGAAAACATACCCCAGACTTCAGAGGTTGCGCTACAGAAAAGATTTTGTGTGCCATCATTCTGCATTCCAGAAGGTAAATATGTTTTGACCAATTGTGCGTCATTAAATATGTTTTCACAAATTGTGCGTCATTTAAATATGTTTTGACCAATTGTGCGTCGTCTTAATTGTCCTAGTGAATGACGCGCAGGAACCTAGCCCCAAATTCGCATTCGTTTTATTCTGTTTCTGTTTCAGTTTCTGTTCAGTTCTGTTTTTGAAAGGCCATCCAGCGATTGCTAAAAAATTATTCGGTTGCTTAGAGAAGTCTTAACATGCCCATCTAATATATTTTTTTGAAAGTCTGTCATATATATTAGGGTGCCCGTTAAAAATTAATTTCAGAATTTCTTATGTGGTACCCTCCCATTTTGTTGTCTCATGAGAGAAGTTCCAGGTAATTTTTTAAGATTTTTGGATGCATGTTTAGAGGGAGCTCAACACATGTGAAGTTAGCAACATATTGTCCGATAGCATGCTATTCTGACTTGTTTCACAGTTTTTAATCATTCAAATCTTTTCAATGCAAAATCAACACATTAATCAGAACTGAACTATTCAGAATATTAATAATAAGACTGCCACAATAAAGTACCGGGTACATTCTTTTTTTAAGCAGTAAGTCACCACGGTCTAGTTATCAGCGTACCGGTAATTTGTTGTTTTATCATAACCAACAAGTACTGACTTTCTCGCTTTTGGGTACTTGATTCTGTGGCTTGAGAAAACCAGCAGTAGATATTGTTTATGTTCTTCACTTGTTGTAATGGAGGTGTTGAAGTCCTGTATCAGTTTCACAGCTCACTTTGCTTGGTCATATACTACTGCCATACTGGTAATCTTCAAGGGTCTGCCATATCTCAGGATCTTCTTGTTCGAGAAAATCAGCATTCAACCCAAGTGTGTGAAAGAATGACATGGTACTGTTTGTGACAAAGTCATCAAGTTTCATTTCAAGAATGGCACTAGTCTTGCTCCATCTGGATTCTTTTGGGTGGGTTCTCAGAGCCTTGCTTCTTTAATGCACCGAACATCTTTCTTTGGTGTTGCTGTTTACAGCATCATAAAAGAATGCAAGGCAATTAGCTCTTCACTCAGGTACCATAAATGTCTCAGGAATGATTTGACTGCCACACCCAAAATGTCCTTGTTGATCCTCTCGTACTTCTTCGCTAACTTCAGAAAGTGAAGATCATTGGCTGGTGCAGTTGCTGGACTTGGGCATAATGTCCAAGTTTTTGTTACAACAAGCAGCACAACAGGCTCATGTCTCTCAATGCGGTTTCTAGATTAGACTCAACTTTAGCAGCTATAGTGGTCAATTCTTCTTCTGAAGTCAATTCATCATCTTCCTGAACTGTGACATTCTCTCTCTTTCTGTCATTTTCTTTACTTCTGAGATATTGCTTGCTTCAATCTCTTCGACATGCCCTCTGTTCTAGCTAAAGCTGTGTCTACGCCACCCATATGGCCTATGCATGGATGCGTTGGTCATCCAATAAAAACCTGTCTTCAGCAATGGTGATCATTGACACTGCATCTGTATGTGCTATATCAAAAAGTTTTTCCAAATCTCCAATCATAGAACTTTCATTAGCTATCGGGGTCTTAGTTCTGCGATGCATGTCCTTCTTCAGTTTCTTCCATCTATAAAACATGTCTTCCAACTTTCCAATGGCATTTCGTTCAAGTGTTGTTGGAATACAGGCCATTGACCAAATGTGAAGAACTTCACATACAACAGACTTTGAACTGTCTCTGACTGTCTTAGCAAGAATCTTGTGCCAATGGAAAAAGGCAGACAACACCTGATGGTAAGTTGGAAACTTGTTTCCACGTATCTCTTCTGATACCGGATAAATCAACCAAATGTCAGTGGAACTACGTGTGACTCTTCCAGGCCGTGAAGCAGCTACTTCTGCCATACTTTCTACCGGCAATTAACTAATCAATCTAAAATGTAAATCCAACAGACCAACAGCACTATGGGTGATCCAGAAATACTGTAGTTGCTTCAGTATATGACAACAACTATTACATTGATACACTAAATACAACTGCATCATTGCACCAATTGCACAAACCAGTGCTTACTCTAAATAACAAAAGGCTTTCATATTATTCACAAAAGAAACCTGTTGCAGCTAAATGAAAGTGATAGTGTAAAATGCTAATTGCACAATTAATAGATATAACCATTTTACTCTGCTTGTGAGTATAATTGTATTGACATTGACCATTATAAGCTCAAACCTACTGACAGTAACCTTTTGTTAAAATTACTTTTTCTGCCCTCTTTTTTAAATATAATTTCTTTACAACTTAGTGTTTTTGTGGTATTATATCAGTTCCAGTTATACAATAAATTGAGATTAAATCCTTAGCTGTTTGCTGTGATTTTGCAATGACAAGGACTCATTTCTGTCCCTAAAGTAGCTGAAAGGATCCAAGGATAATATGTTGACTGATAGATCAGCAGTAATAGATCTATTAAAAACATTAATTAGTCTAAATATAGTAATAACACAGTAGGCCTAGGCCTAAGTAACATGTATAATGTGAAACAAAACGCTGTAAACAATGAAACTGGAAAAGGTACAAAATATTGCGATATAGCATAAACTTTAGTGATGTTGAGCTCCCAGTAAATATCATCATAAAAATCTAAAATTTTACTCTGTTCTTTTACAGACCAGGTGTAACAACTTTAGAGGGTACCATGTTGAAAATTGTGAACTTCAAAATTTTTCATTGGCTTAACGGGCGCCCTAATATATATATATATATATATATATATACACATATATTTATATACACACGCAAAAACAGCCAGCAGCAAATTCGTTTTAATAATATTCGTTTATTCAAATTCAATCTGACACACCGCAAAACGATTACAGGTACAAGTTATACGAAATACGGCCAGCTTCGCACGACACGCAGATCGGCTACAACAGGTTCGGTAACTTAACACTAATGGCCTAAGTGTTGGAACGCTCCTGATCGGCCAAGCCAGAAGTGGGAGGGCTAACTTATTTTTTCAACGCAACAGAAAGCGCCTCTGGCAGCTAACAGAAAATTCAAATAAATTTTTGCCCTGAGCGAGGCTTGAACCTGGGTCGCGATAATGACTCTCAGCTTATCGGCCAGCACTCTCTCCACTGAGCTAAGTACCCCCCAATATGCCAATATGTACACTAGCAGAAACGTCCAGCATCAGATTCGGTTTCCAATCTATATATAGGCCTAACTCGCAGAAACGGGGAGCAGCAAATTCGTTTCTCAATATATAAACAAGCAGAAACGTCCAGCATCAGATTCGATTCCTGGCACTTTTTTTCATTATAGCCTATACACGGCAGAACGACCAGCAGTAGGCCTATATTCGGTTGACAATATATGTGCAGAAATGGCCAGCAGCAGATTCGGTTTTTCATTATATACACGGGAGAACGACCAGCAGTAGATTCAGTTGACAATATATGTGCAGAAATGGCCAGCAGCAGATTCGGTTTTTCATTATATAGCCTACACGGGAGAACGACCAGCAGCAGATTCGGTTTTTCATTATATATTCGGGAGAACGACCAGCAGTAGATTCGGTTGACAATATATGTGCAGAAATGGCCAGCAGCAGATTCGGTTTTTCATTATATATTCGGGAGAACGACCAGCAGTAGATTCGGTTGACAATATATGTGCAGAAATGGCCAGCAGCAGATTCGGTATTTCATTATATACACGGGAGAACGACCAGCAGTAGATTCAGTTGACAATATATGTGCAGAAATGGCCAGCAGCAGATTCAGTTGACAATATATGTGCAGAAATGGCCAGCAGCAGATTCGGTTTTTCATTATATACACGGGAGAACGACCAGCAGCAGATTCGGTTTTTCATTATATATTCGGGAGAACGACCAGCAGTAGATTCGGTTGACAATATATGTGCAGAAATGGCCAGCAGCAGATTCGGTATTTCATTAAATACACGGGAGAACGACCAGCAGTAGATTCAGTTGACAATATATGTGCAGAAATTCGGTATTTCATTATAGCCTATACACGGCAGAACGACCAGCAGTAGGCCTATATTCGGTTGACAATATATGTGGAGAAATGGCCAGCAGCAGATTCGGTTTTTCATTATATACACGGGAGAACGACCAGCAGTAGATTCAGTTGACAATATATGTGCAGAAATGGCCAGCAGCAGATTCGGTTTTTCATTATATACACGGGAGAGCGACCAGCAGTAGATTCGGTTGACAAATATTATGTGCAGAAATGGCCAGCAGCAGATTCGGTATTTCATTATATACACGGGAGAATGACCAGCAGTAGATTCGGTTGCCAATATTGCCTCTACGCAGAAATGACCAGCATCAGATTCGTTTTGCAACATATATATATATATATATATATATATATATATATACTATATATATACTAGCTGTACCGGCCACATGTTACTGTGGTTGAAAAGACTCTCCTCCCTCCCTCCCTACCTCCCTTCCCCTGCCTCCCTCCCTCTCTCCCTCCCTACCTCCCCTCCCACTCAGGGCCATTTTAAGGAATTTTGGAGCCCTAGGCACAAATACTAGGTCTAATTCTAAGCGTAACTATATGAGTCTCATCAAGTTCCCCTCATTGAAAAATCGTCGACTCGATCGACTTGCAAGTCGAGTCGATCGTGAGTCTTGTCAAATCGAGTCGATCGAAAAATCGTCGACTTGCAAGTCGAGTCGATCGTTGTTTCATCGACTCGACTCGACTTAGAAATATTTTACCTGTGCCTACTATTTCTTGAAGACTTAAAGTGACCTACATGATATAAGCTTAATGACGCAATTCAGTTTTTGCACACAAGTACAGCAAATGAACCTTTTGGCAGTATTGGCGATTTCGTGTTAGTGGAACTGTGAAAGTTGTAAATGTAAATGTAAATGTAATCGCATATTTATATAGCGGCTGTGTTATGGCTTCGACCCTGAGGGTGAGATCCTTCACCACCGCTACTCCACGTTTATATTGCGACCGAGCCACCCGCAGTAAAGATCCGAGAAATTAATCTCTGACCGACCGGGAATCGAACCCGGGCCGCCGGCGCGGCGAGCGGGCTACCAACCCACTCGACCACCGAGGATCTCTGTTGAAAGTTGACTATAGACGTACGTTTTTGATTTGAGTTGAACGAGTACAGGGACGGATACAGAAATTTTGGAAGGGGGGGCCAAACTTTGGATCTGGAGCCGACAAAAATTCCGCCAATAATTTTTTAGTCTTTCGCCCAAAAACTTCTAAAAACCCGTGGCAACTCAGTTTATTTAAAATGTGATGACTTTTTCAGTCATCTGTTACTTTCTCATCTTCCTGTTCCCGTTGCGTTGATTTTCAGCTTCTTGAAACCTGATGGGGGAGGGGAACTTCTATGCAAATCTCTGAATGGAGTGGGGGGCATTGCCTCCATTGGATCCGCTCCTGAATGAGCATGATACAGATCTACTATAATGGGCCTGTATATAAATTTATTATGTAGATGTTAATTTTAAGAATGTAAAACGGGGATCTTTTATGACGTCACTTCGATTATGATACAATTCTGCAATTAAATAAGTTCACAGATCTACTATCATATAATTTCATTAATTTTGAGAATACAAAACTAGGTCTTTGCTTATTGTAACGTTACTCTGATTATGATACAATTTTACTATTATATTACAAGTTCACTGCGAGAATTAAAACAACTAGGCCTATTTTGACGTCACTTCGACAAATGTACTAGGCCTATTATAGAAGCGCATTCTGAGAATGTAAATAAGGTCTATTGTGACGTCACTTTGATTATGATACAAATGTACTATTATAAAAGTGCATTCGGAGAATATAAACGTGACTTTTTGTGACGTCACTTCGATTATTAAGCAGATCCACCAATATATTATGTTCATTTTGCGAATATAAAACGGGGCCTTTCATGACGGCACTTCGATTATCATACAATTATACTATTTAATAAGTTCGTTGAGAAAACGAAATTAGGTCTATTGTGGCGTCATTTAGATTATGATACAGATCTGCTGTCATATTATTTCATTTACATAATACAAAACTGGGGCTGTTTAAACGCAACATCGCACTGATTATGAACAAAATCTATTATTATAGGCCTACGTGACTACGTCTAGTATGAGAATATAAAACTAGGCCCATTGTGACGTCACTTCGATCATGACACATACCTACTATTAAAGTAGTTCATTTTGAGAATAAATTAGGCCTATTGCGACTAGCTTCGATCATGATCCTACAGACCTACTATTAAAGAAGTTCATTTTGAGAATTGTGACTAACTTCGATTATGATACAGATCTACTATTATAGAAGTACATTTGGAGAGTATAAACTAGGTCCATTGTGACGTCACTTTGATTATTACACAGATCTACCTAATAGTTATTGAAGTTCATTTACATAATCTAAAACTAGGCCTAATGTGACGTCACTACGATTACAGTGCAAATCTACTATAAATTCACTGCTAATACGAAATTAGGCTTATTGTTACGTCACACAGATTATGACACAGATCTACTATCGCATAATTTCATTTTGAGATCACTTAACTGCTGAAGTGAGCAAGAGACGAAACTAGGCCAAGTCGACGCGAAGTCGATCAAGTCGATCGTTGACCGAGCCAAGTCGATCGAGTCGTCGAGAGGTCGGCGAGTCGACGAAGTCGATCGAGTCGATCATCGCGCGAGCCAAGTCGATCGTAGCCCACGACTCGATCGACTGCGGGGTATACATATATTGTCAACCGAATCTACTGCTGGTCGTTCTCCCGTGTATATAATGAGAAACCGAATCTGCTGCTGGCCATTTCTGCACATATATTGTCAACTGAATCTACTGCTGGTCGTTCTCCCGAATATATAATGAAAAACCGAATCTGCTGCTGGCCATTTCTGCACATATATTGTCAACTGAATCTACTGCTGGTCGTTCTCCCGAATACATAATGAAAAACCGAATCTGCTGCTGGCCATTTCTGCACATATATTGTCAACCGAATCTACTGCTGCCAGTCTGCTGGTCGTTCTCCCGTGTATATAATGAAAAACCGAGCTGCTGCTGGCCATTTCTGCACATATATTGTCAACCGAATCTACTGCTGGTCATTCTCCCGTGTATATAATGAAATATCGAATCTGCTGCTTGCCATTTCTGCACATATATTGTCAACTGAATCTACTGCTGGTCATTCTCCCGAAAATATAATGAAAAACCGAATCTGCTGCTGGCCATTTCTGCACATATATTGTCAACTGAATCTACTGCTGGTCGTTCTCCCGTGTATATAATGAAATACCGAATCTGCTGCTGGCCATTTCTGCACATATATTGTCAACCGAATCTACTGCTGGTCGTTCTCCCGTGTATATAATGGAAAACCGAATCTGCTGCTGGCCATTTCTGCACATATATTGTCAACTGAATCTACTGCTGGTCGTTCTCCCGAAAATATAATGAAAAACCGAATCTGCTGCTGGCCATTTCTGCACATATATTGTCAACTGAATCTACTGCTGGTCGTTCTCCCGTGTATATAATGAAATACCGAATCTGCTGCTGGCCATTTCTGCACATATATTGTCAACCGAATCTACTGCTGGTCGTTCGTGTTACGAAATGGAGTATCCCCCTGAAAGGTATCCGGGGGATGAATTAATCCATCCCTCCGGATGGAATTAACCGGTCTAGACTATCCGGGGGATGAACCAGTCTATCCCATGTTTGAAAACAATACACGCGGAAGTGGCTTTTTCGATTTTTCTTCATTTAGGGGATACTATTAATACGGGGCATACTCTATTTCGTGACACCGCAGCACTATATACACACCAGATTAGCAAGATTAGAGGAAGGGACGGCCATCAGCAAATTCGTTTTCATTCACAGAAACATAAATGAATCCGAATACGAATACGAATCCGAATACGCTGCTGGGTTCCTGAGCGTCTAGTGAATGATCAGACGCAATAATTAGCTCATAATGAACTGTTCATTACGCGTAGTTATTACGAGCAAGCTGCATTATGTAAAAGTTGATGCTTCCTGTGCCAGAAGTGCGTTTTGCCTAAGAATGAGCAAATGAGTAGCCTATGCATCCATGTATTTACTATGTTTGTAGAAAATAGCTATGGATGGTTGCAACAAGAGAGGTGTAGCGGGCTGTAATCTTCCGCCCCCGGTAAGTCTAGGAGCTACGTGGGGCGACAACGCTAGCTGTGGGATGAATTCCACTTCCCGGGAGGGCATGCTGACATAAGATGATTTCCTAGTCGGGAGCTCTCCATACTCGTGCATAGGTTCCAGGCCAACCCTGGTATTCGAACCCACAACTCTACCATGTGCCCCATAACTCAACTCTTCTTGCCAGGTACCAGGGTGCGAGCAGGCTGAAGGACTATCCGCGGTTATTGGGCAAATAGCAACCCCCCACTTATCAAGCAGGGAGCCAGGGTTCTTTGCATTCACCCCCACAGACTTTGAGTTATTGCCTACAAGAGCTGAGTCATGAGACAGCATGTCAGAAGTTATGTTTCTGTCAGTCAAGTCTAACAAGGCCGCTGCTACTTCTTCTATGGCGCCATATAAATGCTCAGGGCTCTCGCCCTCTTCTACAGCACCTGCACCTTCAGTTGCCAGCGAACGCTCACACATTTCTAATGAGTCTTTATTACAATTCTTAATTAGTACAAAAGAGTTGTGCGTGCAACGCCTTCCTACACTTCCAGTGGCAGATCTAACTTACAAGTTATACTACAAATGCCAACAATGAACTGCGTCAAATAAATCTAAGCGCTATATAAATTCTCTATATAGTCACAGGCCTTTGTTATCGGTCAACAGAGAGTGGGCCACCGCTAGAAATCAGAATGCAATCAAATGTCAGTTTCCTTGGCCTTACTACACCAAGACGAACCTACGAATCGTCCCTAACGATTCCTTACTACCTCACGCTTAGCAACAGGCTAAAGTGGTAACAGGTTCAACCACTTATCACATTTAATTTGATTATATTCCATTTCTTTGCAATCCCGTTGAAAGTCTTCAACATGGCCACCGATCAACTCTTCTGCGTCCACCGATAATATATCGGAGATTCAACACCCAGGGACGCACAGTCGCGCCACCCCGCGGCGGGAGCTATTTTATAAAGGGGCGATAATTACTTACTTATTATACAATAATCTGTAGAGATCAACATCTCTACAATATCCACCGACCAGACAAATTTCTTCCACAGGAAGAAATTCCGAATTCCTCCTGGAATTAAGCTAAATCCTACTCAGAGAGGGTTCGGCCTCTATACAAGACGAGGTCACGAACTTACATTAATCTAACTACTCTTATGAGAGTTCACAAAGTTACTAACAGTTCTCAAATGTCCATGCTAAAACAACAGCATTTCAGTTCCATAAAACAGTTCAATTACACAAATTGCAACTGAATTCTGTTCAAGAGTCATCAAGGAACTAATTTATCACTAATGAACTGTTCTGCGTAACTACACATACAAATACAGTATGCCAAACACAGTGCATCACTATTTACTTCTATTTACTTTCATTTCTACACAGCACAGCACGCTATTTTTAGATCATCAACACAAGTCTGGTCAGTTGTAAACATGACCTACTTTAAGGAAACACAGCACCAAGCCACAACAGGGCTTTCCTAAGACCAAAAATAGAACCTGACATGACGTCACAATGCCTCCATAAATAGAACTCACAGAAAGGATTTCCTTTCACATTGACACAAGCACTTTGATACACAGAGGCAATACAATCTTATCAACTGTAACATTTCAATGTAGTACAGTTATCAAATGAAAGTCTTCAGCAACAGAAATTAAATGCAAATCTAATTAGTTAGCACAACTGCTCAACTGTTACACAGAGCTAGATTTATTCAACAGTCATATGAATTCAATGCAGCACTCAACATGCACAGCTTTTCAACTACAGGCTTTTAAACACCATCATCACCAGCCATTGACATAGAGATAATTCTTCAGCAAGATCCAAATCACAAACTTTGGCAATCGGAATATTAATACAGGTCAACCACATTACACCAAGACAGAGGTCACTACAGAGGACGGCTTTACTCCAAAATCCTCAACTGGCCAACGACATCCAACCTCAACGGAAGGAGTACCCAGGCAAACCAGTACCTAAGACTGGACTGATTACTGCTCACTATATACCAGGCCACAAACCTCACTATTGCATACAATCCTTATGACCTGCAAAACATCCGCCTACACATAGATCTGTAACTTGACTTACCTAGGAACTACACTAACAATGTAAACAAGGCAGAGGTCACCTACACAAGGGACTTGGGACGGCTTTACTCCAAAATACTAACTGGCCTACAACATCACAACCTTAAACAGGAAGGAGTTTACCAGAGCTAACCAATAACAGGGACTGGACTGATTACAGCTCTATATTACACCAAGGCCACCAGTCTCACCATTGTGTGCGATCCCCATGCCCTGCCAAAACATCAGTCTACCTCACCAGCACATCACACTAACATCACATCACACTAACATCACATCACATTTCTTGCACAAAATTCTGACTATCTAAAATCTAGCATAATTTCAGATCATAGCAGTTTCAATCAGATTATGCAAATCAAATCTACCATACTACAGAGAAACACAACATTTTGCCTTACTTTTGGCATTCAATAAAACCACATGAGAAACAACAAGTACACAATTCTTATCTATAATCATGATCTAACTCAGATCAAAATGCAGTAACTGAAAATCATCATCCAAAGGAACAAAAATCTAGGCTTCTCACCAAAGCCTAACCTTGAATGTATGCAGTGCTCAACAGGCATTCAATCATCTACTATCAATACATTGCAACAGAAGTAATTCTTCAGTAAGATCAGATCATAAACATTGGCAACCAATCATCATCACAGGCATAGCACATTACATCAAGGCTGAAGCTACCTACACCAGGAATTATCGCTTAGTGAAGCGTACCTAATGCAGAACTAGGACGGATTTACTCCATGACCTAAACCTTGACCTCTACATCACATTTCCACACAGGAAAATACACCCGAGCAAACCAATACCTAAGACTGGACGGATTACAGCTCGTAACTAAGTAACGGGTCACCCGCTTCACCTTCACACGTAATCCTTAATGCCTGCAAAAACATCAGTTTACCCACAAGTCGACAACATACTTGCTTATTTTCAAATTACTCAGGGCAATGCACACATCAGACTTACTAGTCAATTGCCAAAATACAAGCTACACGATTCTCAATTGGACTGCAATCAAGGTTATACACATTAAACCTTAAAACAACATGCAAACACAACATTTTGCCTTTCTTTCTGTGGCAATAGTTACAGTAATACAATAAAACAGACAAGCAAAAATTCTTACCTACCCCCAATGATCTAACCTAGACCAAAGTTAAAACTAAACATTTTATTCATCCGAAGGAACTAAAACCTTAGGCTTCTCGCCACAGCCTAAACCTGTCGCCATTATGCGACTGTTCCGGTTCAAACTGGTCAGGTTTGAAAAAGGGTCAGACCTCCAGGGACTCCGGACTGAGTTCAAATCTCCTGTGCACAGATTATTCCTACAAAACACATCTACAACAGTAGGATCTACACCCAATGAACAACCACCAGAAACTGGGTCGGGTTCTGGACTCGAGGGCGTGACCAGAGGCAGGAGGGGTTTCTCGTTCCGCTGAGGATGAGACACAACCTGGGTGGGGAAGGTGTCGTGACTCTGCGTTGACGAACTGGACTGGACCACCTCTCGTTGTAACGGTTCGCCAACCATTACAACCGTTTCCTGTTGTCTCTCCGGAATCGTGTCAGGTCGCTCAACAGTTTCTTGCACGAGGGTCTGGTCGGACATGGTGGGAACCAGTGGGTCGCGTTCCACCACAATTCTCTTGCACATACCAGTTCCAGGTCGACTGATGACCGGGAAACAGCGATTCTGGATCTTGATCCGACGATTGACAAAGTCCCATTGCGCACCTTGCTTCTCCATCCATTCCAACCCGAGAATCGTCTCTGATATTTGGTCGGTGACCAAACACGACACTGGAAATCGGTAGTCCTCGATTTGACATCGGACTCGAATGTCTGATCCCTCTGCGGCTCGTAATCTTTGCGCAGACCCAACGACATCAGTGGAACGAACGAGCGAAGAAGGAACCAAGCTCATCTCACTTCCGGTGTCGAGTAAAGCGAGAATCGGCTTACCATTCACTTTCAACGGTAAGTAAGCAAAGGTACTGCCACTGACATAGCGTACATTTGCAGCTTCCGTTTCAGTTCTTGTTTCAGTTCTTGCTACATTATCCGCATCTTCCGGTAACTCACGTAGGAAGGGGCAAGAACGCCGGTAATGCCCAAGTCCGATGAACTGCTTGTGCTTATCTGCCGAAGTGTTCGTACGTGTTGCCGGACTGGATTGTTCATTCACAGCGCTGGTTACACAAGTTACCGCAACGTTCAGCGGTTCGACCTTGACCTCGTTGACCGGAGGAGTTGGCAGCCTGCACCTTGTCTTCTGGTCCGACGTTCTGGGTGCGTTGTACTCTGACTCGCTGTTGACCGTAGCACTGACTCGAGGCAAGGGAGTCGGTGATTGAGCCAATGGAACGGCACGACGGATTCCAGGCGCTGACGCAGAACGCTCGGGACGACGAGAGGTTGTGTCTCGGCGGGTCAGCGGAACTGAGCGAGGGGGATCTGCCTCCGGTCTAGGACGAGAGAGAGTAGACAACGATTGACGAGGAGTATGACATGGCTCGTCAGTCGCTGCTGCTGTCTTCTCCATATCTACAACTAGACAATCTAAATTAGCTTTCAGCCAATTTACTCTAGATTTAAATGCAGCCATTTTGTTTTCCTTTACAGACTGTTCTTGAGACGACTTCGCTTCTGCATCATCATCTCCACCTATACACTCGTAGGAAATATCACCTCTTTCATATCCAAAATCATCTTTATCCAAACATTTGTCACATCCATGCACAACCGGAAGTAATTTACCACCTTCACTTCTGGAACCAATTGTAGCGGGCTGTAATCTTCCGCCCCCGGTAAGTCTAGGAGCTACGTGGGGCGACAACGCTAGCTGTGGGATGAATTCCACTTCCCGGGAGGGCATGCTGACATAAGATGATTTCCTAGTCGGGAGCTCTCCATACTCGTGCATAGGTTCCAGGCCAACCCTGGTATTCGAACCCACAACTCTACCATGTGCCCCATAACTCAACTCTTCTTGCCAGGTACCAGGGTGCGAGCAGGCTGAAGGACTATCCGCGGTTATTGGGCAAATAGCAACCCCCCACTTATCAAGCAGGGAGCCAGGGTTCTTTGCATTCACCCCCACAGACTTTGAGTTATTGCCTACAAGAGCTGAGTCATGAGACAGCATGTCAGAAGTTATGTTTCTGTCAGTCAAGTCTAACAAGGCCGCTGCTACTTCTTCTATGGCGCCATATAAATGCTCAGGGCTCTCGCCCTCTTCTACAGCACCTGCACCTTCAGTTGCCAGCGAACGCTCACACATTTCTAATGAGTCTTTATTACAATTCTTAATTAGTACAAAAGAGTTGTGCGTGCAACGCCTTCCTACACTTCCAGTGGCAGATCTAACTTACAAGTTATACTACAAATGCCAACAATGAACTGCGTCAAATAAATCTAAGCGCTATATAAATTCTCTATATAGTCACAGGCCTTTGTTATCGGTCAACAGAGAGTGGGCCACCGCTAGAAATCAGAATGCAATCAAATGTCAGTTTCCTTGGCCTTACTACACCAAGACGAACCTACGAATCGTCCCTAACGATTCCTTACTACCTCACGCTTAGCAACAGGCTAAAGTGGTAACAGGTTCAACCACTTATCACATTTAATTTGATTATATTCCATTTCTTTGCAATCCCGTTGAAAGTCTTCAACATGGCCACCGATCAACTCTTCTGCGTCCACCGATAATATATCGGAGATTCAACACCCAGGGACGCACAGTCGCGCCACCCCGCGGCGGGAGCTATTTTATAAAGGGGCGATAATTACTTACTTATTATACAATAATCTGTAGAGATCAACATCTCTACAGAGGCAAGTCTAAGAACTGTCAATGTCCTGCCAAGATCTCAGTCACAATTCAGCTGGAAACCAGTCAAGACCAGTATGCTAAGGTACTAAATTTGACTACTTCTAAGGTGTTCAGCCATGCTGCAAGAATTAATATCACATCAATAATTACGTTTAATATACATAATTATTGATGTATAATATACATAATTATTGATGTGATAATTAATTATAGAGAATGCACGGATATGATATCGCTTCTGCAACCCACCTTGGGCAGTTGAAGCCTTTAGCGTTGATAAGCTGCATAGTATGACTCTTTGAACACCTTGCATGGCTGCCAGACAGTTTAATTTGACTCCTGTAATAACTCGTGGTTATCTCTTCATTGCTGATCATGGGCGCCAGCACACAGGGGCAAGAGTGGGCACTTGCCCCACCCTGGAAAGTTGACACCTATTTTTTAATCTATACTATTATTGAGTTTTAAAAAATTTCTTCGCGTTAGAGAATTAATGGTATCAATGATGCACAAAGTGAAACTAAGAAATCTAAGTTTGAAAACCTTTGTATAAAAATAAAATGCTTCTAATTTACTGCCTTGCATTTTTCAAGCTCTTGCTAAAAACTGCAACAATGACCATTCGGTTCCACTTTAAACCGACATCTCGCCTGTTTGTAATAATACTGTGTTGTGGCACTTTGAAAAATAGCAAACCTTGTTATTATTAATATTACAATCGTGCTGTAAAAATATATTTCTCACTAGCTGAACACTGTTCAAGCAATTTCTTGCGAGCACTTTCATTTAGCGATATGTAATCACGGTAAAATCACACTTAAATTCAAAATGCGTAAATCTACACCTCGAATCAGGAAACGTAACATTGAGAAATTGGTAGAAACGGAGACGGGGAACAAGTTCCGAGAGGAATTGTATAAGAACATGGAAGTACTCAATGGGATACAAGATCTGGACATGAGAACAAATGGCCTTACCAAGGCAATACAAGATGCGGTCGAAAAAACAGTGCCACTCACAGAAAAGATAAAGAAAAAATGGATCACAGAAGAAACTCTACAGATGATACAGGAAAAGAGAGGACTCAGAGGCAACAGGGACCAATCGGAGGCGGCAAACAGAGAGTATAAAGAGGCTAGCAAGAAAGTCACGACCGCAGTAAGAATAGACCGAGCAAACTGGCTTGAAGAACAGTGCGAAGAACTTGACAACAACTATGGGGAAGGCAAACTCAGAGAAGTGTATAAGATGATCAGAAATGTGAACAGGGAATGGAATCCAAAACTATCGGCAATCAGAGATCAACAAGGGAGAATCTGCACGGATAAGAGAAAGATCAGACAAAGATGGACCGAATACTGCAGTGAACTATACTCTGAACAAACAGATCAGGAACTAATCAAAAAAGAAATTGAAGAACTGAGACACATCTCGCCACCGAGCACGGACAAAGAGTCGGACATCCTAGTTGAAGAGGTGGAGAAAGCCATCAAGAAACTAAAAAACAACAAAAGCCCAGGACACGACAACATCACAGCCGAAATTATAAAACAAGGTGGAGAACCACTAAACAAAGAAATACATAGACTCTGTAACCAGGCATGGGAGCAAGGACGCGCTCCAGAGGAATGGAAAAAATCCATCTTGATAACCATTCACAAGAAAGGGAGCGCACTTGAATGCGAGAACTTTCGAACAATCTCGCTTATCAGCCATATGGGAAAGATCCTGATGACGATACTAGCAGAGAGACTACGAAACCACCTGGAGGAATACATATCGGATGAGCAGGCGGGGTTCCGCAAGAACAGGAGCACGACACAACAAATCCTCATGCTGAAGCTTATAGCAGAGAAAGCGAGGCGGAAAAACAAGAAGGTCTACAACTGCTTTGTGGATTTCAAAAAAGCATTTGACAGTGTAGACCAGGAGATCAGCTGGGCCACGTTACAATCATACGGAGTAGATGACAAACTGGTGGATCTGCTCCGAGACATTAATGGAACGTCACAAGCAGCGGTGAGAATGGATGGAGAAATAGGACAGTGGTTCAGAACCAACAGAGGGACCAGACAAGGAGACCCAATATCACCGACAGTGTTCATAGCAGACCTTGAAAGAGCAATGGACAAGATCAGGGAAAGAGAGAGTGGAATAGCAGTGCACGGCACCCGAATTAACAACTTAAGGTTTGCAGATGATGTGGACCTCATAGAGGAAGACAAAACAGAACTGAAGTATTCGCTAGAACTACTAAATGAAGAAGCCAAAAAATTTGGACTTTCCATCAATATTAAGAAAACGAAAACCATGATATTCGGACTAAAGACCAGCGAACCTATTGTAAAAGTAGAAGACGTCGAAATAGAAAACGTTGGAAACTTCACCTACCTAGGCAGCAACTTCACATTCGATTTGGATGGCGAAACAGAAGTCAGGACCCGCCTAGCAAGAGCATACACAGCCCTCAAATCGCTAGACAAAATATGGAGGAGCAGTACCATCAAGATGACAACAAAGATGAAGGTCCTCAACACCACAATCTTCAGCACAGCGCTTTATGGCTGCGAGACATGGGTGTACACCGCCTCGATAAAAAGAAGGATCCTGGCATTTGAGAACAAATGCTACAGAAAGATCCTGAGAATAAAATGGACGCAAAAAATAACCAACGAAGAGATATTTCAGCGAGTGGACAGGGCAGAAACAATCTTACAAAAAGCTATGAGACGCAAATTAGGGCTTTTCGGCCATATCGCCAGAATGACGAACGACAGAAAACTTAAGACTCTTGTTTTCGGAATAATGGACGGAAATAATAGGAGAGGCAGACCACATCGGGAATGGAAGGAGGACGTAGAGGACTGGTGTGATGACTCACTACAAAAGCTGTTCCACCTGGCCCAGGACAGAGGCGGTTGGAAGAAGAAGACGAAGTTGACATTGGACACCTACGAGCATATGGCTCATGGTGAATGATGATGATGATGATGAATCACGGTACGAAGTTATTATGCATTTTTTTGTGTTTAGGTTGCTGGAAAAGGTATGAATGATATGTTTTTATGAATATACATGTATATGTTTAGAGAGGATTGTTTGGGAAGATAAGCATCACTGGACAACACAATCATTCAACGAGCAATGCCGAAGCCCTGTCTCTCCTGCCTCCACCCGACAGCCTCAGATCAGTATTTGAAGGTAGGTTGATGTGAAGCAGTCGTCGCTGTTTCCGATAATATATTTGTTTTGCACTAATTTTATTTACTTTGTCAGAAAGCTTTTGTGGGCCCATATATACATGTGGAAACTATTGAAATAATGTCCATTGTTATTTACTAATGAAATAATGTCCATTGTTATTTTTCAGTGGTTTCCCTTTACCCCAAAGTGCAATTTTCAGATTCTGATTTGATTCTATTGAAATAATGTCCATTGTTATTTTTCAGTGGTTTCCCTTTACCCAAAAGTGCAATTTTCAGATTCTGATTTGATTCTTTGATGTACTTGATGGCTAATGTGGCAGTGCTTATATTTCAGGATACTTCTTCGATGGCCAGGGTATCCGTGAAGCAGCGCGATTCCACATGGAGAAGATGGAGCTGACTGATTGCACCGAAGTTGACCTGGCAGATGCTACAAAGAATCCAAAGTATCGGACAGTCCAGCACTGGCATGTAGAATGGCTGGCTAAGCATCAAGGACCTCGTACTGGGGATGGTATGATTGACGTAAGTATTGTGTACATTGTATTTATTTATTTCAGAAATTTATATAGCGCCTCTTCAAGGTAGGCTACTCAGAAGTGCTCCTGGCCCAACCACGGCTAAATAAAACAGTTTTTAGGTTCTTAAAGAACAGAGTGTAGTGACCTCTGGGAAGTGCAGCGTAACAGGGAGACCATTCCAAGTTGTAGGACCAGCAACAGAGACTGAACGACATTGTCGGATAGCAATCCGTGAGCGGGGAACCAGAAGCTCAGCCGATTGAAGGGTGGATCGACGCTGAACTCCCAAGGTGGAACATCAGAGTTCTCGAATTACGGTGGAGTTAGTCCTTCAATGCATCGCCTAACCAACGCATATACCCTGTATGCAATCCACTGTGGAGAAGGGAGCCAGTGTAAGATATCCTGCATAAGATGAGACATGGCCAAATTTTGGGATATGGCCAACAAGTTGTGCCGCAGAGCGGAGGACCCGTTGTCTAGAGAACTGAGAGGCTAATGAGGGAAAAGGAAAGAGGAGAAAGAGTGAGATCACTGTACATTGTGCCCTATTCAGTGATGAAATAGATTAGGATTAAATAAATCCGGTGTAAAATGGAATTAGGGAAATGTTAAGTTTGTGAATTAGTACTGGAATATGTGCATTTTGCTGGAAATCATGTTTCCTATTTCTGGCTTATCTGACCAAGATGAATTTCATTTGTCGTTCTGATGCATGTAATGGACCCTACAGCGCTATGTTGTCTTATATTGTATTGTATTGACTTGTTGTGTTTCACCTGGTCTTACATGTACTAATGCATTGCAGTGTTTGTGTTTGTAGACTTTGAACGACAAACTGCAGACTTATGCGAACATGGGTTGTCAGGTTGTTTTGAGCAAAGATCCACTCGTCGTCATCATCATCACTTCGGTAATGCGTCGTGCCCAACAGTTGCGTGATGCATCAGGCATCTGCTTCGTTGATTCAACAGCCTCCTGTGATGCCAACAACCACACCATCACTTTTCTGCTGACAACATGTGCTGCTGGGGCTGTGCCGCTTGCTGTCGTTATAACATCTGGCCAATCCGAAGCTGACTACAACGCAGGATTCATGTTGCTGAGGCAGTCATGCGAGAACATGTTCGGTGGTGCCACCTATCCAGAGGTGTTCATGACAGACGATAGCGACGCCGAACGCAATGCTTTGGCTGCCACATGGCCTGAAAGCATGCTGCGACTCTGTCTTTTCCATGTCCCACAGGCAAACTGGCGATGGTTGTGGGACTCCAAGAATTCCGTAAAAAAGGAAGATAGACCTATTCTAATGGAGGAATTTCGTGGAATCATGATGGCGGCATCAAAGGAAAGTGCCTCTGAGGCATTCCAATCGGCAATGACATCGCCTCTATCATGCGAGTATCCTAGATGGCAGCAAAGAGTGGAGAAGTACTTTGAAAGGCGTGAGGCATGGTGCATAGCATGGCGAACTGCAGTGCATCGGGGACACCACACTAACAACTACAGCGAGGTGACCGTCCGCCTATTCAAAGACATTGTACTTTCACGTCTCAAGGCATACAATGTCGTCTCCTTAGTGGACTTTGTATGCACAGCAATGGAAAAGTACTATGTCAATCGATTGCTGGACTTTGCACACTCTCGCGTTGCAACGCCACATATTCTGCTGCGAAAGCACATCTCAAAGGCTGCATACGTTGAGGCTGGAGCCATCAAACAGGCAACTGACTCTACATTCGAGGTCCCAAGTGAAGCTGATCCGTCAGTCTGGTACACAGTAGACATCACTGTTGGCACGTGCTCCTGCCAGGATGGAATGTGTGGAAGGTTCTGCAAGCACCAGGCAGCCATTTCCTTGCATATGCCAGGTAAACAATCATTCATTAATTCATTCATTTAAGACATTTATGTAGCGCCTCTTCAGCAGTATCTGCTCAGAAGTACTCCCGACCCAACCACGCCTAAAGAGAACAGCAATCAATCAATATAACTAGTTCATTTCAAGAAATTGAGTTTAAGACACAGATGCAATTGAAACACACAATAATTCATTCATTCATAGCATTTATATAGCGCCCCTTCAAGAAACTACTCAGAGGCGCAATAATCTTCAGGCAACTAAGGAGGTAGTCGCTTTGTAAGTATAAGATGTTGTATTAGTAGGTGTGCTTATGAAGAATGTGTGAAATGACGTTTTGATTATGTGTATTAGGTAATGAGAGATTATATGGTTTTAAGTCCAAGGTTATATCTGCTGCTATATGGTTTTTGGGCTATACAGCTTATCTAAAATTTTATTGTACTGCTGAATGTGAGAGGTGTGTTTTCACAGCACATAATCTAATTGATGGTGGAAGAAAAATGATCTCTGCTGGACACAATAAAGATGAGACAAAAGAATTGGGTGGGACATTTGCTGTGAGGTAACTCAAAAAGGAAGTAATTGAAGGAAGATTGGAGGGAAAGAGGTGCAGAGGAAGACCTAGACAAAAATTGCTGGATGGGAGGATGAAGGAAGGATACAGAGAACTTAAGGACATGACACAACAGTGTGAAAGGTGGAGACATTGGACGTTTGGACATGCCACTTGGCAGAGAACACATAATGTAAAGAAAGAAGAATCTAATTTTACACTCTTCAGGTTTTTTGCTTCAAGAAGTTTTAGATATCATACTGTGTGTCTTTCAGATGTGTTCTTGCGGAGTGCACCACCAGTGGATACGGCAGCAAGGCAGAGAATGGCTGTACTGGCTCTGGGTGAAAAAGCACAGGAGCCTTCTTTCTACGAACCTTTCAACACTGACAACAAACCGTCGCAATCTTCTCAGTCGTCTGCAGCTAGGAGCTTCGAGTCTGTGCCACATCCGCCTGAATCAATGGACAGCCACCCTTCTGACATGCCCACATCACCTGTCATTGTTCCATCTGCTGCAGAGGACAGCACGAACACTATACAGTTAACTCACAGCTGTATAGATCGTCTGCATGAGGAGTTTGGGACTTCAAATACTGGTTGTGCACGCGTTCTCAGGAGACTTCAAAACGTGTACACTGGCTCACAATGGGAAAGTTTCTGGCATTCATTCGGAGGCGCAGTTCCTCAACGCCATCACCATCGTGCTGCCATCCGTGTTCAGCCAACGTCCCTTGCCCGCCGCCGTCCTGGAATTAGCCGTGGAAGCAAGCGTCTTGCTAGTGGACGTCCACCTTCATCGGACCCCATGCGGCGTAAGGCCAAGCGCCCTCGAAATTTGAACTACAACGTCCAACAAAATCAGCCAAATGCAAAATCACATGGTGATGGCCACTAGCCATGCATAGAGGATTTACTAGTCAGTGTAATGCTGCATGTAATCTTTATATTAGATTGTTTATAAAGGATCACAATGTGTGACTGAAGTTTCACTGGAACTGACCACTGTGCATTATGATAACTGTGCTATAGAAATCATTCAGTTTTTATGTCACTATCTTTGTTTACTGTGTGCTTTTCCAGGTATTGTGCTTTACTGTCTAAAGTTTTGGAACCTTTAAGGTAAACTCGTCAACTGGACGATGCATTATATTAGGATTAGGTGACTTATAGAACATTTCACTGTCTTGATCAGCTTCATGAATGATGTATGTGGATGGCAACTGGCAATGAAAAGATATTCTTGTTCTGTTTGGTCTTTATGTTGAAGCTTGGTTACTTGCCTCAGCATTATTACATGTCCTCTCTGTTTAGTTGGACAATCATGATATTAAGTACTGCAGACAAGCTGCTGTTCATCTCAATGGTTCTCTCAAGGAATGTCGAGAAATGCCATAGTACTTATACTGAGGCAGGAAGTGATGTTCTATATTAATTTAAATTTACTTTTCGTTGACCATTTGGTGCATTGAATGTTTGTTGCGATTTCTTGATCAAGATAATTAATTAAATTCTTCAGTGAAATGTTTTGTTGATGCAAGAAGGTGATTTTGGCATGGTTGGTCCTGACTAGTAATTAATATTGCTACTACCTGGTACTACTACTATGTAATACCATTACTGCGTCTACACTATGGAACTCTACCAGAATCCTTCTTCACTAAATTTGAAACTGTTCTCTTTGAGAGTGCTTGAGTTGGGACCGCCTGAGTAGTTTTCTGAATGGGCCCTAAATAAATTTCCAAATGAATGAATGAATGAATGAATTACTGGCATTCATAATGATGCTTTTATTGGTATTTGTTCATATGCAACAATGACATTGTCTACTGTTATGGTTTGCCCTTGCAATACGCTTAGTTGACCTACGTTCCGAATTTTTGAGTCTTAGTTAAGCCATATTCTGAATTTTAGGACTGATCTGGAATTTAGCAGTTGATTTTTTATACAATAGTCATAACTTTTATTTTTATAATTAGTGGGTTTAAAATTAAGCAATTGAAGCCTATCAATGTAAACAGTTGCATACTGGAAGCTGGAGCTCAACCCTGTTAGCTGTTACTTTTGTGGACTCTGTTTGTGCTTAATGATTGCTTGCTTAATGTGTAATGATGATATGATCTCAAGTATAATAAACTTTCAATGATGATGTAGTTTTGCTTGTGAAGTTTTTGACTACTTATAGTTGAGATTGTTTTGCATTCTTGAGATTAAGTTCAGGGAGGATAATGAATGAACAAATTTAGAACTTAACAAATATATACATTAAAGACAACGCCTGCGCCATATTGTTATATTCTGAGAAGGAAGCTTTACAATAATTCAGCAAATATCATAACTGAATCCCATCACAGTTAAATATTTTTGATCTAATATGAACAGTTTTAAAGCTAGGGGAAATGCCATTCTACACAGATACCAGGTAAAAATTACAAATTAGGCTTTAAGCATAGTAAAAAAATTATTGCAGCGAATTCACATAACACCGTAGCAGACTGATGAGACTTTGGTTACAATGGGGAGGTTCAACAGCGAGAGCAGCAATCTGCTTGGAGGAACAGCCACATTATTGATGATCATGCGATCAATATAGTCAATAGATCCCATCTGACAATAACCCACTGTTTGCAAAGTTGTGCATCTTATGTAAGCTATCCAATTATGTCTATAACAATATGCAGTCTATTATTATTATTATTATTATTACATAAATTTATTACGCGCGCAAGGTCACAACAAAGTGTGAATCTGAGGCGCGGATAGTTAGCCGCCAGAGGAAGATGCAGTTAAAGGCCATGTGCTTGAAAGCCAAAGAGAAATAGTGAGTTTTATTAGTGAATGAACTTGCTAGTTCATTCACTACTATTTAGTTCCAATAACCCACTTTTGCCTATAAATCTTGGCAAAGAATTTATTAGATAACTAGCCTATATGTAGAATATTGTTCACAAGTGTGCTGTTTGGCAGCTACTTAGATTAATGAATATAGGCCTACCCACTTATTCACTTTACTTAACATGCTGAGCTTGTTCAAGGACTCTATACACAGGACTGGTTTCTTCTTTAGCCACCTTGTACACGTTTTGGGGCGATAAACGGAATTCTGGAAAATTTCAAATCTTATTTACAAAATAAAAGCATTCAATTAGTTACATCTATGAAAGCAGATTGACGAATAATTATGTTTGCAAAACAAACGAATGCCTTTGAAGATTCAAAACATGAACCTTAGCGATAGAAACGGAATTTGAAGTGGAGCGCCATCTATCGCTGAGAGTGAAATCATGACCACAATAATTATGTTCACTAGTAACCTATCCTCTAATATAGAATCCTTGGAGCTTGTCAAACGGCAGTCACGTCGCAACTCATGAATATTGATTACTTTGTAACCGGCCAATGAAAACGGCGCGTACGGCCTACGTGCTATGAAATCGGTTAGATTATGTTAATATGCTGCCCGTTCTCCCCTACATTCTGTTAGGTTCCATATGCAACGGAATTGACTGTTCGCCAAACAGAGTGTGTGCTGTTGCTGGCAGCCGTGCCATTTGCGTCTGCACTTCGGACTGTCCCACCTACAACAGTCCCGTCTGTGGAAGCGACAATCAGACATACATCAATGACTGTGACTTACAAAGGCAGTCATGCTTGACCAAGAAAAACATCACGCGCGACTATTATGGCGGATGCATAGAAGGTAATAAACCGTTTGATTTAAACGAGTGTTTTCTATGAATAACAACTATTGCTTGAGTAAACACGGTATTCAAATATTATTGTTTGACCTGATAGGGCATCTAAGTAGGATAATAAAAGAAAAACAAACAAGAGTCACGACATTTCTCTGTCATCCTCAGTTAGTAAATTGCAATGACCACTAGACCGGTGATCAACCGTCCGCGATCAATCGTCCGCGCACCGGGTTTATCAGAATCTGGGGGGCTAAGCCCACCACTCCCAGAAGGCGCAGACTCATCTTTTTACAGCTTTTTCCTGGAAATTAGTATATTTTTTTATTTTTGCGAGATTTCAGCCCGATGACTAAAAAAAGGTCATGCACTTTTTTGGCCGAGAAAATACGAAAATAGTTTTCGGTGCCGCTCGTTCTTGACCATGCCTTAGCCCAAAAAGCCCGAGTTCTTTTCATCAGCCCCATCCCCTACCGGAAACTAAACTCAGCCCATGATGATAATCAGTGTGGGAATTGTGAAAAAATAACTGGGGGTTGGACTATGATCCACTAGTAATTGGGGTGTGAAAAACACACTTTACTAAGGGGCTCTAAGAAAGACTGGGACTGGGGTTGAAACTCCCAATAACCGGCAATTCTCACCCTGATGATGGCTCATAGAATGAATTAATGCCTACATGTATGTCTCCTCTTTCAGTTTCATTATATGATGAAACGAGTTGCTCCTTTTGACAAGTGGTTCATGTTTCCATTTTACTCATTGCGTAATGTTCTGTCGCCATCATCTGGGGAGCCATGTACTCTCGGTATTCAAATGATCTGATATTTCCAGTTCATGCAATACCACAGCTACCTGGTACGTGTGTTTGCACCATAGATCAAGCGTCTGATCGTTCATTCACTTGCAACTATATTGGGAACGTCTACAGCATTATAAAATGAATATCTATGATGATGTGCAAGCATGCATTTAGATGTGGTCTTTCGTGCCAGTGGCGCAACCAGGGGGGTGCTGGGGGGGGTGCTTGAGCACCCCCCAGGGCTAAAAAGGTGACCCACGCAATTTTTCCAAATCCGATGAGTTTTTTGTGGGTGGGGGGGGTAGGGGGTCTTTCGATTACACAATCAAGCAAGTTTCTTCATTCTACTGCATTATAATCTTAGTCAAATTCATGGTTCATAGAGCACTTGATTTTAGTGTTTGGCCGGTCTAATTGAATTTGATCGAGTTTGTCTGGGTCTCGAGAATTTGCCTAGTGATGAATTTAAAACGTAAGTGATATGCCTATGCCTTTACATTACAGTGTCTCACCAATTTATTGATAATATGCTACGACATAATTACCGTGTGTGCTATTTTATTTAGGCCCAGTTAAGAATAATATTGTTTGCTTCAAATTATTATCATAATAATATATAGTAGGCCTAGTATTCAGTTTTGTTTGATCTAGACATTTTCAGAAGAGAGAAAGGAACATTTTCCCCAGAAATAAAAAAATTCCCCCAGAAAATTTGACAAAATTATAGCTTTTAGTTGCTGAACATTATTATTTTGTATTACATAAACTGTCATATTATACCATGATCTTATTTCTAACTATATAATCATAAAGTTATTATTTATTATAATATAATAATGATACTATCGTATGTTATAATGTGCATAACCGGGGCTTAAAGTGTGCCTGGACGGTCATGGACGGCGTCCATGCACTTATTTTAAAATCTGAACGCCGTCCTGCCACTTATTGGCCAGCACTGACTGAAAAGGTAAGGAGCGTCCAGGCACTTATTTTTAACCACTTTAAGCACTGTGCATAACTTACTGTCATGGGCGGATATTTAGGGCGATAGGGCGATGTAGGCCTAAGTGAATGTGAGACAACACTCTGAAGTTTTAAAACCCCAAAGTTTGTGGTCAGGGGCCGGAGATGCTTATGATATATCCCCCATAAGTCATAAATATTTCATAAATGTTATTATAAATTTATGCATTGTTATCTACTGTTTACAGTGTTTATCATAATGAGCAATTTTGTTAAGACGACAGCCTAAAATGCTGTCATTGCAGTGTGTGTAGGCTAAATTTAAAAAATACTTAAACGATGTGAGGGGACATTTATTGAAATCTTACATCACGTCTCTGGGCACCAAAACAATGAGTTATTTTGTCAAAATGACAGCTTTAAAAATCACGCTGCACTGTGCAAATTCAAAAAAAGTAAGTAATTGTGAGGCAGCACTCTGAATTTTAAACGAAAATCTATGACGATATATGAGCATTGAGCAATTTTATTAGGATGACCGCTTAAAAACCTACCATTACAGTACGGAAATGTAAAAACATTAAACAATGGGGATCGGCATTGAAGTCCTACACCAAGTCTTTCAGCAATGAAATCATGATAAATTTCGTTAAAATGACCGCCTAAAATGATACCACTGCAGTGTGGAAATAAAAGAATTTATGTTGGGGAGGAGGCACATCCCATGCCCAAAACCCTTCCCCTGCTAGGCCGATGTTGAAATCTGAAGTCACTTTTTTATCATCACTGAAGTAATAGAACTATTTTTGCTAAGTTGGCATCTTAAAATGGTACCATAATAAACGCGGAAACTCAAATTAAAAAAAATAATTGTGAGTACGGTACATTCATTGAAGTATAAACCACTCTTATCAGTACTGAAAGTATAGCAATTTTACTTTAGATGGCAGCTTAAAATGCCCTTTTCCTTCGGATGCTCGCTTTTTCCCAGAAACCTTGATTTCTAGAGAACGGACTAGATAAAACACTGGTTATTGGGGGAGGGGCTAGATTAACCACTGTCCATTAATTCTGCCACTAGCAAGCTTTCGGCCTAAGACCCTTTGTCTTATGTAAACAAATGGAAATGGACATTTTTGAAGTTTTAAATCATGTTTTTCAGAAGTTTTCATGACTTTATCGCTCATAAATACAGCTGGTAAACAAAGGCCTGAAACGTGCTCTAGCTGATGTCAAAAGTAGAAAATGCGCTGGCTTCTGGGGCTCCGCCCCAGACCCCGCTGTGAAAGATTACGACGCTCCCCCAGACCCCCTAGTCCAGTGGCGTAGACAAGGGGGTTGGGGTCAAACCCTCAGTGGCGTAGGAAAAAGACGTTTTTAAAAAGTTATGTGTCCAATTATATAAGAAAAACAAGCATCTGGCTATAAATCCCCCTATCAGCAGGGCTTAAAGTGTGGCTGGACGGTCATGGACGGCGTCCATGCACTTATTTTAAAATCTGAACGCCGTCCAGCCACTTATTGGCGAGCACAGACTGTAAAGGTAAGGGGCGTCCAGGCACTTCTGTTGGAGAGGTAAGGGGCGTCCAGACACTTATTTTTTAACACTTTAGGCACTGCCTATCAGAAATTCCTGGCTACGCCACTGCCCTAGTCGCCATTGGCTTCGTGCCTTCAGCACTCGCTGCTTCTGCAACTGAGGCTTCGCATCTTCGGCGCTTACAATAATAATTCTGAGCACCCCCGAGGAACATTTTCTGGTTGCGCCCCTGTTTCGTGCCTACAATTTTATATATGGGATCGGGCTACTGTCACCTAGCTTTCGAAAATAAAATCATAGCCTGCAATTGTAACTGGCAAATACCTATTGCTGAAACACATTTTGCTAAGTAACGAAATAACTTATTTTTGCTTAATATTACATGAGTGTATTATACCAATTTTTTGCGATTGGCCATTTTCACAAATCACGAATTTAAAATCTTGTCAAGAAATGTCATCATTACACAAAAAGTTTGACAAAATGTGTCAGATCCAAAAAATAATATGTTACTTAGTAAATCAGTTTTGAAAAATTTCAAATTGCTCTTGGTTTATAGACATATTAACAATTTCTGCATCATCCCATATCTGGGATTGTAGGCATTAATAGGTTAATTTGTATAACAATAATAATTTCTGATTTTTCCAGAAAAAAGTAATATCAGTGAGAAATTCGAAGTGTTTGAGGGATTTACTGTAATATTTTATTTCCGTTTAAAGTAATAATCAATTACATATTAAATAATTATATTGGTCCTAACAGTGCTCACAGAATTTTACAAATAAAGCAAAAAGATCCTAGAATATTGTAACATTTAAAATTTGTGAATAAAAGTTAAAGTGACTTCAACCTTGACAATTATTTCGGTTTCCTTTCTATATAGCGACCGCGTGCGATGGATTTCCGTGTCCAAATGGAATGAAGTGCGCTATTGATGAGCGTAAAAAACCACTTTGTGTTTGTATTGATACGTGTCCCTACAAGACTGACGCAGTCTGCGGCAGTGATTGTCGAACATACGGCAGTCAGTGCGAACTCTACAGGGAAGCATGCATTTCGTCCACTGACATTCGAATGGCTCATGAAGGCTACTGCCTCGAAGGTAAATTGGGTTTTGGATCATTCAGAGCAACATCAATGTTGGTTTAATTAGATTCGAAAATTAATAATTAGGAAATTAAGAGGATTTAGAAAACAGAAGCCGCAGGAAATTGAATGTATTCACAGACGTTTGGAGACTTTTTCATCCAGGTGAAGGCCAAACGATGAATCTGCATTTCATATAATAATACTCACCTCCTAAATACAATGACAATTTCATTCATGAAGAAGTAACTGCATTTTCAAGCAATATTCTGTGAGATAACCATGTGAAAATTGAGCTATATAAAAATCATTGCCTCACACATGAGCTCTGCTCAGTGTTTTTGTATGCATCTCTTGATTGTCGCAGGATCTGTCTGCTTTGGTTATGACCGATGTCCAAAGAACGAGATATGCAACGTCAATGAAGATAACGAACAAGTTTGCGTCTGCAGCCAGTCCTGTTCCGATTACTCTGATCCAGTATGTGGAAGCGACGGAGTCACCTACGCAGGCTTATGTTATCTGGAGAAAGAGGCATGCACCACGGGAACCAACCTCACAATGGTCCGGACCGGTCAATGCATCTACGGTAAGACGATGGATGATGAATGCTAATTGGACAAATGATTATCCGCTAATTTAAAAGAGCCTCGCGAATACAATACTATATAGCAGTTACATATATCTCAATATATATATATATATATATATATATATATATTGTAATCGTACACATGAATTTATATAACGTCACTTCCAGAGAAACTCCGCAGAGACACTCCCGACCTGACACCACCAAACTACGATCAAAGAGAATAGTTTTCAAACACTTGCGAAAAGGAGCCAAACACAGACCAAGAAATTCATTTCAGAGAGCGCTAAGTAACTTATTCTAGAAAGGTAAGTCCGACCATATATATACATATATAGCGAAGCTTTTATGCAGCACTATGCCATATAATGGACAACCAGGTCACCATGCGTAGCAGAGCGAAGGAATCTACGATCTGGAATGGATAGCACTGGCACACAAAGTTTCCTAAGATAAATCGAAGCCTAGACAATTACGCATGAGTAATTTAGTCTTAAACTCAACGCGTTTTTGCCTAGGCAGCCAGTGCAACATCCTCCCGCATGTAACTTGAAATATGCCAGAACTTTGGTATGCCTCCGATCAGGCGAGCCGCGGCAAAAAGGGTAGATTGCAGCAGATTAATGTGTGATAGGATTATTGTCGCATAGATAACACTGCCATAGTCAACTCTCGTGCATATAAATGCATGCATCAGTGTTGTAGCGGCTTTGGTAGTAAGCGAACGACGCGCTTAGCGAATCTGACAATGATGATAGAAGCACGTACGACATAGCAATTCACCTCACGTGTCCTGGAAGGGTCAATTCCTGGTATAGCGTCACATCCAATTCAAGCACAGTGGTAGAAACATGTCAGGAAAGATGCAGATATATACGATCTATATAGGTATATTATACATACTGTATGTATAAGCTTATAATATGCGGAGGATAGATGGATGAGTGGATGGATGAAATAGTGACCATAGATATGCATTTGAAAAGGCAAATTTCACAGGTTTCAGAGTTCAGTGTCACCTAATTTTTTTAGCAATTTTGTGTTTCCATGTCTCTGCACCCTGCTAATGGAATCGAGTTCCGTTCTCGTTTCGTCGCTTAAGTTTAATTCCTACCTTTAAAAACGGCTCAAAACTACTTTTTCTCGTTATCTTTTATGGCAGTGATTTCGAATCTGTGTGCGAGTGCACAAATTAACTAATCAATAACACTAGTGCTACGAGAGAACTTTTCAAGTGTGCCACGGGAATAATTCCAATAATTATTATGTTAAGAATTAGTTAATAATTATATGCAATTTTTTTTAGAAAGTTATAGTTATTAGAATAGACTAGGTCACTATAGAGTCCAACGTTCCCTCTAAGCTGCGCGGCAGCGCCACCGCGCAGCTCATTTTAAAATGCCGTGCAGCAGTTTCAAATTTCCGCGCACAAATTTTGGTAGGAAGTGCATATAAACTAACGTTTTGTTAAATTTCTTTAACTTGACGTAAGTCATTGATTTGTGATCTCATATTTTCCACCGAGTGGTCAATATCTGTGTGCGCGGACGACTACCAAGCTGCCATCTAGCCATTCGACAGTCATTTATCCCCGGACGAATTCCCCAACTAATGACTATAACCGCATCCCCTCCAGAGCTTTGTAATGACTGGACGCAGGCTGGAAGCACGTACGCTCCAACCTAGGTTGAATCTGAGGGACGATATAGTCACGGCTTTGAAGAGAATAATTAATGCCCAGTGCCAGTTGAGCGCACCACTCAATGAGTCACAAACAGAAACATCTGTTAAGAGATAACTAATCACAAGGGATGCTCCAACCTCATCTTTAACTGTGTCAGTCATTAACTTGGACGTCTTGGCGACTCCTGCTTTGACCCGAAACCAGAAGACCGGCTTGGCATCAACCAATTTAGAGGGGATGCTTGCTGATTCTTATCAGCTGCTTTGCCGTCATAGACGGCTGCTCCGGTTGGTAAGTCAGTTCGAACAGGTGGAGCCAAAGAATCCTCCAGTCATCCACTATATGTGAGTGGAAAACCCTAGGACGAGGCCGTATATTGCACGTCTGTCTGTTAAACAAATCATCAGAGTCGGGTTCCACTTTGGAAGTCGGTTTAATACAGTGTAATATTTCCCAGCGAGTGAAATTTGTAAGCTATGTCGAAACGTAAAGAGAATGAGAGTATATGAAACAGCTTTTTCAAAGAAAAGGTATTGTTCTAATTTTAAAACTGACTGGCTTAGCGAGATCGTAAAGACGGAGCTTCCAGCATCAGTAGAACACAGACAACGAGACTTTGCCTGGCATTCAATATCGACAAGATTAATTTTATCAACAATTATGGTCGTCGCAGAAAGATCGGAGGCAGCGAAATTTTAGCGATGAACATCATTTTGATGCTAGATTAAGAACTACATGTATCCTCCATCATATAGTCTCAGGTAGGTATCAGGTAGGTCTAGTTCAGATTTTGCTTGGTATTATTCATCGTATCATTAATATTTTCGTTTGCGATAAGTATTAAAACCATATACGTGATTTCTGCGCAATAGGCTACATCATCTTTAATCTAAAAATGGACATTATTACAGACGTGTAATTAGTGTAGTTTGGCCTGTAGATTTTTCAAACACAAAATTAATGCTTCTGAAAATATGTTGCCCACGCGGAAATTTTTGTTGCTCAAGCAACCGTCAGCTCCGCGCACACAGGAAAAATATTAGAGGGAACGTTGAGTCTAATCTAGTGACTAGACTTACTAGAGTAACTAGAGTCCTTCTTAGTGTGCCGCAAGCCAGAAAAGATTGTGAATCACGGTTTTTAGGACTATGAATGTATAAATCCATCTTCCCCTGACGACTGACTATCCTTTTCTCAGATCCACATTTCGGAGTGTAAGAATTCTACATGTATTCGATAAAAATAAAAATACTATTCTTTTTCTCATAAGATGACGCTGTTCTATATATATTTTCAGGAGAGTATTGCAACGGAGTCGTGTGTCCCTATCCAAAGTATTGCGTTGTTGATGCACAGAATCAGACATCTTGTGTGTGCAACAGCCGTGACTGCGGAAATTACTATGAACCCTACTGTGGCCCTGATAACAAGACCTACGACAACTACTGTGAGATGAGCGCCGCATTCTGCGAGGCAAAGAAGAACCTGACGAATTACTACTACGGCGTCTGCTCAGGTTAGACTGGCAGAATGTGTGTTTGAGAGAGCTAGATTCTTACATGGCGCTTCTTTAAGTTGGCTCTTAACGACGGCTGAATTTCTGAGATTAATAGTCAATGAATGGTGCTTATTGTCATCACTAATCAAAATAAATCGGATCGATATTCTTGGCATTTGCAATAGTGGGTTCCCTAAACTGTAAATCTACTGCCTGCTCTTCCACGGCCTAAGGTCCCCGCATACCCTCGTCGTTGTCAATGAGTTCTTTACCCCTCTCCAGGGCCACCGTGCTGAACCACCTCTGAATCGCCTGTATGTACTGTGATGGACGCTTATAAGTGTCTAGATACGATGTGTTACAATCATGGAGTGGTTTCGAGAACGTAAATAAAGTTTCAATGTATGTATTTCAACATTTGTTGCGAACAGGTACTAGTCTTCTGTTCAACTAGAGTTGAATTCCTGTTGTTCTAGGATCGATTTGTCAGGGAATCTATTGTCCTTCTGGAAGTCACTGCGACTCCAAGAGTCAGACAGAACCAAAGTGTGTCTGTTACACAGACTGTCCTAAGACGAACACTCCAGTCTGCGGAAGCAACAACAAAACTTACGACGGCTACTGTGAACTCCAGAGGGACGCTTGCCTTACAAACACCTCTATTCATACTAATTTCAATAGAAGATGCGAAGATGGTAATCCAATCTACTCTGAGACTAATTGAATAGTTGCGTTGAATAGCAATGCTGTGTTAAAGGAATTGTTACGGCGAGCATCCCGTGTAAAGGTAGAATAGGAGTAACATTATTATATTCCACTGGCGTTGTCTTTTAAGACATCATCAGTGGAATATACAGATTGAGTGCTTTAATAGTCAAAAAGAAATTTAATCCCTTCTGAACAGTTAGCATCAACGCATTTGATTTTTAAGGTGATACAAAGAAGAAACTCAAAAGAAGTGACTGCATGGCCAAGAGTTACTATGCTAGTATCGTTGTGTTAAATACGTCATATCTTTGTATTATTGAAACAATGACCCACCTAATGAAACGTGGGGAACCAGAACCAACGCCTGTCAGATGGTCCGATGGAGAGAAGGAAGAGTTGGAGATTGACAATGGGATGGAATTGGAGGACGTCGTTGGTATAACAGGACAAATGGTCAGGCGGAGGGGAGGAAAAAACAGAAAACGGGAAATGACCAAGGAATTTCGCATAATATAGCTTAACGGTCAAGCAGTTAATTCTAGGAGTCAATGATAGAGCCTCTCTTAAACGGATTGACCTTGCGTCATTGTCCAAAGAGGAACAAAGGATTCTTCTGAAATTGTTTTCAGTTCCTTGGTCTTGTTGATACCCTGTACAATGTATATGAACGTGTTCAATTATAACCGCAAGAAACATCAAAGCTGTCCCGATTTCTCAGCGCTTTTCAAAGAACAACCACCCACGTGCTAAGAAAATCCATCAATCAATCAATTTTCGTTTAATCAACACTTCAGGCTGGCAGAACGCAGCATGTTACATATAACTAATTTTACAAAGGTTTTATGTATAAGTTTAGTTTATAAGCAACATAAATAAATATTGGGTTTGAGTTAATATTAATTGACGTGTTTGTTGTAGGCCTTTTGTAGGGCTTGCTAGGTTAAAAATGTTTTTGAACAGTACTCTAGAGATAAAGTAAATTATCTTTTTCCGGAAAAGATAAGTCATGAGCCCGAGGACGAAGCTCATGACCAAAAGAGGGGCGAGGCGGGGGAATAATCGGTAGAGTACATGCAGTTTATCTTTGCGTATTGCGTTAAACAGGCGTTCACCAGCTTTCTCTGCAATCTCTGTTGCAGTGGAGGATTGAGATTGAAGGTACTGTCTGCGCTTCATCTTCCTCAGCAGACGTTCAATCCTTTCCCGTTCCTCAGCGCTGACGTAAACCCATCAGGCCAGAGAGGCATACATTAAGTGGGCGATGGTGGTCATTCGGGAGTAAAGTATGAAATACCCGGAAGATACCAGCTACTAGTATCAATCATCTTCTTCATCATAAGATATTAGAATTCCAGATCAGTTGCCTTGTAATCTGCGATGATTGTTTCCGTTTTTCTTGAAGGTCCAGGATGCAGCAGCGTCTATTGTCCCTATGGTCGAACTTGCGTAGTGGATCAGCGCAACCAACCATCGTGCGTATGTTCTCAGGGCTGCCACGCTGGATTAAATGAGGTTTGTGGCTCCGATAGCAAGACTTACAGCAACGAATGTCTCCTCACCGCGGCTTCTTGCATGACCAACAAAACCATCTACGTGCAACGATATGGACGATGCACAGAAGGTGAATTTCTCCGACCGTTTTCGTATATACAACTTCATCTACTTATAAGAAGAAATATACTATATCGAGAGACATTCCAGTTTATAATATGCCTATGTCGAGCATACTCTATGACCCAACAGCCCAAAGACGTTTTGTAATAATTAAAGTGAAGCGTTGCTACTCCATGCTAGAATTATCTTTACGCAGCTTCCACTCTCGCCTCCTCTTGATACCATACTCGGACCTTCTTCGGACTACTCTTTAGATAACCCAGTAGCACGTGAATAAGCAGGTGCCCTTCGCCTGACTTTTGGGTTTTTAGAAGTTTCACTTTAGAAGTTTGGAGACAACTGCGCCGATTTTAGGTCGGTCTTTGTCTTCTGCAGATAGTCCGTGCAACGGAGTCGTTTGCTCGTCTGACAGAGTTTGCGAGGTTGGTCGAAATGGAACAGTGATTTGCGTCTGTAACTCTCAATGCGAAAGCTACGGATCTCCCGTTTGTGGCAGCGACAATAAAACATACGCCAACTATTGTCTGCTTCGGAAGAAGGCTTGCACCAGCAGCTCAAGCATCCGTTGGCTCAACTATGGAAAATGCGTCGAAGGTGAGTAAGAATGCGATGAGCTGCATGCGATTTATTGTTTGCAAGACAACAACCTGCAACAATTATTAAATTACGAAAAGGAAATCATGCCATAGCATCAAATAACAACCATAAAATCTAGCCATAAACGCATCGCAATCTACAGCATGCATGGCCGAACTGAAATCACAATTTAGTTCGTTTTGCACATGTTGAACACCTTTCTTAGCTGTTCATTCAAATGGACGATGAAGTCTATTTACTGAATTATTATATTTTATGTAGCCTCCGTTTGCGACAAAATATCTTGTCCACGAGACAAAACATGTGCCATCGATGGACAGGGTCGACCAACGTGTGTCTGCATTGATGAATGTCTGTACTGTCAAAACCCGGTCTGTGGCAGCGATGGTTTCACTTACAACAACGAATGCGAGTTGCTGAGGCAGGCTTGTACGACGAACAGGAATATCACGGTGATCTCCAGAAGAAAATGCGATCAAGGTAGGCATTTGCAATCCTTCATACATTCCAGGGTAGACTGCGCATACCAGCAAGAAGTGAATTCTGTCGATCATTTGGTTTATTAGTGGTTGTATATAATCCAGTTTGCGTAGGACATTCATGAAGTGATTAGAAGCATTAAATTTTGTTAGAATGATGGTTTCCAGAATCGATCTCCTATGCATTTCAGCATTTGATATGGTAGACTATGATATTCTACTGCGTCGCCTTGAAACTTCCTTTGGTCTTAATGACCTTACAGAACCGAGCCCTTAGACTCCTCGGGGCTCGGTTCTGTCCCATGCCTCTTCAATATTTACATCAACTACCTTTCCGCAACACAATCTCGGAAATTTTCGTTTGCTGATGACATCGCCTTTGGAGCGCAGCGTAAAACTCTGGAACAGCTGGAGGAATGTTTGAACGCAGATGTGGAGAAGATGGAAAAGTTAATTGCAAACGCTAAAGAAAAAAAAATCTTTGGTTTCGGTCATATCTCACTGATCGTATCAAATGATTATTTTAGGTGACTCTCGCTCCTCATGGGTTCCTGTTAAATTTAGACCTCCTCAAGGATCCGATCTGGGTCCACTTCTTTACATCTTGTTTAAAGCTGATATTCCCTCTTCTCTTTGCGAAGCACTCAGCCTCTGGTCACCTCTATGCTGATGATGTCCATACTTTTGTTCATGGCTCCTCTTCCAAACAACTCGCTCTCTGTCAGTCTATTGAATCTCTTTCTGCTGATCTCAATAATTGTTGGATGTCCTCAAATCGTCTCTCGCTCAACTCTTCCAAGACGTAATTGATTTGGCTGTGCAGTGTGCACTCGTCAACAGCTAAATAAAATTGATAACGTTTCACTTGCCAAGTGGTTTTCTCAATTTACTTTCTTCACAAATGTTCGTAACCTGGGTGTTACTCTAGAGAGTAATCTTTCCTTCTCTGCACATATCTCTTATTTTTCTCGGTCCAGCTTCTATCACCTGCGACGTTTGCGTGCCATTCGCCGATCTGTCCCCTTGTCGATTTTTTCTTCTATGGTTCATGCCTTCATCTGTTCTCGTATTGACTATAATTGTAACTCGCTAGTCTTTACTCTACCAAAACAGGCAAAACTTCGCCTCGCAGCACTTCAATCGGTGCTCAATGCATCTGCTCGCTTGATTGCCCGCATCCATCGTTTCTCTCACATTTCAATTTTTATGACTGAACAGCTTCATTGGCTTCCCTTTAATTAAATACCATATTTCAATACAAAATTTCTCTTTCTTACCTGTAAGATGTTCTTGGGTACAGTTTCTCGCTACCTCTGTGATCTTAGTAGGCGGCCTATCTCAGCTACCACTGGACGTCCTCTTCGCTTTTTAGACCGTCTTGACTTTCTTGTTACACGGTCTCGGACTGCAATAGCCCAGCATCGCGCCTTTGTTTCTGTCGGTCCTTTTCTGTGGAATGGCCTCCCTACTATAATTCGTACTCAGATTTTATTTGGAAGCATTATTGTTTCTGCGCGTTTCCTTAAAACGTTTCCTTTTCCAAGGGTATCTTCGCGCCTGGAGCGCCTCTGATTAGGTTGTACTGTGAGGGGCACTTTATAAATCAAAAAATAGTATACCGGTAGTATAGTATTCAGCTAATTTTTGTCTCATCTGGAATCCAGTGAAATTTTTACAATAATTATAACATATTAATAACGTTTAAGACCACCATATTTATCAAAATATTGTCAGCAGTGATTAGTCCTGAATGTTTGTTTTCTTAGGTCTAACCTGCAGCGACATCACTTGTCCAACTGGTCGAGTGTGTGCCTTGAAAGACAAGAAGCCAACTTGTGTCTGCAACACGGTGTGTTACTCCTACTATTACTACTATTCAGTCTGTGGAAGCGATGGAAAGACGTATGACAACGAGTGTGCTCTTGTGAGGGCAGCATGCACTACCAACAAGAACATTAAAGTGGCCTACTACACTCCATGCACGAGCGGTATTAACACCTTGGTTTATATATAGATATATTATCAGTTATGGTGAAGGTGGTTACGACGTCTTTCTTGTTAGTGTTTCATCTTCTTATTTCATGTTATGGAAATATTTTAAATGACACCAATTTCGGAAATGATCTGAGACGTTACTTGTTCACAACAGAATATTTACCATTGCTGAGAACTAAAAAGTAATTTGTTGCCACCCAAGCACAGATGCAGACCCAACTAGCGCTTTTAAAAGAGCTGGTGCCCTGCGATTAACTTTAGAGTGATGGCTTAGAAAATGTTTAGTCCGTTCTTACGGTTACGAGTAGTAGTTTTGACCAGTGAAAGAAGTTAAGAGATTCTGAGGCGGGTGGAACTGAGAACGAGGAACGACGAGGACTGGCGATGAGGTTCACGACCGACGCAGCCAATGTCTATGAGTCGTTTGTCTGAGCGTCGATCCGTTCCTGTTGGAAAGCATCGAACAGAGCGGGTGACCGCCTTCCGATAAAACCACTGTTTGCTGTTTATGCATTTATGAAAGAGTAAACTATGTGCAGCGTCGTTCAATGTTTCTTTAAGAGAATCATAAATTTTTAGCATCATCTTATCGGATACCTTCTCATAAGACACACCAACATCTCACAAAATGCGTAATCGCTAAATTATGTTTTCTCCATTTAATAATATAACAAATATATTAGATATCTATAATTATAATCTAGACTATATAATCCGTATCTTGTCTTGTCTTGTCGTCAACCATCCTCGATCCGAGGGTTGGTCGCATCATGGACGAGCTTCTTCCATCTCTTCCTGTCCCTTGTGTCCACCAGAGTCTGCCCAAGAGTTGATCCCATCCATGTTCCGATGTTGACAAGCCAGCCCATCCTCGGCCTCCCTCGTGTTCTTGTCCATGTTGCTGTTTGGGAGATTAAGGTGGTAGGTTCCCTCGTCTTTCCAACTCGCAGTGAGCGATCTAGTGACTTAGCACTCAGATCGTCCCTTTTTGCACGACAGTCGTTGCCGCTTCTGGAGCCGTCTTCCGCCTGTCCCGCAATACAAGGCCCGCTGCTGCCCAGGCCTTTGCCGCCCACGTTAGCCAACTGTTCAGGGCTCCTGCAGAGCCTGTCCACCTCGCGTAGCGCCCTAGGTGGTACTTCGGCATAGCCTTCACCACTGATGGCATAGCCTTCACCACTGATGGCATAGCCTCTGCAGGCAATCCCCTACTGAGCTGTTGTCACCCCTCACCACGGTGAGGTGTGGGTCGGACTTGAGGGGGGGTATAATC